>CM053146.1:45301430-45853930 GCA_028571685.1 Heterohyrax brucei | reverse complement strand
ATCCCACATTTAAGTTTGTTTTGTTTTAATGTCATTTATCAGCTAACACTATTGTGCATTAGACCTGTAGTCTTCCAACCTAAGAGAGGAACAAAAACTTTGACTTATCCTAAGATTCCTTTTGAAGGTTGCGAACAAGAAATCCCCTCCATAATCAAGAGACATGCATTTTAGTAGTATCAAATGTATGCGCTGTTTCCTTATCAGTTACTCTTCCCAATCTCTTAGTTCTAGTTCTAATTTTTTTCCCCCCCTAAAAGAGGGCTAGAGGAGGGTGATGAAACTTTGGAACAACTGGATATTGCTGTTCATTGTTTCCAAGAGTCTTTTGTGTTTTAGCAAATCTGTGCAATCTCCTCCCCCACCTAGACATGATACTGTAGACTTAGACTTGGAGTAACTGGGAAGATAGATGAGTATCAGAATTTTTCAACAAGAACTAAACAAAATAGACATCTTCTTTAGCGGAAATTGAGCTGGGGGTGGAGTGGGAGGGCTTGGAGGAAGGAGAAAAGAATGAACTGTGTTTGAGTAAATTATGACTTATTTATTAGATACTTTTCACAACTAGATAACTTTAAAAAGGCTACTTTATCTTTCTAAGGATATAAACCTTGATGAAAGCAAATCTTAGTCACAAATTTGAGGAAATTGCCCAATAGTAAGTTTATATGGATTTGAACTGAGAAATAGTCAACCACACTTTTTCTCCAAGATGTGTGAGGTGATTCAAAGTTGTGGGATCCTGGATATACAGACAAACAGGAGTGTGTATATCTGGAACACCACAGATTGTAATAAATACAGCTGCATTTATTTGAGTATATGATTCCGTGTACATGTAAAAGTATTCAAACACACTCAGCAGGTTTATTTGATTGTGCAATGGGGCAATTATTCAAATAAACATGCACGGTGCAATTATTTGAATTTCACATTGCATGTTCATCAACCATAGTACTGAAAAAAAGAGGGAAAGGAAAAAACACCAAAGAATTTACTTGGAAGAAATATATATACAAATACAATCTTATTATAGATTTTACAGGGTAGCAAAAGTTACGGCTCCCTCCTTAACTGCAACTCATCCATTCTGCATTCAGTGATACTCATTTCTGATGATTAATTGGTTCATTCATTTAATCATTATATCAGAATGACCACAACATTCAAATCTGTATAACAGAGAACTTTATAAGTCTGAATTGGGTAGAGGTATGAAATCTAAATTTCAAGGGCAAAATAATTCTTTCTAGACATCTTACATCAAGGGGACATTGATCAGGTTATTAGCATTTTAATTAGCACACCGACAAATTTCCAAAAATCCTATACATGCACAAAACATTCCTACACTTGAAGGCTTCCAAAATATCACAGGTGATTCATCTGATCATTTCGTATATTAGTAAATACTATGACTTACATGTGAACACATCACAAATCATATAGGTGTACCAAGAGGCAATTTATGCCTTTCCTAAGTATGTACTGACATAACCTAATATACTAAAATGGGGAGGGGCTTTTTTAGTCACTGAAATATGCATCATGTAACAAAGATGAAGAAAATAAATGGCTTGTGCCCATCATAAAAAAGATTCAGACTAAAGGCTTAGCTTTGGTTTTTATTCAATTCAATTGTTAAATTGTGCACAGTGATTTTTTTTTTTCTTTAGAACTTGAGACATTTGTGATGTTGGCTGTTTAAGACTTTGTTACCTTCTCTGTGAATTGAAATTGTACATATTTAGTAAATCATGCAGACAAAACAAACTTTTTAGACAATATTTTTATTGGAGAGTTTTCTTTTCCTGTATCCATGTTTAAAAAAAAGAAAAAGAAAAAAAAAAAGACTTCCTGTCCCCAAATAAAAATGTCAATACTAAATTTAAAGAAGTATAAAGGAATGATTCTTCCTTTATAGCTAAATATTTAAATAAACATCAAGATAATTAGTAACATGTTCTTTCGGGCTGGTAGGCTGTGTCCAATTTTTTGGGTTTGATGTCTGAGAGGGCCTCCGTTTCAGGGCTGAAGATGATCTATTCAGCTTTGAATTAAACAAATGCAGAAATAAAACTTTCAACCTTCATTTGTGTCTGAAATATGGAAATAGAGAAATGACACTGAGATGATATGATGCTCAATACACCATAAGCTAAAATTCCCTCTATTAAAATAGTCACCTACCACCTATAATCTAGCATGACATGTTAAAAAATGTCAAAATATTGAAAATAAAAGATGAACACCACTGTTCCCATTTGGCCTTGAGATGAATATGACAAAGATTCTCATAATTTTAGTCAAAGAAAATGATGAGTAAAGAGTACATGAAGATTAAAGCAGTGACAAATGATCTTTTAAGTATTCTAATTGGCCTTTCTCATTCATATCTCTGATTCTCCAGAAATTGCAAATCCTGACGATCCTGATTTGCAAGTCTACCCAATCAGCTGTCACCCCCTTTTACTCTATGAAATACGCCTGTTAGATTTGGAAGGAAGGATAAGTCCCCAAAATGTTAAAAATAGACTACTGCCCTGGCAGGAAACTTAACATTGGCAAGCACAGAGCTCAAGAGGAACTAATCTAACATAAGGAAACATTCAGAGAAAGATTTGTGCATTATGATCTAGTTCTGACCACTTACTGACCACTTACCAAGCAGCCAGAGGGAAGTAAGAGTGGTATATGTGTGCGTGCATGCACCTAGATTTATTAGGTTTGCACATGCACCCTAGAATAGCCAGTGTTAGGAAACAACATTACTGGAGAGATGGAAAGAGTCTAGGCAGGGTGCATTTCAGACATTTCATACTTTGCTATTTTGCACAAACAAAAAGCACAAAATGTTGATGCTGGAAAAATAGAAGTTTCTGAAAACAGAATCACAAAAAATATATATAATTTATAAAGTATACCAAAATAAAATAAGGAAAACATCCAATGATCTTGACTTACTTTGTAGGGAATTTAGATTCTAGTCTAAGACCTTTCCTTAAAGCAAAGAGCTTTATTCATTTCTTTAAAAAAAAAAAAGAACAACCTAAAGCAAAGAATTGCAGCTACATTCCACTCTTGTTTAGAAAAGGAGGCATGCAGCCTCCAAATTACTCAAAAAAAAAGAGGGGGATGAATAAAAGAATACGAATTTAGAAAGGAAACTCAAGAACATCCTTACTCTCATAGAGAACCTTATGGTATATTAGTGACCACAAGCAACCTAGACGCTGGTTTTTACATCCCTTCTGAAAGACACCACTTCCAACACAAACAGTGTTTCCCAACTCTGTAGAGCAGCCCAGGGTTGGTACAGACATAAAGGGGAGAACACCAACTATTAAATAACCCTCAACCACTTCCTGCAGCTCTGAAACATTCTGTGGAGGTCTACCGCTTCATTATTGAACATGCTTAGAAAGTGTGAGCTCATAGGTTTCTGGTTAAAGGTTCATCTAAGGAAGAGGTGGAAAAAAGAGAAGTATTAACCACCCTATCCAATTGGTTTTAACCCATAAAACACCTTTACTGGATAGACTAGGTTTAGGAAAAATCAACGTAGTATTTAAGTAGACTTTTTTTCCCTCTTTTCTGTGATATATAAACGTTTATATTACCAAAGACATTTCTGTGAAAAGGAACATTTCACCAACAGTAATGGGACATTCCACAAATCCATACTGGAATAAAAAGGGCTCTAACATTAGAACACCTTCACGTATACTACCCTGGTATTTAAAATAAAAGTTAGAATCATGATTTGTACAAGTATTTTTTTCAGAAATTGCCATAACCCGTGAATGGTAGGTCCTTACCTCCTGATTGGCCTATAGCTATATTATAAATTCCTTTATGGGCTGATGAAATTATAACACACTTTATGTCTACATTAAAATGCAAAAACCAATAAACAAACAAAACTTACTTTTCATTCTTCAACAAAGCTCTTCTAGGAAGAAAACAGTATGTTCATAATACATGGGGGAAAAAAAGCAGTCATGTACTATATCATCTGCACTTTATGGCTGAGGAAACTGGGGTCCACAGGTACTAGATGTGATACTGATTGGTTAGTTGTTTCTATGCCACCATGATTTAGAAAATAGGCTAACTCATATTCTGCCAGAACCTTGGTCCCCTGAATGACTGTTCAGTGCTCTCGCCAACATTTCACAGAAAAACACACTTGCAAAAGATGATATAAACATCAAAAGGAATGAGTTAGTTTCTCTGCTTCCCACAGGAAATTTGTTCTGATTTACAAGAACCATGCAAGAATGTAAAGAAAATAATCTACTAGAGAACCTTATACTACTCTTAAGATATCACGTCATCTGAGGACTAGCTGTTTGTGTGCTAGTCTCCTTTAACTGAGAGCCAGAGACGATTCTCCATTCTAAGAAATGTTCTTTTATAATGACTAATTACTCTTTGTATATTTTATCCATTAATTCTACCCAAGATATTTAATAGTGCTTACTCCCACTGAGGGTAAACCTGGTGATGTAATGGTTAAGCACTACAGCTGCTAATCAAGTGGTCAGCAGTTCTAACACGACAGAGCCCCTAGGAAACCCCATGGGGCCATTTTACTTTGTTCTATAGGGTTGTTAAGAGTTGGAATTGACTCAGCGGTGATGAGTTTTGGGTTTGGTTTATATCCGTTGAGAAATTTCTCCATCCAACCTCTTTACCCATCATTTTCAGTCCAAACCCACTTCATGGGTCCTCAGTACCATTCTTTCTCAGTCGACAGGCAGACTAGGGTAATAGGAGCAGCAGGAGACTCGTAAGTCTCCAATAGGAAAATTGGATTAGACTGAAATAGATCAAAGAAAATTAGAATGTGGAGGAGTCTTAGATGTTCTCTGATATGTAAAGACTTGCTCGAGTCATCCCATAGTTATTAGCAGAGCTGGGGCCAGAAGCCAGGTTTCCACTTATGGCATACATGCTTGTACTGAGGCTTCTACTATGATTCCAAAAAAATAACTCATTGTGGTCAAATCAATTCTGATTCACAGTAGCGCTACTGAACCATAAGGTTTCCAAATTTTACAAAAGTAGACTATCTCATTTGTCTCCCACCTAGTGGCTGGTGAGTTCAAATCAGAGACCTTTTGTTAGCCACCAAGGGCTTAACCACCGCACTCCCAGGGCTCCTTCTGTATTATTGCTAATGGTACAAAAAGTAAAGCTAATCAACAACAGTTACCACTTCAAAAACGGTCTAATTTCATGAGTGCCTACCACGTATAAGGCACAGTACTAGATACTATAAGAAATACAAAGGTGAACAAGATGACATTATCAACCTCAAGTTTCTTACAATCTGAGACAGACACAAATGAAAGTAATACTCAGTGTGGGGCACCTCACAGAATATACTCATATGGAAGTCTCAGGCATACTCTCCTCTCTATCATGATGTCTCCTTTATTTAAGCACAAGATAATGTCACTCCTTACACAAATACGTAGATTGTTGAGTGATGCTCAGTGAGAAGTGTTGTTTTACGTTGCAGGGATACATTCGTCAGCAAGCCAAGCCATGCAAACAGACACACATTTTCAGCAGAGAAGGCAGAAGATGAGCAAAAAAAGATCATTTCAGAAAGTATTAAGTGTTCTGTAGAAAAGAAGGTGCTGAAACAGTGAATGAGGTGGGGGTGGGGACAAGCAACCTCAGTGAAGGTTGGGGAGGTGTCAGTCAGAGCCTACAGGAGGCTGCAGTGTCTTGAATCCTGAAGGTAAGAAGTGAACCAGGTGAACATTTGGAGTAGAGTGTCCAGGGAAAAGGGACAGCAAGTGCAAATATCTGAGGCAGGAATGCGTTTGCCTTGTTGAGAAATAAAAAGGAGGCCTATCCACAAGAGCCTAGTGAAGGAAAGAGTGAAAGATGATATCAGACAGGTAGAGACATTTCCTAGGTCACATTGTGTGGTGCAGTCTCTTAATAAGTACTCAAGAACAATTCTATAAACAGGATTCAGAAGATTTTTCAGGGAAAGAGAATCCTTAATTAGGTCCATTGGTCCAATCTCGTGGGTTTTTTAGGTGAGAAAATGGAAATTATCAATCTGTGAGGTTTACTGTAGCATTAGAGAACTATTAGATTATTATTCACAGGGAACATCCCTAAAATGAACTTGGAAATCTGAAGGTGGTCTATTGGTGTCCTAGTTATCTTGTCCTGCTGTAACTGAAATGCCACAAGTGGACGACTTTAACAAACAGAAATGTATTCTCTTTCAGTCTAGGAGGCTAGAAGTCTGAATTCAGCATACCAGCTCTCCAAGAGAAGGCTCTCTCCCTGTCAGTTCTGGGCAAAGGCAATTAATCAGTCGTCAATCAACCAATCTTCTCCTCTTCTAGGACCTTCTCAGTGAAGGGACCCGGGATCCAAAGTACCCATTGCCCTCTTGAAACTTCTTTCTTGGTATGACGTCCCCATCTCTCTCCATGCTTGTTTTCTCTTTTCATGTCTCAGAAGAGACTGACTCATGATACAACCTAATCTTACAGACTGTGTCCTGCCTCATGAATGTAACGACCTCTAATCCTGTCTCATTAACATGAGAGAAGTAGGATTTAGAACACAGGGAAATCATAGGAGATGACCAAACGGTGGACAGTCACATAATACTGGGAATCATGGCCTAACCAATTTGATACATACTTTCTTTGGACACAACTCAATCCATAACAATGAGTTATTTTCTCAGTTGTAAAATGGACAGTAGCATTCTATGCCCCTCTGATTTTAGAATGAGAAAAATTTTGTTTCTCAGAATCTCTCAAGACCACCTGCCTTGTGTCTGGTCACAGGCAAATCTGTCAGCCTGGAAAACAGAAGATGTTTGGCCCAAAGAAACTTTGTGTTTTGGAAACTTAAGTGCTAGATACAGTGAACAGAATGCCACTTCACCATACTACCCTGGAAGCACCTTCCGTGTTCAGCACAATCCCCACAGTTGCCAGCTTGCTCAAAACAGCTGTACTAGAATCAGGCAAGAGCAAGGGCTCCAGCCATTTCTCTTTTCCGTGAACTTAGAAAAAATACAAAAACTCAGAGAGCTGAGAGAGAAGCCAGTAAGAAGTAAGGAACATGCAGCAGGTGGTACCATCTGTGCCCGACTAATTCCAGCCAAAACAATCTGCTCCCTAGAGCTCCCAGTTGTGGAGAAGGGAAGAGAATCTGACAGCGGCTGAGCCAGGGGAGGGGGTGTAAGAGGGCAAGTGCAGAGGCTATTATTCAAATATTTAGCCAGTTGGGGGAAATAGATCGTTGATGCCAGTGAACTATTATCTCTCTCCTTTTCTCTTTGCAACCACTGTGGGAGATTCCTCCAACGTCTTGCTGCCTGGCAAGCATCAGCTCCCACACCTGCGAGACAGACATGTAGGCACTGCCGTGAGTCTGTCACCACTGGGTTGGGAGGGACAAACATCTCCCAGCAAGACTGGGAAGCAAGCACAGCCCACCTCAATGGAAAAACAAAAGGAGGGGGAGGAATTTAGGTTTATTTTGTTTTATTTTCCTAGCAATCAAGCTTTCTCTTTCTCGCATGTTCATTCTATAAAAATTATACATTGTTTAAAATGGACTTATATTCCTCATACTTTATTCCCGAGTTGACATTTTCTGGAACTCAGATTCTTTCACTTGGTGGACTCTCTTGCAAGGAGCAAATCTTCTCCCCTGGCGCACTTACAATCATGGGATGAATAAATGGGAGCATTTCAAAGACAGATTAAATTGTCTATAGTAATAACTTCCCCTTCAGAGAGTAACAGACAGGGCCTATCGTTTTCACAGACGGAGGAGACAGCTATGATTTGAGGGTCACAGAAAGAGACTTATCTACTGAATAAAAAGGAGGAAAAAAAAATCTTATTCACTGTAAAATTTCTACCAGCACCTTTCGTTTAAGACACTGGCTCCAGAAAGTCATCTGTTCAACTCAAATTCTTGGAAGGGGTGATATCTGCCATTATCACCTATTATCCCTTTCCCTTTGATTAATTTATCAGTTCCATGGCTGAGAATTGAGTCCTGTTGAAGTGAGGCTCAGGCAAGTTTGCTTTTATTGGCAGAAGGAAGAACAGTTGCTCGCAGGTCAACTCTGACTCATGGCTGTCCAACTCATGGTAATCCACCCCCCACAGGAGTAGAACTGTGCTCAGTAGGGTTTTCAGTGATGATATTTTGGAAGCAGGTCCCCAAGACTTTCTTCTCAGGTGCACCTTAGTGAGCACAAACTCCCAACCTTTTAGTTAGTAGTTGAGTGCATTAACTGTTAGCCCCACCTAGTGACTCTTTGATTGGGTAAAGAGTAGCTCTGCATTTCTGATGCTTCCCCAGAATACCTGACCGTCTGTGATGTGATGGATCCAGTTATATAGCCTTTCTAGACGTGACCCTTTACCTACCACCAGAAGATTGGGCAAGGCTATGCAGAAAAAGTTCCTATGATCCATCAAGGGGACTAGACAGCTTACTAGTAATATAAATAACATGCATGGCACCCCTGTGGAGGTGAGACTGTACCAATAATATGTATGGAACTCTAACAAGGATACTGGTCAGTTTTGCTCCCCTCCCCCCAGGCATAAAATGAACCATCCCAGAGATGGAAAGGGAGGACCTAGTTACCACCAAGAAAGAAGAACTAGAAGTAGAGTGTGTCCTTTGAACCCAGGATCCCTGCACTGATAACCTCCTAGACCCGGTAGACAGAGAGGTGTAACACTGGAGGCAGTGAGACATGGTGAGAAACAGCAGCAGAGAAATGGTGGTGTTAGAGACAATGGAAGCAGGAAGTCGGCAGGAGACAGTGTGATGGGCTTCCTGGTCTATGGAGATTCTTTCAGGCTGGAGGCTTGCTGACAGGGTAGGGTGTTTCCAGGCACTGGGCAGAGCTAGGCTCCCTGACTCATGAAGCTACAGAGCTGAGTGCCTTTGGGCCAAGGCTTACTGGGGGAATAGGGTACTTCTGGGCACTTGTTGGTAGAGTTAAACAGCTTTGTAACTCTTGTCCAGGCAGGGCAGAGTCTAGGCCAACCCAAGAATCCCAAGAGGCTGAGGTCCAAGGGCCAGGGAGACGTCTACCTGTGCACACAGCCAAGAAGTATCCTGGCTAAAGAACTGAGTCATTCCCCATCCTGAATTTTATCCTGTTATTTCCCTAATAAGGAAACTCTGGTGGCTTACTGATTAAGTGCTATGACTGCTAACCAAATGGTTGGCAGTTTGAATCCACCAGGTGCTTCTTGGAAACTCTATGAAGCAATTCTACTCTGACCTGTATAGTCACTATGAGTCGGAATCTACTCAACAGCAGTGGATTTGGTTTTCCCTACTAAACCCTGTCATGGCTTGAATTGTGTCCCCCCAAAAATATGTGTAGCCATGTGGCTGGGCCATGATTCCCAAGTTATCTTGTGACTGTGCTCCATTTTGCGATTTTGCTGTGCTGTATGTTGAAGGCTTAGGGTGGGGCTGTAAATCTCTTTTTAAGAGCACCTCCCTGCTCCACTGTAAAGGGAGTTTCCCTGGAGTATGGCTTGCCCCACCCTTAATCCTTTCATCCTACAAGAGACAAAAGGAAAGAGAAGCAAGCAGAGATTTGGGAACCTGGTACCATCAAGAAAGCAGCACTGGGAGAAGAGCGCATCCTTCAGACCTGAGATTCCTGCGCCAAGATGCTCCCTGGACAAAGACTGATGCAATACCAGACTTTCCTCCAGAACCAACTAGGGGGAAAGCCTCTCCCCCTGGAGAGGACATCCTGAATATGGACTTGTAGCCTACCGGACTGTGTAAGAATAAACCTCCTTTGTTAAAGCCATCCACTCTGTGGCATTTCTGACTAAAACAAACCCCATAATCCAGAAAGTTATCTGTGAGTTCATTGTGGCCATTGCAATCAATTATCAAATTCAGCAGACAAGTAGAGAGAGTGGTGGGAGGAATGGCTGGTGTCCGAGTTGGCAAAAAGGCTTGCAAGAGAAGGTATGCCTGACCTTCACTTCATACTAATCAGCATTGGGTTGATACTGATGGTGATTTTCTCTCCTCCTCTTGAAGTTAAAGGAGGTCATTTCTGACCCTCATTGACCCCTGGATGAGTAAGGAGATGGAAACATTCAACAAGAAAAAAGTATGTAGAGGAGAGAAAGAAATGGGAAACGGGGAGTTGGCAGCTATTCTTAAGCCCCAGAATAAACCATGTTTGAGGCTTTAGAGTCCCTTCTTTGAGTTGGATCAAAAATTCAAGATTAATTTCTGAACTAACCATTCTCTAATGCCTGTGCTTTAACAGCTAAAACACACATCAGCAGGCAAGTCCCTTTTGGTTTTGAGATGCATGTCATCAAGAAAAAGACACATTGCCACACTTTTACCTAACTACCTTCTACAATGTATTCTTTTTAATTAGGATAATTAAATTCTTGTTTCAAAGGGCACTGAAGTGCAAAGCATTATCATCCGATTTCCTGTAAAGAAGGTTTTCCTGCTTCTCTGTTCCACATGGTGTCCGTTTACAGCAGAAGTACCAAGTGAGTCAGACGTTCTGATTACAGGTTTGTGGCTTGTGTCAGCTCTTGAGAAGAGGGAAATGAGAAAGGAAAACATAAATTGGGAAACAGTGTCAGAGGGCAGGCCAAGATAATGGGAGAACCCGACAGCAGAGGAAACGGGTGTTGTGTGGGAACCAAAGCCTTGCTTCAGGTAGGAAGTTTCATAAAATCAAATAGAGAAAGAGCTTTTAATTAAGGAGGGTAAATCCAAGTTGACCTTGACTTATTTTTGTGGTTTGCAGCCTGAGTTTGGTAGGAGAAATCAGTGAGCTGTGCCGTCGTCTCCCCTGATTCATCACTGCTGTGTCATCTGGGCTTTTTTTCAGCTCTAGTTTCTGGAGAAATCAGCTGATCATGGACCCAGTGTACTGACATCATCTGGATTTGGGAAGCACTGAGAGTTCATGTGTAAGGCAACATGAAAGTCTGAGCAGGGACTGAGTTCACTGGTTTCTGTTTTAAGGATTACTCGGGTAGCCAATAGCCGAAAGCTGGGATTTGGTGACACCAAGTTGTGGAACAAGCTGTCAGATGCGGCTGTGAGCTCTGTTCTTCACTCTCACTCCCTGCCTCCCCGAGCCTGCCCATCCATGTGTGGGCCACAAAAGGCACAGGTGAGAAGTGAGGGGATGGTTCAGTGAAAACCACTCAGATCTTTACTAGAAAAACAAACAGAACACTACATCTGCTTCACAGAAGGCCAACATGTCATCCTTTACATTGCATTTCCAGAAGACGGTATATTATCTTGAAAGCCCGGCTTAATTTATTTTTCCCTAAGTTTTGTGGTATTTTTTATATGCCATTAATCAGTATTTCAAGTTACTAGCAGTAACAGTCTCACCTAATGTATTTAATTTGTTTTGAAAATGATAGCACATCTTTATATATCGAAGTGGCAGCTTTTAACCCCATTGATGACTTCCTCCTTAAAAGTCCTCATTCAAATCCCTAGCCACGCTCTTCTTGGTTTTCCTCCTACCTACTGACTGAGATCTGTTTTCTCCACTCAACCCTTAAATGATAGCGTTTCCCAAGGCCCCTCTGGGGCTCTCCGCTCTCTTCTTTCTGATCACTCTACTTCAGCAACCTTTTCAACGCCCACAGCTTCGACTCCTACCTATATGCCAGCCAAGCTTCTCTTCAAATGGAAAATTGGTTATCACCACCAAGTGGTTTCGAAAGCACCTCTAACTTGCCGTGTCCAAACTGAACACGGCCACACACACACACCCCCCACTGCCCACACCCGAAACACAGTGAATGCCACTTACGAGATCACTTAGGTGAAAATCTTGAGAGTCATTCTGTTATATCTCTAACTGGGTCTTCTGAACTTCTTATGAGTCATACTCCCTGTTCTCTCTCCTACCTGCATGCACTTTTCCTTCATCATCTTTGTTATTCTCTCACTTGAAGCTTTTAGCAAACCCTGGAAAAGTACACAGCAGCCTCTTAATTGGTCACTCTGGCTCCAGTCTCACCAGAGGTGCTGCCTTGTCCTACTGCAGCAGGGAACAGAGCTGTCACTAATGCTTAATAAGGAGCTGGTAGATAAAAGAATGCCACCGTCTATGTGTCTTACAAGCTTTATTGATGTTCTTGGCATACGCTTTACTTTAACGTTATTTCACCATATTACACCGACATATTTTCTTAAAAGCGGTTGAAAAGAAAAATGTTCTCAAGAGTAACAACTGGCCGGTTTCTCTCTCCTCCACACCCTCCTGCATAAACTAAAAATGCTCTTTGGCTGTTTTTTCTTTTAGGTATGTCTTGTCTTACCTGGACAGATAAGCTCCTGAAGAATAGGGACTATGTTACCTTTGTAATACCACATCAAAACCTATTGTCCTCGGGTCAATTCCAACTCATTAGTGACCCTATAGGACAGAGTGGAACTGTTTTATAGTGTTTGAGAGTTCCACGTGAAAGGCAACACGGAAGCCTGAGGAGGGAACTGAGTCAACTGGTTTCTTTCTGTTTTATGGATCATGCAGGTGGCCGATAGCCAAAAACTGATAGTGAGACCAAGTTCTGGAACGTGTTCTCAGATGTGGCCGTGAGCTCAATTTCCAAGCAGTACCTGGTGGTCCCACCTGACACCAAGTGAGCCTGAGATAACTGTTCACTAAATTAACAAATGTAAATTGACCATACCAAAGCTCTGCTTAAAAACCATTCAGTGGTTCACAAAGCACTCAAAATAAAGTTCATATTCCTTAGCTCGGCCCATAAAGTTTTCATCAGCTGACTTCTCCTTGCCCTCATTTCTCACTGTTTCCCTGATTGCATCTGCCTGGGCACACTTCCCCCTGTTTTGTTTTTTGTATTCAGAACATAAGTCAAGATTTGCCTTCTTACTAAAATCTTCTCTGAAAATCTCTTCTTAGAAACACCCCTCCTCTGGACTTCCATTAGCTCCCTGCACATGCTTCATTAATGCACATATTCAAAGACTGCTTTATCAAAGGCTGTATATTTCTGAGTGAAGCAAATGTTTCAGCACTGAACTACTAACCAAAGGTTTGGTGGCATGAACCCACCTTCAGGTGCCTTGGAAGACAAGCAGTCTGCATCCAAAAGGTCACAGCTTTGAAATCCTTACGGAACAGTTATTCTCTGCACTCGTGGGGTCTCAGTAAACTGGAGTCAATTTGAGGGCTGCAAAAAACAACATGTATTGCTACAAACTAAAACCCAAGAAGACTGATTTCAGCATCTGGCATAAAGTCTGAAACACAGTAAGGAGCAAGGAGGTACATGAGGCCTGAGAATCAGCAACGTCTAGTCCTCCCTCGAATCCAGTCATTAGCCAAATAGCAAAATTCCACTGTTAGAGAGAAGATAACATTGAAAGTGAATAGGGTAAAAGTCACAAACTGTGGACAGACACCAACACACACCAGAAATTCAAAATTTAATAAACCTGAAGATTGAATTTAAAAAAATTTCAAGGATATATTGGGGCCAAAATTTTATTCACAAGAATTAACAATTTCATTTCTTAACTGGTCTCAAAATTATTAACTACCTGTAGCACCACCAGCCTCCACTGCTGACATCCAGATATGGACTGAGCTGTAAAATTAGTGCAGCAAAACTCTCTACAATCCATCTGAGGTAAGTTAAAGAGAAACATAGGTCTTCCTACAACTGACACAGAAGCCTTGGTGATACAGTGGTTAAGAAATCAGGCTGCTAATCAATAGGCCAGTAGTTGGAGTCCAGCAGCCACTCCCTGAAAGCCCTATGGGGCAGTTTTACTCTGTCTTACAGGGTTACTGTGAGTCAGAATCGGTTCAGCGGAAATTTTTTTTTTCTTTATGTACTTGATACTGAATGTGAGCATAGCCTTTAAACCACTTTAGCAATGACTCTACCAAGGAACATGAACTATGTAAAAGAGGAAGAAGCTTGAGGTAATCTGGAATGCATTTCTTCAACGTCTCTGGAATTTTCAACTACCTCAGTTTCCTGACAAAGCTGTGCTGATGTCAGTAATTTACAGTAACAAACAGCAAGATAACAGTAGGTTTGTGTGGGCCAGAGGTAAATTTGGGCCTAATATGACTAATGTATCCTGTAGTGAAGGATAGTGAGAGGCATAAAAAAAAGGTACAGTTCTGTTAATTATTTTTAAATAAAACTAAAGCTATATGCATCTGTGTGTGTGTATGTGTGTATATATATATACATATATATATATATATACACTTAAGCAGGAAATAGTTCTACTTCCCAAGAAAGAGCAGGTGAAACCAGCATGTTCACCTGCTCTGTGTGTGTGTGTATGTGTATATGTATATATATACGTATGTATATATATATACATGTATATATATGTATATATATACACATACACACATATATGTATATATGTACACATATATATACACATACACATATATATGTATATGTGTATATATATACACACACATATACGCATACACGTATATATATACATATGTATATATATATACATATACACATACACACACACACACACACAGAGCAGGTGAACATGCTGGTTTCACCTGCTCTTTCTTGGGAAGTAGAACTATTTCCTGCTTAAGTCCTAGTGTTTTTCGTTTGTTTGTTTGTTTGTTCATTTGTTTTTAACAAGGACTCCACCAGAGATTTCAGATCAAAAGACAGGCATTTGTATCTTAACTTTTTATATGCCAGAACACACTTTGAGTACCTTGTGTGTTTTGAGAATTGTGAGTAATTACAAAAGAAGTAGCAGATGCAACTATCGCTTTGGACTGTGTACAGTCATTTAAATGGAATCAAGATAAACAAGTGGAAGGTCACAGAAAGACCCAATAGCCTTTTTGCCAACTGGAATGCTCCATGAACCCAGATATTCTAGTAAAGTGAATTTCTTAAATCAAAGAGACAATTACAAAACTTTTTGTCCAGTCATTGTAACAATGTCTGGCAAATTTTATCAGCCAGCTTTGTCCCAGAATGTGAAGCCTAAAGATCAGGAAGGTATCTAGTTGTATTGATGGAAGACCTTTTAGGCCATGAGGTCAACATCACGAATTTCATTTCTCATTGTTCAAGATTGATTGTTCTCTGGACACAGGCTTTCCATGAGCACTGTGTCTCTTGATTTCCTTATGAAATGCTGATATGAACTTATTCTGTCATGATTTTGCTCATTTTTTCCCCCTGGCAAACCTAAGGATAGCTAAACAAGGACATTTAAACTGAGGGTGTTGGTATAGTGTCCTAGTCACTAAAATTCGGGGGTTATAAATGATAAATTCTTCAGCTCCTTCCTAAAACTTGTATGACGCCAGAGCAGCTGTGGGCAAGGGAGCTTTCCCTGATTAACACAAGATTTGAGATCATGAGTAAGAACCCAGGTTTTCTAGTGAAGATACCTGAAGTAGAATACCAGCTTTGTCTCTTCCTAGCTTTGTCATTTCTGCCAAGCTACATCACTGAACTTCAGTTTGCCTACCTTCCAAATAGGAACAGTATCAACAGTTATTTCACAGTTTTGAGGATCAAATGAGGCAACAAATGTGGAAATATCTTGCAAATTAGACAGCAGTAGGGATACAAATGTGTACAGAGTTTACCCATGTTGTTGATTCTTATTCAGACTTTCTGCCAATTATCCTTTCTTTCTATTCTCTTGGGTTTGAAGTATTCTTTCTTTTTGTAATTTCTTCTTCTAGTTAGATCCACAGAGAGTGGTCTACAAGGCACACAATAACTTCAGTACTCAAAAATTTTCCAGCATGTAATCTTTAGGGGGACAGGACAATCACAAGACTCATCCTCAATGCCATCTCACCCTTGCAAAAAATGACACTGATTGAAAAAACAGGCAATAACTAGTGCTGGTGAGGTTTTGGAAAGATTAGAACTCTTATATACTGCTGGTGGGATGTAAAATGACACAACTGCTATGGAAAGTCACATGGTTTGCCCTCAAAAAGTTAGGAATAAAAATACCTTATGATCTAGCAATGCCACTCTTAGGTTAATATCCTAGAGGTATAAGAAGAGTGACATAAGTAGACATATAAACACCTATGTTCATTGCAGCATTCTTCACAATAGCAAAAAGAAGGCAACAGCCTGAGTGCACATGGATGGACAAACAGATAAACAAGTTGTGGTGCATTTATACAATAGAATACTAAGCAGTGACAAAGACGAACAATGAGTTTGCAGAGCCTCTTGTAACATGGGTGAGTCTGGAGGGCATTATGCCGAATGAAATAAGTCCAACACAAAAGGATGAATCTTGTATGGCAACACTTTTCTGAAAAGGTAAGAGCAAGTATAATCACTGAAAGCAATGTTCCTTGATGGTTACCACAGATGGGACGCGGAAGGAAGAAGAGTGACACAGATAGTAAACGCGTTAATTCTGCTGATTGGAAAGGCAATACGCAATACTGACCGAGGTAAATGAAGATGTTAGGAGGTATGAAAGAATAAAAGACAACTACGATATACACTACCGCATAGACAATTTTGCACCAACAGTAACAACTAGCAAAAAATATGTGAGCGGTTATGTACATAGATATGTAAGCCATATGGGTGCAAGAAGGCATATGAAAGTACATGTACATGCATATATACATTTGTGGGGATGTGTATGTACATGTTTGCATGTGTTCCATGTATGCACATCTATAATAATGAAGCCATAAGGGGCGTATTTTTATATACTTCCTAGGCATATTCAAATACCTCACGCGGTTGATTTACTAAATTTGAAGGCTCCGGACAATATTCTCACAAGCCAGCTAGCTCTATTGGCATAACTTAATATATAAACATAATGTTCTACAACCTAATTTGATAAAGAGTGACTTAAAAGCTTGCTAGTGATTGTCAAATATACACCTATTGGTCTCTTTCTATCTGGAGTAAAGGAGAGTGAAGGAAACCAAAGAGTCAAGGAAGAAATTAGTGGACAGGACTAATGGCCTATGCAAACGGCAACACTTCTAGCCTGAGACCCAAACTAGATGGCAACTGTCTACCACTGCCAACTATTCTGACCAAGGACACAACAGAAGATTCCAATTAGAATGACGGGGGGAAAAAAATGTAGAACGAATCTAAAATTCATTAAAAAGTTCAGACTTATTATATTAGAATTATAGAAACTAGAAATATCCCTGAGGTATTGCCCCAAAATACTCTTTACCTGGAATGGAGGCCAATCCTGGAGGTCATCTGTCAGCCAAACAAGAGATTGGCCTATAAAATAAGCAGGAGCACCCCGTGAGGCATGTGCACCTTTAAATAATCAACTGCAGAAGACACAATGGTCAACAATTACACAAAAGCAAAGATGAGAAGGCACGGAAGGGCAAGGAACAGCATGGATAGAAATGAGGAAGGCTGGGTGGAAACGACGAGAGTGCTGACACATTGCCAGGGTGTGTAAGTAATGTCACAGAACAATTTATGTGTGAATTATTGAGTCAGAATCTAATTCTCATTAGATTCATCTAAAATACAATAAGATTTAAAAAAAAAAAAAAAGATTCGTCCTCGAAGAAACCCTTGTTTCCTAATGAGAGTTAGCCTTGAATTGTTGAAAGAGGAAGGAATGTTTGACAATAATCAGTCCAAAGAGAGGCCTCAGAGCATGAGAAAGGAAGAGGTTGTTATGTGTCGATTCTGGATATGTGCTACTTCTGCTGCTCTTAATAGATAATCCGGTATGATACGGAAGTAGCCACAAGGACAGACCTTTGTAACAAGTTAGCAGAGGCTCAGCTCACAATTTGAACCTTCCCATTAGCCTTTTTTGCATATTTTGAAGAGGGACTTTTTTATCACGATACAGCCTTGCCCGTCAGATTACTGGGCCCATGTGGATAGCCTCGCAAGAAACCTGAGAGTCCAGAGGGGAAACTGCTAGAGATAAAAGCTGATAATCCAAATATCAGGAAGAAAAAATATCTATCTACCTGGCACTTGGCTTGGCTTGGATCTATCTACATATATATGTATTTTAAAAATGCACTGTTTTTCTTCAGCTAACTTTGATTCTAATGAATCCTACATTTTCCTTGGTACTTTTTGTTCTTCTGAATTTTTTTTTTTTAATTACATGGTTCGGACAAGTATTTCTTCAGCTTCGATAAAAACAACACAGTGAGAGCTTTTGTACACAAACAATTCCACAAAGACTGGCTTGAAAAATATGTGTAAATGACAACCTGAAAGACCATTCCTGTTGTAAAAAGACAATTACACAGAGAGAGGTAGAATAATAAAACTTAGTTAAAATGGACTGGAATTATGTTCACTCTTACCATCTTGTTAAACGAGTTTCTGTTCCTCCCCGCAATCTGAACAGGTCATACACCTTGGCATATTCTGATCCTCAGATAACCAGTTATGTCTCCACTCAAGCTGCTTTCATAACGTGATTTGCCAGGAAGTATTTGCTGATTTCCACAGAATTCCACTCAGCGTGCTAGACAAGAGTAATAGATGTGGAGCAACGCAGGGAAGGTGTATGTAAACACCTTGTTAGCCGAAGAGCAGAGAGGAAAACGTTCTGTACTCTTCTACAAGATCTCTGGGGGAGCGCAGGGAGTCTTCAGTGAAGAAGCTATTTTAGTTTGGTGTTGAAGAATCAATAGAAGGTTTTCGGATTGAAAAGAGAGAGTAATGTTCTAAGGCTCAGAAGGGCAAGGAGATTGGCATGGAAATAGGGTAATCAATTCAGGATCTTCTTGAGCTTTCAATTATAAACTGTTTTGGATGAGACCCAAAGTAAACTTTCTAATTAAACCAATAATAATAATGACATAATAATAAAATTAAAATCCATAGTGCCACAATTTAAATTATATCAATTTTCCTGGGTATTAATTACTTATTTCTCACAGAATTAAAGAATTAAAGTCAAGTGATGATATTTAGTTATGATCTGTGTTGTTATTGAACAACCTGCTTGCATTATAAGTAGAAGAGGAAGAAAACCACTTCAAGTCTCAGAAATTAAGTACTGCCTCCCCCAGCATATAAATATGACTGGAATGTCACCACAATGGTGTACCAAGTGCTTGATTGATAGGTCATAGCTGCTTCGATTTTGACCTTTCACTAAAAACATCTTCTAGTGACTTCCAGATGTGGTTGCTTGACCATTAGTAAGTAGTGAAGACTGAAACCTTATTTCCCATAAATGATGAATAAAAGCCATGACTTACAAGAATATTATCTCGTTATTACAAACAACACGACAGGAATTTGAGGATATAATTTAAGCATTTTAATGAAGTGTTGGTTCTATCTCCCCTTCCTAAAAGCAATATCTGAGGGTTAGACTTTTTAACAGGAAATAGAACAGCTTGACAAAAGGAACCACAACTGTATATCTCAACCGGCAGCGTATTTGTATGGTGTGGAGCGATACATACATTTACCGCCCTTTACTGGTTAAACTGTATTTCATTATCATCTCCTTGTTTCCACTGCTAATTCTAGAAGAATTATTTCCCGTAAACAGGTCAGCTCTCTCACAGTTTTGAACATAAAAACTCTTTTAAAATATTAGATCTCGACTTTATTAGGCAGTGTTTTCCCTAGTTCTTAATTGAAGCCCCTCAGGCACACATACAGGAGGTCTACTGCCACAAATTGAGAGAAAAATATATTTAACACCAATTCCAACTTTGCTGTGTATATGGATATTTATGCTGTCTGTGGTTTTAAAAAACGACTGCTTGTGTTGAGTATTAGTTTTAGATTATAGTAGTGTAATGCCCCTACAGAGCTGCTCATTATAATACCACAATATATGATGTTACAGAATGACTCTAAGAATCTTCCCGGATAAACACTGAGTTAATCTTTTAAATATAAATATACATTTAAAAAAAACTTCTATAATTTGTTTAAAGATTGCATATTTTCTGCATTTGGGGAGATTTTGTATTTGACATACTTTTATTTTGTTTTAGTTTGACCTTCATGATAGTTTTAGAACTTGTTGAGTCTCTATAGGTGTGGTAATGATCCAGAGGACTGAATGACTAGATGTGGACATTGAATAATTTTAGATAACGACCAGGGTGGAAGTGTCATTAATCAAAAAAGCATATGCAAATGCCTTCCACAAACTCCAAAGTTTAACATAGCCTTGCCTTGTTAACATCTCTTTTCTCCTTCCTCCTCATCTGTTTTTCTTCTCTCTCTTCGTCTTTTCTTCTTGAACTGCTCCTTCTTTCCTGTCTTCCTCTTCTTTCTTCAATACAAATTGAAAGGGGATCAGCATCTGACAATTATGATTAGAAAAAAGTGCAGTCATAATGCCTTCATATGGTGAGAAAACAAACAAACAGAAACAGTTGTCTTTGAGTCAGGTCTGACTCATGGTGACCCCATGGTGAACAGGTGACCCCTGCTGCACAGAGTTTTCATGCCTGTGAGCTTTTGGAAGTAGGTAGCCAGCTCTGTCTTCCAAGGCACCTCCAGGTGTGTTCTAACCACCCATCTTTCAGTTAGTAGCCAAGAACTTAATCATTTGTACCACCCAGGGTTTCTTCTTAAGGTAAGGGAGTCCCCAGTTTTGTTTTTTTGTTTTTTTTTATAAAGGTTTCAGAGAACCAGGCTTTGCGTGTGTTGTAGCTGAGGAACCTACAGCCTTACTAGGACCCCACAGCCTCACTAGGACCCCGTGAGTAAGAGCTTCCATCTCAAGTAAAAGTTTTGTATTTTCAAATTTCAGAATGAATCTGACAAGGAATATTATGGAGAGTCAGAAATTTGTACTCTGAAAAATTCTCCTAGACTCTAGGATTGTATTAACATGTAATATCCATTATAGTTCATTTTTTTAACATAAAAAACAAATGCTATCTTTATTTTAAAAATAATTATCTATTTGTATTCTCCTTCCAAAGGAAGGTATAAATACTATATCAGATTGGCTTTGACCTGGAGTTTGTGACAGTAAAAATAGACTGATGGCATTACAACTCTTAGAGAACCAATGTTGTGAGAAAACAATCAGTTTAAGGTTAAGAATTATTAAGGAGACTTCTCTCAGAACTAGACTTTCAGACCAAGTCATCAAGCAAAAACAATGATCTAAGTTTCTATTTCACTGAGAGAGAAAAACAGAGAAAGACCTGGATAATCTTTCCAGTGCTCACTTCCTTTACACCTTCCCCCCACTCCGTGATTGCTACAAGGAGCTCTCTTGGTGCTAGGCTGCTAACCAAAAGGTCAACAATTCTAGCCTACCAGTGACTCCACATAAGGAAGATGATGACAGTCTGCTCCTGTAAAAACTGTAGCCTTGGAAACCTCATGGGTAGTTCTACTCTGTCCTAGTAGTTGGAATCAACTGCCTGGCAACAGACAGTGGCGGTGGTAAGAATGCCAGGGAGCCCTAGTGGCACAGTGGTTAAGAGCTCCCTGCTAACCAAAAGGGTGGCAGTTGGAATCCACTAATCATTCCTTGGAAGCCCTATGGGGAAGCTCTACCCTATCACACAGGGTCACTAGGAGTCAGAATTGATTTGACGGCAACGGATTTGGTTTTTGTATAACTGCTATCACTATATAACCTGTTCCTTCACTCCCTACTCCTGGCCAGGTCTGTCCACTTTCTCTTGAAGAATAGCAGAAAACAACAAAATGTATAGGCAATGCCCAGCCCAGGTCATTAATCAGCTTGCTACTTTGGGGAATTTTTTTTTTTTTAAAGTTTCTTCCATAAAGACATACCAACAGGGAGTGACAGACAATGTTGAGATTAGGCAGACCTGAGCACAGTGGGATCACAGGATCCAGAAGAGGTTTCTGGTGATCTCTTCCTCAGTAGGATCCGGGTGCCTCAGGCAGGACTTAGTGAACAGATCATTAGTCTAGAATCACTGATCTAGACCAGGGTCTCAGATGACAAGAGAAGCCTAGGCTTCTTTTGTTATGTTGAAATCCGAACTAATGTGTCCAAACAGGATTCACACAAATGGTCATGTAATTTAATTATCAACATTAATCAGCAAATTAATGCTTTTAACACACACACACACACACACACACATGATGACTGTATTATAATCTCATTTGGTTAACTAGTTGAAAGTCTAGACATAAGGAAGCAAAAGACCAGAAGGACTGGTCAGCTTTGATCACCCTCAGATAAGGAGAGTTTGTCACTTTCAAACACAGTGATGGGAATGTTTTCCAATGGAAATATGGGTTTCTTGAGAAGCGGAGGGAATGGAGATTGGGGAGGCAATCACAGCTTATTCCAAGTAAGGCGAACAGAAGCATGCTGTCCTAGCCTTTAGAAATAATAGCGGCAACCTGAGAAAAGTCTCCAAAACTGTGATTCCATGAGAACATCTAAGGTAACTAAGAATTCCCAACATTCTTTTTCTGTCAGGCTACCCACGTTGTCTAGTGTGACTGCATGGAAAGTACTACTGTGAGCATACCTGGATTAGAGAGGTTCCAGGTCATGTGAAATTTCTGATATGCCAGCTGAGTCTCACTCATTCTTCTCCCACCTAAAGCTTTGTTTTATACTGGAACAGTGGGTGAAAACGGGGATTTGTTCCCCTTGTTTGTAAACCCCAGTTCACTCTACTGTGATGAGTTGTGTGTTGCTATGACATTAGAAGCTACATCAACAGTATTTCAAATACCTGCAGGGTCACCCATGGTGGATAGGTTTCAGCAGAGCTTCCAGACCAAGACAGACTAGGAAGAAAGGTCTGGAATCTACTTCCAGAAATTAACCACCAAAAACCTTATGGATTACAACAGAACACAGAGTTGAAAGATGAGTCCTCTAAGCTAGAAAGCACTCAAAATACACAGTGGCAACAACAATGGACTTGACGAAACCAATGATTATGAAGGTCAAGACTGGGTACATTCTTATTCTGTTACGCATGGGATCTCCATGAGTCAAAGCTGACTTGATGAAAACAGGCAATAATAATTTATAAACGAAATATGAATACTGTCAAACTTCCACAGTTGACTACTGCAGATGGTGACTGTGTTATACTGTGGTTTGTAATGGATTGAACTCCACCTAGGTCCCCAGTCACGGTGGTTAGAACCAAACACTCTAGGCTCAGGCAGATTGTGGTATTTAAGAACGTGAGTACTGCTGAAAAACTGCAACTCATATTTACTTTCTCTTCCTCAACTCAGATTTGAAAAACCTTTCAATTAAGCTTTCTTTAGTCCTAACAGAAGCCCTGGTGGTCCAGTGGTTAAGTACTATGGCTGCCAACCAAAAAGGCAGTGGCTTGAATCTAACAGCTACTCCTTGGAAACTCTATGAGGCACTTGTACTCTGTCCCATAGGGTTGCTATGAGTCCAAACTGACTGAACAGCCACAGGTTTGTATTTCGATTGGTTTTTGTCCTAACTCAGTTCAGGATATTTTCTTTACTGGGTAGCACAGCTTCAAAGGCTGGTTAGGAGTTCTCTTAATAGTAAAATAACCCCAACCGAAAAGAGGTTCTTATTAAAATGTGGAGAAAAGAACACGAGTTTTAGCGTTACATGGACATAGATTTGAATTCCAAGATTGCCTTTAACAGTATATGCAAGTTTGAGTAATCTTTTACTCTTCTTGCACTTTAGAATCTTTCTCTGTAAACCCTTAGGTTGATGATATGATTTGACTATTATTTGATGATGTGAAGACTGTGTTATAGAACATGACAGGATTGTAAGAGACACACAGCGAATAACTAAGAGTCCCTGATCTCCTTTCTTTGAGTCTAAGTAGTTCTCAAACTAGCTCCCATCTCTGCCACTGTTTGTATCAAGTTATTTCATCTAACAGGTAACAGCTGCCACTGTTTGCCTTCGCAACAGCTAGTCCTCAATTCTTTTTTAAAACTGAATGCTGATTTTCTTCAAGGAGGAGATAGCAGGCAGCTGACTTACAGATATCTTGGAAAAGGAAGAACTTTCCTGATTCCAAGTGAGTAAGCCCTGATTGACCTAAGCCTATCACAGAGCATGGATGACAATCGTGTTTACCTTATGACACTGGTATAGTGGCAAGTGTGACCCTTCCTAGCCAGTGAGAGGAAAGAAGAAGCATAGGGAAGGACTTCATGGAGAGACTTACTCACCGTGAAAAGGAGAAATATTGAAAAACTCTTCTCGGCCTTCTTTCCTGTCTTTGAAATAGCTTCTGCAAATATAAGTTGCTGAGATAAGAGGCATTAATCTGATGACCATCGACTGCTGAGGAAAACAGAACAAAAGATGGAAAGAGCTAAAATATTTGATGATATCGTTTGTACCCTACACCAACTTTGAAACTACCTTCTTCTTATCTCTGGTCACATTATCTCATTAAACCTTGCTGTTTAACTACTTTTAGTTGCTTATTTTGTTACTTACAGTCCAAAGCATCCTCAATGACACAGAGACCTTTGCCAATTCTAAGGCAAATATTTTTAACACATTCAAACTGCAATAAAGGTTTCAAACCACTGAGACACTTGAAGCTACCTTTTTAGAAATTGGACAGTACAGAGCTGTGTACCTCTATGATTCACATTTACTCACAAATATTTCAAAAAGTGTTTGTTGAAGCCCTCCAATGTCCAACACACTGGGGAAAACATTTAGGAGGAGAGAGAGGCGGCTGTAAAGATGAATGAGACCTGGATTCTCTCCTGAATGAAATGTGTAGCCCAGCTGGAGAGATAAGAAACAATAAAGCAAAAGTGATATCCATAGCTTTGGCCTTAAAAGTAAGCTGAAATCTACCTCTGTAAATCACCAAAGCATGTACCTATCACGTTTTACATTTTATTTTTATATGCCTAGAAACTTGAGCTAAAAGTGGAACAAGACAGAAAAAAAGAGTGAGCCAGCCAAGCCAAGTGCCGTCAAGTCGGATCCACAGTAGAATAATATAGAAGATGTACAATAAGACTGCAAGAAGCATACCCTCACACTCTACTACTCACGTTAGGATACAGGGGCAAATGTGATTGATATCTTACCTTGGGGCCTCTGGAAAAAAGACAGTGAGAAAGGCAGCTTGCTCTCCCTGGCTCCCTTTCAGCTCAGGAGTTGGAAGCCAATACCAAACTGGATTTCTAGGTTTTCTGGCTTAGGTACAACATAATAAATAAGACTCTGGCAATTTGTGTTAGATTCTTGCACTGGGTCAGCAATTACTATGTGTGAGATTGCTTCAAAACGACAATCCTCTATACAACACTCCAAATGGCTTTTCATATGTAGAAATATGATGTACTTTGTCCTTTGGTGTTTAAAGCTTAACTAGACAGAAATGACTCTTCATCATCTACAAAATAGCTAGCAGAGGCCCAAGACAACTCCCCAAAGTAGAATAAAACCCAGCATCAAAAGGCTGAGTGTTACAATGGATAAAGATTACAGACTGAGGAACCAGCCAGACCTGAGTGCGAATCTTGGTTTCACTGGGTTTATTCATGTGATATTGGGCAAGTTAGTTTACCTTTCTGAGTCTTCATTTCCTCAATACTAAAAAAAGAATAATAGCACATCCTTCATGGTGTTAGTGCAGAGACAGATGAACTGACATACACAGACAACAGCTGGCCTTAACATGTGTACTCAGTGTTATTCCACTTTCCCCTGTCTTGGTTTTCGTCTTGGATATGGTTTAGGTCCTACCCCCCACCCGCCCTCAATTATTAGAGCAGTCAGTTGACTAGATACAGTGATGGGGAAAAAGCAGAAGCACAAATAGGACAAAGGAGCAGATAATCTCAGTCTTACTTTTTTTTCATTGTCAAGTGCTTATCTATATTCACATTTGATTAGGTATAAGTTTTAAGAGAAATCATAAGAATTCAAAAATTTTCCATAAACCCAGTTTTGAGGTTAGCTGTAAAACTCTTCATTTTGCCCATTTTGTAGAATGAAATTCAATAACAAATACTAAGCAGTCACTGTCATGGATCAAATTTTGCCTCCCCAAAATGTGTAGAAATTTGGCTGGCTTGTGAATACCAATATTGTGTGATTGCCTTCCATTTTGTGATTTTCCTATGCTGTATGTTAAAGTGATTTGGGGTGGGACTGTAAATCCCTTCCTAAGGTCACTTTCTGCTCCACTGTAATGGGAGTTTCCCTGAAGTGTAGCTTGCACCACCTTTTATCCTACAAGAGATAAAAGGAAACAGAAGCAAGCAGAGAGTTGGGAACCTCACACCATTAAGGAAACAGCACTGGGAGAAGAACACATCCTTCAGACCTGCCGTTCCTAAGCCAAGATGCTCCCTGTGCAAAGACTGATGCAACACAAACACCTTCTCCAGACCTGACAAAGAGGGAAAGCCTTGCCCAGGAGCAGACACCCTGAATTCAGGCTTGTAGTCTACTGGGCTGTGTAAGAATAAACTTCTCTTTACTAATGTCATCCATTAGTGGTATTTCTGTTAGAGCTCTACCTGATGACTAAAACAGGCACCTACTACATGTCCGACATTTTGGAAGCAAAAAGAAAATGAGAATGAGGAACTCCAAATAACAGAAGGGCATCTTCTTTCTACTCAAAGAGCCCATAAAATCTGAGCTCTCTCTCTCTCTCCTTGTAGTTGATGGTTTGCTTTCCTCCAAATAGAGAGACTTATAATTAAGGGTGTTTGGGTCTGGCGAGGGACATGGGTGTTTTTGCCCTTTGGATTCCTGTCGCACTGTACTGGGTTGAAGAGTCAGCAGGTCACTAATTGTATGTAAGGAGTGGGAAATGTTATTCAGCAGAATTCCAGAGGGGAAGGAGGGAAGCAGTTTCTCACAGGGGAAAGGTTAGAGCCAAAGAGTAAGTTTTTCTTTCCAGAGAGTGAGACAAGGCAGTCCCAGTTGGGGAGCACGATATATGAGGATGCAGTGAAGGAGTGGTGATGTGCTGGAGATATCATAACAGTGAGGAAATTATAGGGACAAATAGGGGTAGGTTGGGGTGTGGTATGGTGAGGAGACTATTTTAGTAGGAGAAGTTTTAGGAAAAGCAGAGAAGCCTAAAGATTTTTCTGAAGTTTCCTCTGTGATGCATATTGCAAAACCCCTGTACCTTCACTTATAGTAAATGTCTTCATCATTCTTCAGGTTCTATAGTCAGAACTGACATTTCCCGGAATAGGATGTTATGCCGAAAGTGCTTTGAGGGAAGGGTAAAGAAATAAGAAGAGGGTACGGCACAAGGAAAGAAGATACAATAGTAGAGAAGGCCTCAGCCCCCAACCTCATGACTTCCTGCTGATCTCAATTTGAACTCTCACTATTGCTTCTAAGTGCATCGTTATTTTAAAAAAAAAAAAAAAAAAACTTTTAAAGAAATGTTAAACTCCTAGATAGAGAAGACAAATAAGTTTAGAATAGTAAAAATATAGAGGGGAGCTAGGTCTAGTGGCTAACACTGAAGAAGGCATTGCCTATCATTTGATATTTCTCTACTGAGAAATTTCTCAACCCCGTATTACTTGCCAATTACCTATTGGCAGGTACACCTGTAAAAAAAAAAATTTGTAAAGAGGGAAGAAAAGGACAACTTCACACAAATCACTGGAAAAACTCAAAGGCCTATTGTTCACCCATTTATATACATAAGGAGTGATTAAATCAGATTTTTGCCTTGATGGTCAGAAGATGAGATGAGAACAGAATCTGATAAAAGCCATTTCATTAGAAGAAACTCACAGTGGTTGTGCTAGAGTAGAGGGTAATTTGTACAGTAAGGGGGGATCTTCGGGACAAAGACAGGGCAAGACACTGGGAAGAAAAGTACTAAGAGATAAAAGAAAGGAAGAGAAATCATGAAAAGAAAGACTAAGTCCCAGCCTCCCTGCTTCCTCATCAAGAGACCAGGCCTCTGGTTTCTTTATGCCTACTTCACAACTCTGTGGTTCTCCAGTGTCAGAGTACATTACAAATTACAGGGTAAAAATGACTGATGATGATGGCTGTGTAACAAGGTAAATGTAATTAATGTCACTGAATCATACACATAAAAATGGTTCAAATGGCAAATGCTTCGTTTTATACATATGTATACATATAGTATGTATACACACACACAAATATATGTATATATGTATATATTATATACATATGTCTTGGAAACCCTGGTCATATAGTGGTGCAGAGCTATGTCTACCAACCAAGGGATCAGCAGTTGAATTCACCAGGTACTCCTTGGAAACTCTATGGAGTGGTTCTACTCTGTCCTACAGGGTCTCTATAAGTTGGAATCAACTCAATGGCAGTGGGTTTGGTGTGGGTATGTACATTTGTCTTAATCAGCTAGTTCTGCTTCAATAGCAGTACCACAAGAGAAAATTCATTTTGTCCCAGTCCAATAGGCTAAAAGCCCAAATTTGGGGTGTCAGCTCTAGGAGCAAGCTGACTCTGCTGGCTCTGGAGAAAAGTTTCATTATCCATGCACCTCTGGACTGGAGAACTGTCCAGCTCCCAGCTCTTTCCTCTTTCTTAATGATATGAGCTCCCCAAATCTCAGTTTGGTGCCCTTTCTTTTAAATCCCAAGAGGCTACCCCAAGGCATAATACAATCCCACACATTAAGACTGCCCCACTCACACAACTGCTGCCCCCCCTGCCTCGTTAACATCACAGAGGCAGGGTTTACAGTTTACAGGAACTTCACACAATATCAGTAATCATGGCCCAGCCAAATTTCTACACACATTTTTTGGGGGGACACAATTCAATCCATGACACTATATATATATATATATATATTTCTGGGCATTGTAGCCTAAAATGATGTTTTAGTACATCTAAAGTGGGACAGAGGTATGCACGTTTTTACACGGATTCCAGGGGTCCTGATTTGTACCCCACAGCACAGCTGAGGAAACACTGGAGTGGACTATATACAGGCACATGATTCATCAGGCTTGACCGTGTAAGTGGTCAGTGGGAGGTGGTTCCTCTGCTTGTTAAGCGTTATGCAGTCAAAGATGAATGAGCCCCCGTTAGGTGCCATTTAGTAAGGTCTACCTATTCTGATCTCCACACTCATGACCTTGATTAAAAACTATACACAGTATGACCTTGATTAAAAAAGTTAGTTTGGGCTGAGGTACCTTGCTATCAAACGGACAGGTGAGTTACTAAACAGAGCTGCATCCAGTATGCTGAAAGGATATCTTACTCAGCAATTACTAGTGAAGGGCAGAACTACAGAAATAATGCTTGACAAGTATATTGCAGCACTCTTTGATTGTGTGATCCCAAACTCAGATTTTTATCTTTCCTATAACAAATAATGCTTCTTAGCTGTGTCTTGTTTTTCAGAGGCAATATTGGGCTAAACTAGTTACATACTGTAGTGCAGAGAACTAAGGAAGCCGTGAATAAAGGTAGCACGGACACAACTTCTGAAAGTTGCATGTTTTCTGAAACACACAAGGACCTTGCCTTGGAAATACCTAAGAGAGTCATGAAAAGCTGAGTGTTCTGTCTACATAGTGACATGACACTAACAAGCTACTGAGTACCAACATTATGAATGCCAAAGAATCTCTTTGAGTGGGCCACCAAATATCCTAGAGTCCAAGAGTGTCTGGGAACATCAAAACTCTGAGAAGCACTATGTGACAGTAGGTTTTGATGTTACCCAACAATCGTGTCTCAACAGAACATTGTGTACAATCTGCACAGACTCAGCTTTCAGGCATCAATACCTGAGGAATGGGGTAGGGGAAAAGGAGAAGAAGCAGAGAATGGACACAGCCAAGGCCAGAGGAACTAACATCATGGGATCAAGGGCCGACTCCACAGATTATCAAACCAAAATTGCTTTGATGATTAGGATTCTGATGGATAAAAGATAACATTGAAAGTCTCCAAGAAGTAGCAATGTTCATAATGAGGCAATCATAGCCAGCTTATTTTGGATTCCCGGGAAATAGACTCTGAGTCTGACAGCTGCATATAGAAGGTTACTAGGAAGTGGTCTCAGGAGACAGGTGTGCTAAGAAGGCAAGATTAAGCAGAGGAGGAAGCTGGCCTACAATTTAGTTGCAAATGAGGTCTTGGCTAATCTTATTTGGGCGATCTAGGATGTCTCTTCAGAAATGACCCAAAAGAGGTGAGGGGGCTGATTCTTCGTAGCTGTCCATTGGCCAGTCTGGGCTTGCACTGACGGCTAGGAGGGAGAAAACCTTGGGCAAGGCAGTTCCCAGTGAGGAACCTGGCTGCTTCTCATCACCTGAAAGGGTGAATCTAGGCAGAGCACCACAGTATCCACTACAACAGAATAATTTGGGGCACCCTTCAGAGCAGGTTTGAAGACACTGGGCAGTGGTTTTGTGGCTAGACAGGTAGGGAATAGTACGTAGAGATGAGGAGAGGTTACACAAGTTACCATTGCCTTAGAGGAACAGGCTAGGCTTTGGGTGGTCTTCCATTTCCAACAAGAAATGGTGCTATCTCAGGAAGTGTGGTAAAACCTCCTCCTAAGAAGTAGGTAATGGCATTGATGATTAAAGAAGAAAGCAGCAGTTCAATATCTGTGAGTATAAGCATACCTTGAGAGAAAGAAACTACATTTTCCAAATACAAGAAATATAACAGTGATAGTAATTCTAGAGCCATACAGAATTTAAGATGTGGCTCATTGGGTTACTTGCAGAATTGCAAAGTGCTAATTCAACACCTACCAAACCAGTTGCTATGAAGCCAGTTTCAACTCATGGTGACCCCATGTGCATAGGGAGAATGTCTCTATAGAGCTTTCCATGGCTGTGAGCTGTTGGAAACAGATGGCCAGCCCTTTCTTCCAAGGTGTCTTTGGATGTATTTGAACCACCAGCTTTTCAGTTAGAAATCAAGCATTTAACTGTGTGCATCACCCTGGACTCCTTCAACACCTATAGTGGCTATAAAAGTCAAACTTTATCAATGATCTTTTACTGATAATATCTATGGTAATAGATAGCTATATATGTCATGCTGCAAAGGTAAAGATGTTACCAATGACTTCTACTGCATGCTTCACTTTGTATTTTAATATTCATAATGAAACATACCCTTCAAATACTCAGTTTCTGTGGTTGGAAGATTATATTAGTTCTCTTTCTCCAATTCCCTTAAAAAAAAAATTTCTGTGATTTCCATACACAATACTGGCGAAGTCTGCACAGCTTACCCAAGGCAAGGTCATGGAAGCTTCATGGACACATCCAGACTTCCTAAGAGACCGGATTACTGGGTGGAGGGAAACCATGGTCTCAGGGGACATTTAGATCAATTGACATAACACACTTTATAAAGAAAATACTCTATGTCTTACTTCGGTAAGTAACTTCTGGGGTCTTAAAAGCATGTGTACAGCCATCTAAGACACTCCACTGGTCCTGCCATGTCCAGAACAAGCCAGAACGAAGAAAACTAAAGACACAAGGGAAGATGAGTTCAAAGGATAATGAACCACAACTACCACAGACTTCACCAGACTGAGTCCAGTACATCTAGATGGTACCCGGCTACCACCACCAGCTGCTGATATGGGTCACTGGAGGGTGACTTGAACACAACTAGAGAAAAATGTAGAACAAAAGTCAAACTCACAGAAAAGAAGCCAGCCTTACTGGGGCTGACAGAGACCATTAGAGTATGATTTATGGACACCCTTTTAACTCAGTACTGAAGTCGCTTTTGAGGTTCATCTTTCAGCCAAAGATTAGATAGGCCTCTAACACTAGCAATAATACATGTGGTCCAACTATATCAGCATGGCCAAATGGGCACACCAGCCCAAAGGCAAGGACAAGAAACCAGAAAGGAACAGGAGACCTACACGAATAGATATGGGGAATCCAAAGTTGAGAAGGGAAGGATATTGACGTGTCATGGAGTCAACAACCAATATCTCAAAACTGTAGGTGTATTAATTGCTTAAGAAGAAACTAATGTGCTCTGTAAACCTTTATCTAAAAGTCAATAAAAATAAAAATAAAAGCAAAAACATGTTTTCCTTTTGATTTTGAGGTTTTGTAGTCTTGCATGTACCCTTCCCCTATCAATCCATCTCTGCTTTTGATTTAGGTTCACTCAGTAAATCACTTTTGGTGGATTCAGAAACATTTGAATTCTGTCATCAGAGCACAAGGGTATGTATCTTGGATATACAATTCATTCTTATAGTTCTTGCCTGTCTGTCTTGAAAAAGTCATGCTCATCAAAGTCAGTCTTGAGTTATCACACCAAGAATTTGTAATGCCAATTAACTCAAAATTTCTATCATGTATGATTTATAACTGCTCCAATGATGTCTTGACTCATTAAAAAACAAGCTCTGAAATTGCTAACATGAAGTGTGTCTTCAAAGCTGAACAAGTAACTTTGGGAAGACAACACTAGCTTATCCCTTCCTCTGCTTATTATTTGGGGGATGGAGGGTAGATTTCTTTAACTGAAATTCAATTCATGCATCCATTTCCCCAGATGTCAGTTGTATGATACATTTTACACTGTGTTGATAATTAATGAAAAGATACTCCAGGTAATTCTTACATATATCAGAAATGTTATCTTTATATCAGTGACTCGGTGGACCAGAAGAAAAAACACATAGGTCTTAAGTTACAGCAAGGCTGTAGCTTTTACAACAAAACTCAAATCTATGTATAAACCAATGCAATGATCATATACATGAAAATGGTCATTTAAACATTTGCTTAAATTATACAATTCATAAATTGCTGGAATACATAAGACATATATTTGACTTTGGTACAGTGATTCTGCTCAGACTTTTCACATGAAAAACACTATAAATAACAAACTAATTCAGAATGTTTGTAGAATGTTCCCCTTGAACAAATCCTCCAAAAGTGCAAACATTTGTCTAAAGAAATAATTACCAGAAGAATTCAATCATATCCCATCAGCTAAATGGCAGAATTCAATGCAGAAAAATGACACTTGAACAATGCCAATGATTTTGTCATGATGAAGTTTACCCTTCTCTATCAGTCCTCTTCATTTTGCTTTTCTGAAAGTAGACCAGAGATACTTCTCACATTTGGCAGTAGATCCACTGTTTTCCTCATCTAGGCCCAAATCCCAGTCACTGTGTACAGGAAGGAAGCTGTTAATACCTCACACCGAACTTTGAAGGTAACCTCACTGTTACCTCATCCAAAACAAAGTAACATTGAGCACCTATATGTACTGAGCCACATCTGAGCTTGCTAATGCTTCACTGTTGTTTCCATTAATTTGATAAACACATATGAAATATCTAGTGTTCACCAGACTGGGGCTACAAAGAGGATTACGGCATGTTCCACGTCTTCAGGAGGTGTACTTTGGTTCTCAAATACGCACTCTTTTAGTCTTCTAATAACTGCAAGAGAAAAAAGTATTATCCATTTCTGTTTTGAAGGTGAGGAAATTGAGACAGAGAGGTCAAATGACTTGCCAGAAGTCAGAGACAATGTTTACACTCAAGTCTGTGAGACTCCAAACTCCATGCCTGCTCTGTTGTCTTTTTCTTGTTCCTAGATGAAATATTTCACACTATCTGGAGTGCAATGGTGGGAATGGAAATGTCAGTCAAGTCTGTGAGGTCTAAATGCCCTAATCATTGCCTTTTCTTTTTAACTTTCTTTATGTCTACTGCTTACAGGGAAGCCCTGGTGGTGCAGTGGTTAAGTGCTATAGCTACTCAGCGAAAGGTTGGGAGTTCAAATCCACCAGGTGTTCCTGGAATCTTTATGGGGCAGTTCTACACTACTTACAGGACTGCTATGTGATGGAATTGACCTGGAAGTGATGGTTCTTTTTGTTTTTACTGCTTACATAACAGATACCTATAGATGATTTTTTTTTTGCCTTTATCACAAATTAGGAGTAGAAATCAACTATACTTTGTAATAAGATTGTAATCTAGTTGTCATTTGCTGAAACTGGTTTTTACAGAAGCCAAAATTCAGCAAGCCAGAATAATCAGATTCAAATACAGTCAGGGTTGATCATCTTTAGCAGTTTGATAGTAGCAATGCTCAAATGTGACTTCAGCTCACTTCCTAGTTCATTGTCACCCTGAAGATTCTTAGCACTGAGTCCTAGTCTCTAAGTAGAAATGCTTCTAATACACTAGGGCAAGCACTTAGGTACAGTGGGAGAACAGACACACTGAATGAGTGACCCAGGGCTTGGCCAAAATCCAAGTCCACTGGAAACTCCCCTCTAGGCTGTGCATTTTTAGACTGTGGTCATCTTTGGGATTTCCCCCCCCCCATACCCCCGCCCCACCAAAACAACTTCTCTGTCATGGCAGAAGTTTAACGGCCTCGTTTTCAGAACAATGTACAAAGCTGGTGTCAAAGTGAGTATGAAATCATTTATTTTACATCTTGATTTCTCTATGCTTCTGAAATTTTTCTTCAGTTTAAAATCTCTTCCTGTTTGCGTGATCCTCAACCCTCCTCTATTTGCATACAGAAGTCATTTTGTAAAAGTCTTTGCTTTCCCCAATGCTGGTGCATTCAACGTTTCCTGACAGTCTGTGTCCTGCAGAATTCTAGGTACTTTTGGTTTATTATACCAAAAGTTAAAGAAAGTGTCTTGATGGTGTCTGACAGGCTTCCAAAGTAGTGTCAGTCACAGGCTAAATGTCTTGTCAAATACAATGATACAATTCATGTTTCAAGCAGGCTGTTTCCTGGTTAAAAAGCTGAACTAATTTCTTTTTCTTTTCTGTACATAAGCGCACATAAAGATGCACTCAGAAACAACAGATCCTGCATATTTAAGTGGTTACGAGAAGATGACTGGATATTATTTATTGTTCAACATAAGGAATTTGGGGCCTTGGAAAAGATTCCTAGAACGTCAGAATATCGCAAAACGTCAAAAGCCTTACTGGTGGAAGGGTATCAGACAACCTAAATGATTCAAACTCTTCTGCTTTTCCAAACATGCCCACTGTCTCTACATGTACTCGAAGATTAAGTGTATATTCAGAAATTACTGGTCAAAAACTGTCTGTGACCCAGATACTACTTGGATTTGCATGAGATGTTTCCAAAGTCATTCGGGAAAGCCCACAAATTCAAAGCAGCCTCTATCCTCACCCCGTTTCTGCTGAGTCCAGAAACCTTTTTCATTTCCTGCATGGTAGGCATTTTTTAGGGACTAGGTAAGCCATGACATCTGCACTGCTTTCTGAGTCATTGTCACGAAATGATACACCCTTGGGTGCAGTGGAGCTACTTGGTTCCCAGAGAAAACAAACAAATAGAACTAAGCTAAGGATGTGAGTTCTGCTTTTAGCACATACAATTCTTTTTTTTTTACATGTATGTGTGTGTGTGTGTGTGTGTGTGTGTGTGTGTGTGTATAAACAAGGCATTTGGCTTCCAGGTTTCCAAATTTTCCATGGCCCTTTCTAGGCATAAGAAAATATTTAAAATTAATTTTTTAACTCCTTATGTCTCACTGCAGACATATACCGTAGTTTGGCAAACTGATCAGGCTTCCTCCAAGCAGATCTATCTTTGGATGATTCAAACTCTCTTGTTACACTAGGTTCTGAACAGCTATAAAGATGAATGAAGTATAGTCCTTGCTCTCACTGAACTTACATGCAGTGTGTGAGGTCTAGGATGTGGCATGCATACAGAAGGCCCTAACTTCAGTATATTATGAAATTTCAAATAAAATATAAAAGGACTTCAGCAATAGAAAAAGAAAATAGCACAGATGTCTGGATGAAGTTAGAATGTTCCGTTTTTTTGTGTGTGTATATGTTTGTGTGTATTTAGGGGTAATGTTTAGATTTCTTAGATCTTTGAAATAAGAAGTGAGAACTAGAGGCATTACTGGAGAATTCCTACAACAACAGAAAAGAGAAAATTCAAGTAAATGGCTAGCTCGACCTGCCTCTCTAGTGAGAAACAAAGCAGGGTAGAAAACTAACTTTTATCAAGTGTTTATAATTTGCCAGACACTGCTGAGATATTAAGTTATTTAATCATAGTGATCTTCTAGTGTCACCTACTTCATTTTTAAGATGAATTGATAAGAGGAGAGGTCAATGACTTGTTCAAGGTCATACAGATAACAAACGGTAGAATCAGGATTAGAAGCAACGTCCAGCTAACTTCATATCCATGCAACCTTCAATAAGCAAAGGCTGAGAAAGAGAGGAACTAGAAGGCATGTGAAGCAATTTATGGATTAATGGTAAATTTAGGCTAGGTTATGTTGTGGTAACAAACTTGAGTGGCTTATGGCAACAAAGTTTATTTTCTGCTTACACGATGTGTCAGCCAATGTTACATGCAGGTCTGCCAGGGCCGTCTTGTATTCTCGTCACTCTGAGTTCCAGGCAAAGGAACCACCCTCATCTTGGACACTACAGATCACGGTGGGAGGGAAAGCCTCCTGAAGCTTCTCTGGGAAGCAGCACATACCAAATTTCTTCTTACTTTGTTAACCAAAGTAACTTATAAAGTCATGTCTCCTGTCACTGAGGTAGGAATGAGTAAATCCCTTTAGAGAGGACTAGTCAATATTCTAAACAAGAATACAATCTGTGACTGTCTGCTTTCTTAGGCGCCCCCCTTCTGCACCGCACATGGTTTTTCCTCAGAAGACAATCCAAAATTCCCATTTCTTCGAGGAATTAGGCTCCAAGTTCAAGATCTTGTGACAGTGTCTATATTAAGTCTCAGTGGTCCAAATGGCTAAGTGCTCGGCTACTAACCAAAAGATTGGCTGCTAGAACTTACCCAGAGATTTCTCAGAAGCAAGCCTGGCAATCTACTTTTGAAAATTCAGCCACTGATAACCTATGGGGCACATTCTACCATAATACACATGGAGTTGCCATGAGTTGGAACAGGCTCAGTGGCAACTGGTTTGTTGCTTTTCTTCTTTTATGTAAAGTCTGTGTGTTACTTATTTTGATCCAATCCCTCCCAAAATAAACAAACAAACTCATTGCTCTGGAAGAGATTCTGATGTGAGGCGACCCTATAGGACAGAGTAGAATGGCCCCACAGGGATTCAAAGGCTGAAATCATTACTGAAATAAGACTACCACAGATTTTTCCCACAGAGCATCCAGTGAGTTTGAATCACCAATCTACCATTTAGCAGGCAAAGATCAACCACAGGTAAAAAATAGTAGAGTGAGGAGTAGAAGGACTGTCTGATGAGTTTCAAATCCACGCAGCAGAAGTCAAGTCTGCAGAGTAGAGGAAACACAAGAGATTTATTGCAGATTAAAATGTGCCCCCAGGGATCTGTAAATTAAATGACAAATTAGTTGTCACCTCACCCACACCCAATGCACAATGAGAACAGAATAATCTCAATAAACATTCCCGTATGCAAAGGAGAAGGAGAAACAAACAGCAGTCCTAAACTTCTGCTACCTGAATTGGAACCCCGGTGGTCAACTGCTTAAGGGCTATGGTTGCTAACCAAACAGTTGGCAGTTCAAATCCACCAGCCACTCTTTGGAAACTCTCCGGAGCAATGCTACTCTGTCCTGTAGGGTCTCTATGAGTTAGAATTGACTCATTGGCAATGGATTTGTTTTTTTGCTATTGTTGTTGTTTTGGACCTCTAATTGGAAATCAACCTTAATCTGGGCTATAGAAATTAACCAAAAAGAAGTATGAAATGTGCCAAAGATGCTTTAAGAAACAAAGAAGGGAAATTCAACAGAACACTAGAGGAACAGTAAAATTGGTACATGTTTCTGCCTTACCAAGCTCAGACTCTTTGTTAAACCAGAATTGGCAGATAAGGGAGGGGGATAGAAAAGTTACTAAATTTTGTATTCCTGATGGCTGAGAAAATGGTGATACCTAGAACTGGGGAAATAAACCAGCAGGGAGATGATGGATTTAACCATGATATTTTAGATTTGTTATGTTCTCAGTATTGAGTCGGATATTGTGGTAGAGAGGAAGGGGAAAAGCAGAATTACAGAAAATGTATCTTGACTCAGGGAGTTCACAATTTAACAGAGTAGGCAAGATTAAGCAACAAGAAGCAAAGACGGCAATACAATGTTTGGGCTTGATTGCCGATCTCCTTCTAACAAAAGTTGAAGTCCGGGAAATTAATCCTCTCTCCTCTTCCTACATGACACCGAGGCTATGTCCTCTCTGTCTCAGTGTTCAAGGTCTTTGGCTCAAAAACCCAAGCATCACAGTTTTCCGGCAGTTCTGCCCACATTGCACAACACACAACCTTCATCACTGAGGAACATCCTTGAACAGGCAATTCCAAGGACAGAGAAAACAGGGCCAGAGGGAGAATGGGATTAAATGGATGGCCTCAAAGCTTTAAAACCACAAAGTGTGTATGTCTAAACTGTACACATGGCATAGATAGGCATCCTTGACCACAGTTAAAATAATCTATTCATCATCACAGAAAACTCATTTTCCATCTTCCATCTCCTTTCACAAAAGTGAGTTAAAATTTCAGTACATGGTATATATATATATACATCACAGATATGTAATTACTTTTCAAAATACATTTATATTACCATGTAATCACTTTACTTTGATTTTTAAGTAAATACATATTTTAAAAAGGCTCTGCTTTAATTTCTAATATAATTTATAAAAATAGCTATAAGCTACATTTTAAAAGCATGCTAGAATCCCCAATATGTGTCTTTCCAGAAATAATACTTTATGCATATACAAGCTACACGCACACACCCCCACACGCGTGTATACATGTATCTCTTTTTTTATATAAAGATGGGATTACATGATAACCGTTCTTCTGCAACTTGCATTTTTCATTAATTATAGATCTTGAAGATCTTTCTCTAAAAACACATGTGGATTTATTTTTTTTCTTGAAGACAGCTATTTAGTATTCCGTTGCATGAAGGTGCCGTAATTTATTTAGACAGACGCCTATTGAAAGATACTTAGGTTGTTTCTAATTTCTTGTTATTACAAACATTGCCGTGATTAGCCTTTTGGAGTAATTTAAATCTTCAGTGCTTAGCAGAGAATTTGTTGTTCTTTGTGGACCTCCTGAAGCATTGCCACAAAGCCCCATGGTTCCAGGAAACACAGTTTGAAAACCGCTAAACAAGATGATTTTAAATTTCCTTTTTTCTCAATTTTATGAACCCCCTTTAACCTTTAGTGTGTTTTGCTCACATATTATTTGGTAGTATCTCCTGTCAGTTTCGTGCGAATAGGTGCATTTAGTGTCTTAAACCAGATTGTAATCAGTCTGAGGCTGCAGATCAGCATCTCTTTGCATCCCTTGAAGTGTAACATAGCACTGAGCTAGGCCTCACTAGTGCTCAGTAAAGATTTGTTGAATGTTTTTGAAGAGGATTGGATTGGTAAAACAGTACACTTTATTCCTCTGTTGATTACAGCCTTTCATAGGAGTTGTGAATGCCTGTAGTTAACCTTGGTATGAAGAGTACAGAGAGCATCACTGAGTTAGGGACAGCTCCACAGCATGGTCACTCAATTAGGGATGGGAATGTCACAGGGCTAATCCCTCCAGGCAGGCTTTGCATTTCCAGGATTGCCAACCATCACAACTCTGCGGACACCATTCACATTATATTATAGGTACATGACACTTCCTGGAGTTGTATTCCAGTTAATTAAATTCACCAGAATGCAATACGAATTGTGTCCCTAGAGGTGTGCAAGATGGCAAAAGAAGTATTACCCTTTCCTTTAAACTCAGGAACTTTGTTCTATCCAGTATCCATTCCATCACTAGAACCTTCAGTCCCTCTCATTCTACTTTTTCTACAAAAGCATGCCTAAGACTCTTTTATCAACAATGTAGTAGTCTACTCGGAAGCATGTCAAATTCATTTGTGTCCAAGTAGAGCTGTGACCTACAGGGCTTTCAGTGACTGAATTTTCAAAAGTAAATCACTATTCTTCCAAGTCACCTCCAGGAGGACATGGACCACCAACTGTTTCATTTGCAGCTGTATGTATTAACTGTTTTCACCATCCAAGGACTCTATCATCATAATGGTAACCTTAATAACAGTGATTATGATGATGACGGTGATAAATGCCTTGCTTGCAAAGCATCTCTCTCACGGTTGAAAACTGTGTGAAAGAATAGTCAGTTGTCCTCAGTTTTACAACCATTCCCCTGGGTGCTTTTCAGTCTCTATCTTACTGGATTTCTCTATGGCATTGGAAACCCTGGTCATGTACTGGTTGAGTGCTATGGCTGCTAATCAAAAGGCTGGCAGTTCAAATCCAACAGGTGCTCTTTGGAAACTCCTTGGGACAGTTCTACTCTGTTCTGTGGAGTTACTATGATTCAGAACCAACTCCAAAACAACGTTTGTTTTGTTTTAGACATTAACCACTATTTATCACGTCCTCTTTCTAGAAAATTCTTCCTTTTCTTTGGTAATACAGCTTTTCCCTGATTTTCATGTTCACCTCTCAGGTCCCTTCAGGAGATCTTTCCTCTACACACTTCCTACGTCTTTTCTTCTACGTCTCTATTCTCTGGCTCTGTTATGCTCAGTCACAGATTCATTGTACCTAGGGTGAACAGTTTCCTCTAAAATTTCCTCCTTCTTCTGTGTTAGTTCATTGAATATAGCACCATGAACCCAGATGCACAGGCCTGAACACTTGGAGTCTTTTTTTTTTTTTAACTTTCTTCCTCGTCTCTCATATTCCACTTGTTTCCATGTGCAGCCAGTTCTAACTCTTAAAGATACTCAAATCTGTTTGTGTCTTCTTGTCTCAAAGTCACTGTCTGGGCTTACCACTGTCTCCAGGGATTATTGCAACCGCTCCTATGTACACACCGTGCCTCCACTTTAATCGCTTTCAAATCTTGGCATAGATAGTGAGCTTCTAAAACACAAATCTGCTCAGGTAAATCAGCTGTCTAAAGATTTCAGTAGTTTCTGACATCATTGAAGAGCAAATGCAAATACTTCTGCTTAATACAAGAAGCCGTTCTTCACCTTGCTCTGTTTATCTCTTACCTTCTTGTCCTACTGCCTCTTCCACTGTGGCTCTCTTCTATTCACACACTCAATTTCTCCTTCTTGGAATATCCTTTCTCTCCTTCTCATACTTTCCCTTTTTTTGTTTCCTTCTTTGTAACACCAGCTTTCATCATCCTTATACATGGATCTTAAGCAGCATTTGCAGGAAGCTACCCCTCATTCTTATTTGGAATCCTCCACCCCCCGAGTCTATGATCGCACAAGGTCTTGAATGTAGCTTTGTATTATTATTTGCTGTTTTACATTTGCTGGACTCACTGATTTTTTATCTGCCTACTAAACTGTAGGAAACACTGGTGATGTAATGATTAAGTGATTGGCTGTTAACCAAAAGGTCAGCAGTTGGTAATTAATTAGGTGCTTATTGGAACCTTCATGGACGTTTTTTTGTATTTTGTATTTCCAATAGTTAGAACAAAAATGAGTGAATGAATAAACTATATTTTGAAGCTGTTGTTATTTTAAGAAAGATGGCTCTTGTTGAATCTGAATGCCCAAATCTTGAAAATTCAATAAATTAACTCAAATATTTTTTCATAATTATAATGAAACATTCTATCTGGTTATAATTGGTCAAAAGTACTGTAAAGCAAATGCAAATTCATTTTTGAACATTCTTCCTTTTACTTAATCCCCCCTGATTATGTTATTAGACCAAACTTGGTCAATAAAATACTGTGCTCTAGATAAACAGTGAAACTAGTGTCTATGTTTGACATTCTGTAGCATTGCCAAGTAACAGACAACAAAAAGTGCTCAAGAGAAAGCTGGGAGGAAAAGCAGATCACATCACACCATTTTCTAAAATAAAATGAAAATATTTTTTATTTTGGTCTTCTGCGTTGGTCATCTGCATAGCATTTCATTCATGTTTTTCTGTGTTCATTTTCTCTCTTTAACTACTTCTCTCTAATATTCATTATGTAGAATGCTCTAGTTTTATCTCCTATGCCACCCTTTCACTCCAGGTTTTCTAAGCCCCTCACATCCCCAAGCCAGGATCCCAGGCTTTACTCACCCTCTGGCCCTCCTTCCTCTCCCAGGACTGTGTTTCCCCTGCTTCTCATTGGCCTCCAAACAATCTAAGCAGAGCAATACTGGCACAAGTACAAAAAGGAGAACAGTGGGAAAGAAAATTGTACTCACAAAGAAGGAGATGAGTATCTTAAAAATGCCTGTGGGAAGGTGTTTGCTAAATCATCTGCTTGTTCAGATATGGAACTTTCAACAATATGGTTTCCACTTCAGTGGAAATGGGCAAGAGGTGTTTTCAAGAGCAATGGGACTGAGCAGATGTGAGACATGATCGACCCCAAGAACTTACTCTTGAATTAATTTTAAGATTTTTATTCAGAACTTTTCCCTCAAGAAAGAAGAGTGTAAAAGAGAAGTATCGTATCACAGGGTGAGGAGAGCAGATAGAGCTGCATAGAGGTGGATGCTCAGGGTTTTATATGGCAAACTGACTTGATCAAAATAAGAAAAACTAAAAAAAATAAAAATTTTTCCCTCCTTATGCGTGTTCTTCTTTTCTCAAAGCCTTGTTACAGGAATTCAGAGGTGCAAATTCTGCCCTCAGCTGTGAGTCATAACTCCCACTGAAGCCCAGGATCTTGTATGTACATATTCAAAGGAAACGTTGGGCTTCGCAATTCCAGAACACTTAATGGTCCTCTTTCAGAATTTGTACATAAACCAAGAGGTAGTCATTTGAGAAGAACAAAGAAATAATTGATTTAAAATCAGGAAAGATATACATCAGGATGTATCCTTTCACCCTACATATTCAGTCTGCAAACTGAGCAAATGATCCAAGAAGATAGAATATACGAAGAAGAAAGGGGTGTCAGGGTTCGAGAAGGACTCATTAATAAACTGTGATATGAAAACAACACAATCTTTCTTGCTGAAAGTGAAGAGGACTTGAAGCATTTGCTGACAAAGATCAAACACCACAGCCTCCATTATGGACTGCACCTCAACATAACAAGAAAGAAAAATAAATCTTCACAACTGAAGCAATAAGTAACATCACGATAAACCGAGAAAAGACTGAAGTTGTCAAGGATTTCCCTTCACTTGTTTCTGCAATCAACACCCACAGAAGTTCAGTAAAAAAATCAAGTGACATGCTTCATCGGGCAAATCGGATGCAAAAAAAGCTCTTTAAAGCAACAGGAAGCAAAGACATAACATTGAGGACTACGGTTCGCCTGACCCAAGCCATGGTGTTTTCAGTCATCTCACGTACATGAAAAGCTGGACAGTGAGTCAAGAAGGTGGAAGAAAAAATAGGACGTTGCAAAGAATACTGAACATGTATACCAAGAACCTTCAGAGAATGGACAAATCTGTCTTAGAAGCAGTATAGTTTGACTGCTCCTTAGAAGTGAGGATGGAGTGACATAATCTCAAGTACTTTGAACACGTTATCAAGAGGGACCAGACTCCAAAGAAGGACACCATGATTTGTAGAGGGTCAGTGAAAAGGGGGAGATCTGTCAATGAGATAGACTGACACATTGACTATGACAGTGGACTCAAACATGGCAATGATAGCGAGGCTGCTGCGAGATAGAGTAGTGTTTTGTTCAGTTTTACGTGGGGTTGCTGCGAGCTGGAACTGACTACACAGCACCTAGACCAAGGGGATGTGAGTCAAGTAGTGGCAGCCTGGTCATTTGTTTGCTTATTTGCTTAAAACTTTGTAAAAGAAGCATAAGACCTATAGTATACCTGAATGCATTTTTAAAATACACAGTAGTATTTAAATTCCCACAGCAGATCTCCTGCACTGTAGTCTAAAAAATAACAGTCTGTCTTACCCTGTGCCATAGGTCCATGAGAGAGTCATAGAAAAAGCAGCAGGAATGAATTTCTAATGTGACAGCCTTTCAGTGAGAAAGTTCTGTTTTTATCAGTGGGAAACTCCACACTAGGCCCTGAAATTCAGTGTTCCCTATAAAATACATGAAATACCTAAACAGCTTTTATTTTTTGGAGCTAGGCTGGAAATAATCAGAGCCACTCTACTAGCTTTAGGGTAAATAAGACATGGAACCTCGATTTCTTTTTCTGACTTCTCTCTCTAGTGCCCTCTTCTCCTAGTTCACACATCCGTTCCCCCTAATCTCTTGAGCTGTCCCTTCACCCAAAGCCAAATCCATTACTGTAGAGTCAATTCACTCTCCTAGCAAAGCTACAAGGACAGATCAGAACTGCCCCATGGTATTACCAAGGCTGTGACTCTTTACAGAAGCAGACCGCCACATCTTTCTCCAGCGGTGCAGCTGATATACTCAAACCATCAGCCTTCTAGTTAACAGCCAAGTGCTAAAGTACTGTACCACCAGGATTCCTGTCTTTCCACAGAAAATCCAAAGTGTCTCCAAAGTAATTCTTCTTGCTCTCCCTCTCTAGAGGGCTTCTTATTTATTTTCCTGCTAAAACAGATTGAAAACCAAATCCTTTGCTGTCCAGTTGATTCTGACTCACGGAGACCCCAGGTGTTACAGAGTAAACTGTCTTCCTTAGTGTTTTGGAGTATAATCTTAATGGAGATAGATCCTCAGACCTCTCTTAGCTAGTGCTTCTAGGTGGGTTAAAATGGCCTGTCTTTAGGTTAGGAAACCAAAAAAGCCCACTGCCTTCAAGTTGATTCTGATTCCTTGCTCCGTGTAAGACAGAATAGAACTGCTCCTTAGAGTTTCCAAGGGGCACCTAGTGGATTTAAATTGCTAACCCTTTGGTTAGCAGCTGTAACACGTAACCACTACACCACCAGGGTTTCCATAGTCAAGAACAAACCATTTGCACCAACCAAGGAACATTTTAGTAGGACAGATTCAGTGTACTTTGTTTCATCAATATGATAGAAATATCAGATAAAAAAAGAAATAGGAGTTATTTCTCTAACTTCTAAGATATCTTAAGAACTTTATGCTCTGTCATGTGTGATATAACGTATTTTTCTCATTTTTAAAAAAGCATTCATGTGAGTGCCTTTATTGGTGTAAAGGATATAACATCCTGAATATTACAAAACAATAAAGAGATACATAAAGTGAACAGTGAAAGTTTTGCCACTTCTGTTTCCCACAGCAACCATGATTAGCAGTTCCCGGAGTATTTATATTTAAAATTTTAAATGTAAAAAGAAAGATTGAAGAGATTGGCCAGGTAATGTAGTCTGTTTTTTCCCTTTCAGACATCTTTTCTCAGTTCCCCACTCCTTGGGGGAGGATTTTAGGAGTAGACAGGAGTGTCTAGACACCCCAGGCTTTTTCTAATATTGGCTTTGGAATGTGGCACCTTCTCTGCCCAAGTATAGATCTGTCTGCTGGCAAATTCCTTCCTCTGGCTTGTCCTTGTTCCTCTTTTCACTGCTTGAACACAAGTGAAAACATCTTCTCCTTCTTCTTAACTCTACCAAGGTGCCCAAATGTGAGGATTCAGATCCATTCTCTCTGTCCTCACACTCCATCCTTTGTTTTTCTTGGCCTGGAACTTGACATCTTAGCTTATATGACAAAAATAAGACTGAGTGTATTTCTGTGTACCAAGAGGATTAAACTGAACCGACAGTAAAAACACAAATAAACCAAACTTTATGCCATGAGATTGCTAGAGAACTAAAAACAAGAGAGCTTAGTAGAGCCATGCATTGCTAACGACCTCATTTATGTGAAATGGTTATCCTTTATATCTAAGAGCTAAAGTGCACAAAGACTAACCGTATTATTCTATATGTGTTGGAATCATTCATTCATCTCTAACACACAGACATTTATTACCTAATGAACTATAAATTTTGCTGAAAATAGGATTTTATTACACATGTATTATCTACTGTTTTATTGATTCTACATCGTTTTTCTACAAACATCATTTCGATTGGTTGAAATGGTTACTGCTTTAAATAGACACCTCTAACCAACTGAGTGGTCCGCATGAGCCGCTTCATTTCATGTGACCCCATGTATCTGTACTACTATTGATTAATTCAAAGACAGGTGCCTGACCCAACAAACTCAGGCCAAAAATATTTCTTCTGGGTAAGAAGTGTCAGAATTCTTAGAAGCTGTGAACGGCCTTCCAAGATGCATCTTTTGGTTCCATCACATTCCAAGCAAAGGAGAATAAAGAAAGTCACAGACACAAGGAATATATTAAAATATTAGTTCAAAGGACTAATGGACCACGTGAATCACAGCTCCACCTGCATGAGCCCAGAAGAACTAGATGGTGCCTGGCTACTATTAAGACTGGTTTGACAGCAATCACAATAGAAGGTTCCAGACAGAGAGGGAGAAAAGCATAGAACAAATTCAAATTCAGGAAACAAGACCAGACTTACTGACTGGCAGAGACTGGATGAGTCCCACAACTAGAGACCACAGACATCTTGCTAATTCAGAACTGGAGCTGTTCTCAAAGTCCATCTTTCTGTCAAAGATTAAACAGGCCTATGAAACAAACACTGACACACATGAAGAACATGCCTCTTAGTTCAGTCAAATATACAAGGCCAAATGGGCAACATCTGCCCAAAAGCAAAGACAAGAAGGCAGGAAAAGACAGGAAGGTGGACAAATAGAGAGAACTCTCTGAGGAAAAATACTGACACATTGCTGGAGAATTGCAACCAATATCACAAAATAGTCTGTGAACACATTTTTGAATGTAGAACCAACTTGTACTGTAAACTTTCACCTAGAACACAGTAAAACAAACAAAAAGTTCTTCACTGATGGAGTCAGCTTCGCCTTGAGAAGGAAGATAGAGGAAGAAGATGTGAAACCCAGGAGCTACCAGTTACTTTGTTTCCCACCCCACAGATCAGTGTTTCTCAAGCTGGCTGCACATTACAATTCTCTCAAGAACATTGAGTTATGTTATTAAGTGCCCAATCACCAAATCCTAGGTATTCTAATTGGTTAGGTCAGAGGTGAAATCCCTGGATAGTGCAGTTAACATGCTGAATGGCTAACCAAAAGTCTGCCCGGAGGAGCCTTGTAAGAAAGGTCTGGCAGTCTACTTAAAAAAAAAAAAAAAAATCAGTCTTTGCAAATCCTCCACTACAATTGGTTTGGTTTTAGTTGTTGGTCAGGGGTTAAGCCCAGATGACTGTGTGTGTGTGTGTATAATATCCCACTGAGTCCAATATGCAGCTAATGATGAACCACTAGACTATGGAAAAATATTTGAGGAAGAATAGAGTAACAGCAAGGACATCTCCAGAGGAGAAACAGAGGAAGGCTGATGGCAAACCAATCCCTGTTTGATGTATTCCTCAGGCTGAACTGTTTCTCAGACTTTCTCACCATTCTGTTAACTAACTCTTTTTCAATTACCTGAGTTATTCCTGTGTCTTTCCAATAAATCCCCTTTGATCCTAAGCTAATTTAAGTTGCATTTATGAGATTTGCAAACAAGGAAATCCGTAGCAGATTTCTAGTTTTGTGTGCTTAGGCTTAATAGACTTTTACACTGGTAAAACAGTTCATCCCTGTTCTCTTCTTCACTCATTAACTTATTAAGTAACATATAGCCATAATATTACAGGTACTGTGTTAGTTACCAGGAATACTAAAATAAAGAGATTATAGTCCTTTTCCTTGAGCAGCTTTCCATTCCGGTGGGCTAAGTGGGCATACCAGCAAAAAGAAAGATAGCAGTGTAAGAAGTGTTATAGAAAGTGTCAACCAGTTACTGCAAGAAAACTGAGATTTGCAGTCTGATACCCACGGATGCCTTTACAGAGGAGTAGCTTTAGTGTTGTGTCTGAAGGAGTGTATTTGAATTTACCTGGTAGATAAGGGGAACTCTGACGGCACAGGAGTGTTAGGCTGCTAACCCAAAAGTTGGCAGTTCAAATCCACCAGCCTCTTCTTGCAAGCCCTATGGTGCAGTTCCACCCTGTCCTATAGGGTAGCTATAAGTCAGAACTGACTTGACAGCAGTGGGTTGTCTTGTTCTGTTTGGATGATATGGGTCACTATGAGTCACAACTCACTCCAAGACAACAGTGTTGTTTTTATTGTTTAGTTTTTAAGGAGGCTCAAAATAAGGAACAGCATGGCAAAGGCCTAGAGTCAGAGGGAGTGAGGCATATTAGGGGAATTAAATAGTTCCTTTATGACTGGGGAAACCCTGGTGACGTGTTAGAGAAGTACCAACACTGCTAACCAAAAGGTCAGCAGTTCAAATGTACCAAGTGCTGCTTGGAAACTATGGGGCAGTTCTACTCTGTCCTATAACATCTCTATGAGCTGGAATCCACTTGATAGCCATGTTTTGGGGGGTTTTGTTTTGTTTTGTTTTGTTTTTTTAATGGGTTACGACTGAAGGAGTCCCTGGATGGTGCAAATTGTTAATGAGCTTGGCTGATAACTGAAACGTTGGAGGTACAAGTCCACCTGGAGGCCACTAGGAAGAAAAGTCTGTCAATCCTCTTTCGGAAAAACACAAAAAACAGCTGTTGAAAACCCTGTGCAACCCATTTCTACTCTGACATGCATGAAGTCACCACGAGTAGGAGTTCAGTTTTGGTTTTGCCTATAGTTGGAGGTATATGCTCGCTGCTAAAGAAGGACAACAATAGACGTTGTTCCACAGACACCTCTGTTCTCCATGCTGAACGTAAGGAATTTTGCCCTGTGAATCCTTAGAATGGCTAAGGTAAGGAAGTGGGACAATATCATTTGTGTCATAGACTGAATTATTTCCCCCCCCAAAAGCTATCGATTTGTTTGCGCTATGATTCCCACTGTTGTGTGGCTGTTCTCCATTTTGTGGTTGTAATTTTATGTCCAAGGGGATTAGGATGGGATTGTAACACCCTGACCCAGGAAATATCCCTGATCCAAATAACGTGAGTTTCCCTGGGTCTGGCGGGCACTACCTTTTACGAGATAAAAGGACAGGAAAGGGAGCAGAGAGTTGAGGACCTCACACCACCAGGAAATCCGGCTCGGGGTAAAGAACATCCTTCCGGCCTGAGATCACTGCGCTGAGATGCTCTCAGACCAAAGGAAAACGGATGTGACTTGTGAGACGTAAGGACCTTCCTTCAGAGCTGACAGAGACAGAAGCCAGTGAATTTGAATTTGAACTTGAATTTCGAGCCTACTGCACTGATTGAGTCCTCCGGCAGTGGCAGTTCCGCTCTAGAAAGACTGGATAACCAAGATCATTTGCATGCTGGAAAAACTAACCGGAAGTTGTAAGGAGGAGAAATTGTTCAGAAGTGAAATTGTTCAGAAGTGGGATTGTTGGGAAAGAAAGAAGTGAGGAGGGGTGGAAAGGGAAAAGTGGAAAGCGCTAAAACATTGTGGAGACTATAAGCAATGTTACAAAACAATTTGTGTATGTTTTGAATGAGAAACTAATTTTTACTGTAAATTTTCACCTAAAACATAATGAAAATTTTTAAAAAGAACAGAAGAAGTAAGGAGGTCATGCAGTTGACCAGGAGAAAAATGATGAGATCCTGTTCTAAGACTAAGACTCTGAGAAACACAACCTAATTTTAAAAAAAAGATTTAGAAGGTAGTTCTCCCTAGACATGATAACAAATTAAAATCAATGAAGGGGTGTGAGAGAAAAAGAGGATAGGGAGTAAATTCTAAGGAAAGCTTACACATAAGGAACGCAAAGGTATATAGGTAAAAGTAAAACAGATTGCAAAGTAAGTAGAGAACAAGAAGAGTGTGGCATTGTGAAAATTAACATCTGTGCTGACTTCTGTACTGGAATTAAATAGAATTGAATTATCTACAACTAAGCGTTTTTGTTTGTTTTCTAGTTACACCTTTTTTCCACATAAAATCTAGAAAGGGGTTAGAATTAAATAAAGAAAACCAAGGGGTGCTGTTTTCCTGTAAGTCGTCTCCTGCACGCTACTCCTGTAAGCCTAACCACATTCCCTTCCTGCCAGACTGGCAGACCAGAATCAGAGGGACAGGACTGAGAAGAGTGAGAGAAATCTACCACAAGACCTCTGGTGTTGAACGACTTAACACTGACGAAGCTTGGGAAATCCAGGTCAGCTCCAAGCTTGCTGGCCAACAAGCAGACTGGAGAAGACTCCTCTCTCAGGAGGTGCTGAGAACTCCAGCATGGAACCATTGAAATAGGTGGAGATAAACATGATTGAAACTTTTGTATATGTTTACAGTGTGGGACAGTGAGAGCCATAGGTGAGACTATTGCTCCAACACCATGCAGGAATACAGTTGCTACCGTTAGCTCCATTCTCTCTAGGCCCTTTGCCTTAGTGAAATATTTCTTATCTTTTAACTCCTGAGCTGGTATCTTTCAACTAATAAGATCTCTTCCTATGGTTTAATCTGTATGTATAATAGCCCATGTTACTACAGTGCTCAGAAACTGAAAGTGGGATCACGTGAAGGTGTCATGGATTGAATTGTGTCTCTCCAAGAAACATGTCAATTTGACTAGAACATGATTCCCAATGCTGTGTGATTGTCCACTATTTTTGTCATCTGATGTGATTTTCCTATGTGTTGTCTATCCTATCTCTACGATGGCGTTATGTTAATATTAGTGAGGCATAACTCAATCAATCTACAAGATTAGATTGTATTTTGAACTAATCTGTTTTGAGATGTAAAAGAGAGAGACTAGTAGAGAGACTTGGAGACCTCATATTAATAAGAAAGCAGCCCTGGGAGCAAAGGGTGTCCTTTGGATCTGAGGTTCCTGCACACAGAAACTCCTAGACCAAGGGAAGGTTGATGACAAGGAACTTCCTCCAGAGCTGACAGAAGTAGAAGGCTTTCCTCTACAGCTGGTACCCTGAATTCGTATTTCTGGCCTACTAGGTTATGAGAAAATAAATCTCTCTTGTGGCATTTCTGTAATAGCAGTTCAAGATGACTAAGACAGGTGGGGAAGGTCAGGATATTCCGGTATGTGACGTCTTCTCTCTCTGAATAGAATTCTATGATAGTTCGATATTGCATTTAGTGTGAAATGTGAAATCTTAACCTGCACCATACATCCTTGTATGTCCTACCTCCGTCTCATCTTATGGCCCTTTCCTCTTCTTTAAATTCCATCCACACAGATCTTAACTGGTTTTGTTTAACGTTTGGTGATCAAACCTTTGAGCCCAGCATAGACAGTTTCAGTAATTAAAATAATAATAATAATGTTACACTGTTTCTTATGTAGAGATAAAAGTTGATGCAAATAAATGGAATGATACATAATATTTGAAGCCCGTTTTTCAATTAAAAGAATATATTACCAGTATTTTCCAAGATATATCTTTTTTTAAATAACATTTCACTGGACTTAAGTCAGGACTCAAATATGAGAGAAGACGGGAAATAATTTTTCACAGTGAAGGAGAGAGAGAAGTTGAAAGGCAAGCAGAGAGTCTCTGGGTTTCAGAGCAGAGACTGAAAAAGCTGCTCTTGCTTGAGAACCTTCTCCAACCCCAGAAATTTCTCAGAATGTGCCTCCAGCATCTGATGCAACTTTGGGATCTTTCTCCCTGGGAAATGGGGAACATGTAGGAAGACGGAAGAGCTGAGAAGAGCTGGAAGAAGAGCCACAAGCTTTCCTGATCTACTCTCCCAAGTACTCTAAAATACCTTACCTGCAGAAGACCTGAAGCTATTTTTCTGTGGGCTAATCACATGGGAGAAAACAGCTCACATGAAAATCAAAGAAACACACAAACAACTTCACTTTCTTTTATCTTCTTACTTAAGCACTGATTATAATATTTGTCCCTAGAGGAGAAAATGAAAAGCCATATCCCTTAGAGTAATAAACTCTGAACTCTTCCCTTATGTAGCAAGCTGTTAAAGTATTACATTTCCTATGCCTAGGGGTTAAGTGGCTACAGCCGCTGACCAGAAGATCAGCAGTTCAAATCTGCCAGGTGTTCCTTAGAAACTTTATGGGTCTATTCTACTGTGTCTTCAGGACAGCTATGAGGCAGAATTGACTCAGCAACAGTTGGTAGGTAATTAAATTCCATTATTAATCGTATGCCCACTTTGTGTCACACTAAACACAAAAACAAAACCCACTGCCGTAGATTTAATTCTGACTCAGTGACCCTGTTAGGGCAGAATGGAACTGCCCTAAGTGGTTTCCATGGAGCACCTAGTGGATTTAAATTGTCAACCTTTTGTTCAGAAGCCGGAGCTCTTAACCACTATGCCATCATATTACTGACAAAACTGGTGTGTGCGTGTGTGCGCGCGTGCATGTGTGTGTGTGTGTGTGTGTGTGTGTGTGCAGGGAAAGAAATCATTCTGTCCGAAAGCACAGATGGGATGATTCAGGTTTTTAAATTAATATTATTTATTACTATAGTGAAGTAGGAGGAAAAGTGATAAATGGGCAAATATAAGAGACGAAAAAGAAATGGAGCATTTTGAATTAAAATAGGTTTTTAGAAATCCATTCTTAGGAGTCCAGAAAAAGCAGTGGAATGGTGTCAGGTGCGCAGACCTCATCAGCTCTGGCAGCATGCATACTGTAGGCATGCGGAAACTGACAAAGGGGGTATGAAGAAAAGAGGTGTAGTAAGAATGGTAATTCCACTCTTAAGTAATACTAACTTACGGATATGTCTTATTTATTTATCTAGTAAACCCTGGAGGTATAGTGCTTAAGAGTACCACTGTTAACCATAAATTATTTGCAGTTTGAATCTACCAGATGCTCCTTGAAAACTCAAAGGGGCAGATCTACTCTTTTTTAGAGTTGCTGTCAGACGGACTTGACTCAACAGCAATAGGTTTGTGGTTTTTTGTGTGTTTTGTGCTGGAACGGATATGCTACATATGGGTGGCTTTAACAAACAGAAACTATTTTCTCATAGTTAAGAGGCTAGAAGTTCAAATTCAGGGTATCAACTATAGGGGAAGACTTTCTTCCTCAGCTCTGGGGGATGGCCCTTATCTCTAAGAGCCTCTGTTCCTGGAGAATCTTCAAGTGGTTTAGCATCTGTCTTCCCTCATCTCCCTTTGTTCACTTGCTTGTTTAGACTCTTATATCTCGAAAGAGATTGATTTAAGACATCAGCTACATCAATACTGTCTCACTAACATAAGAATAAAAACGTACTCCCAAATGGGATTACAACTGCACTGCAAGTATACGGAATTAGAATTTATAACACATATTTCAAGGGGACACATTTCGACCCAAAGCACAGTGTAGTTCTGACTATTAGTAACAACAGTAGTGCATGTACACAGAAAAGAGAACAAAGCCAGAACTGGCAAGAAAGCCTACCTTTTGAAGACCCACCAGTAAGGTCTCAAGGACATATAAGCCACTGAGGAGAAGAAGGGAGTTTCTATATTCTCTTCCTGACCCACTGTTGAATGTGCCCTTCAGGCATCCATTCTCTCTTCTTTTGATATCAGCATCCGATTAGGTCCTAGGGAACTACCTGCGCCTCACTGTGTAAGGTCTTTGTTCCAGGACTCCAGGTGACAAAATGCTATGAAATGAGTGTCTCTGTCCTGGCAGCAAGGAGTCCCAGTGAGGGAAGCGGCTTTGTTGAACCCTTCTGAGGGCTCTGTTTGAGAAATCGATCGTTCCACGTTTCTCTACTAGCTTCTAGGGGCTGCTGACAATCCTTGGCATTTGGGGGCTTCCATCTGCATCTGTGGTCACATGGTCTTCCTTCTTCTGTCTAACTCTTGGTGTCTGATCTCCTCTTTTATATCACTAAGATAGGATTAGAACTTGCCTTATCACTTACAGCACAGTCTCATAAAAGCCTGTTGCCATTGAGTGGATCCCAACTTATGGTGACCCTTTACCTGAGTTTTTTTTCCCATAGAGTCACTGGTGAGTTCAAACTTCAGACTTGGATTTCACACTCGAGTGTTGAACCATTGAGCTACAATTCTAAATAACATCCTGTATCAGAAAAACATATAGTGAGGGTCCCAGGGACATATTAAAAATAACTTTATATCAGTCTAGGTTTCCCTAATTGATGGGATGACTGTGACGAAGAAAGAGGTAAAGTTAAAAATCAAATTAAAAAATCCTGATCATTAAGAGACATGGAAAACGAGAATAGACATTTAAAACATAATTAAAATAAAAAATCAAACTCGTTGCCGTCAACTGATTCCAGCTCATGGCAGCTCTTTAGAACAAAGTAGAACTGCCCAAGAGTTTCCAAAGAGCACTTGGATTCGAATTGCTGACCTTTTGTTTAGCAGCCTGAGCTCTTGACCACTGTGCCATCAGGGCTCCAAAGCATAATTAGTTATGACAATCGTACTGTGGTTATATAAGAACATAATCCTTTTTTTTCTCTCGTTTCCATGAGTATTGTTTTATTTAGGAGTGAGATGACGTAATATCAAGGACTTTTAAAAAATAAAATTCTCCAGCAACAAAACCAACATCAAAGAAGGGACAAGAGCCAAAATAAGCTTAGGAAAATAATTGCTAAATTCATGGGGATCTCTTCTATAGTAACATTTCTCCTATTTTTGTGTATGCTTAGTGATTTTCACAATAAAAGTTTAAAAATACCTAGAGAAACAACTTTAAGAAGTTAATTCTTTGTGTATGCATTCTTACATGGCCTTTTAGACCCTTGAAAACTTCTAGGAAATTGTGCATTTTTTAGCAGGGGTTTTTACCCCATCTCTCATAATCTACTCAGTCTCATGATTGATTTCTTCATTAATGATGGCCTGCGGACAGTAAATTGCTTTATTAAGCTACCTGTTTGAAATATACCCTTCAACATGCCATCTAGATCCAAAAGAAAACCAAGTGTAACAGTGAAAAATGAAGACGGAAAAAACTGTTTGTTTTTGTTATTAGGTGCTGTGGAGTCCTTTCTGACTCATAGTGACCCTATGTACAACAGAACAAAACATTGCTCAGTCCAGTTTTACGCTTGAGCCCACTGTAGCAGCCACTGTCTCAATCCATCTTATTGAAGATTTCTCTTTTTTGCTGCCTCTCCAACAAGCACGATGCCCTATTGATGGACTGATCTCTGCTGATGGCATGTCAAAAGAATGTGAGATATAGCCTTCTCATCCTTACTTCTAAGGAGCACCCTGGTTGAACTTCTTCCAAGACAGATCTGTTTATTCTTTTAGCAGTCCATGGTACATTCCATTTTGTTTTTTTCTCCAACACCAAAATTCAAAGACATCAATTGTTCTTCTGTCTTCCTTGTATATGGCTCAGCTTTTGCATACATAAGCTGCACTGAAAATACCATGGCTTGGGTCAGGCACACTTCAGTCTTCAAGGTGTCATCATTGTTTTTCAACACTTTAAAGAGATCATTTGTAGCGGATTTTCCCAAGGCAATGAGTCTTTTGATTCTTTCTTTTTTATTTTTAAGACATTTTATTGTGCTTTACATAATAAAAGTTTATAATCCAGGTCAATTTGTCCATGCAACTAACTCCTGTCCCTTTCCACCTTCTCATCCTGCTTCTGGTCAGGAGCTGCCCAGTTAGCCTACTGTACTTATACTTAAGCCAACAAGTACACTCTCTGCTAGTATCATTTTATGTCTTAGTCTGAAAAAAAATGGCTCTGGGAATGGTTTCAGTTCTGGGTTAACTGGGGATCCAAGTAAAATGAAATCCTCAACAGCTTCCATCTTTTCTCCAGTTACCAAGATGTTGCTTATTGATCAAATTGTGAGGATTTTTCTTTTCTTGATGTTGAAGTGTAGTCCAGACTGAAGACTGTGGTCTTTAACATTCATCAGTAGGTGTTTCAAGTCCTCTACACTTGAAGCAGGCTAGATTGTGTCATGTCTATAAAACAGATTGTTATTGAGTCTTCCTGAAATCCTGATGCCCCTTTCTTCTTTATATAGTTATTTTTCTCTGATTATTTGCTTGGCATGAAGATTGCGTAAGTATGGTTAAAGGATACAACTCTGACACACACGTTTCCTGACTTTAAACATGCGATGTCCATTGCTCTGTTCATACAGCTGCCTCTTGACCTGTGTACAGATTGTTTGTGAGTATAATTAAATGTTCTGGAATTCCCCTTCTCTACAATGTTATCCATAATTCATTATGATCCACACCATAGAATGCCTTTCATAGGCAATAAAGCACATCTTTCTGGGATTCTCTGTTTTCAGCCAAGGTCTCTTTGACTTCAGCAATGAGATCCCTCGGCTCCACAACCTCTTCTAAATCTAGCCTGAATTTTTGGCAGTTCTCTGTGAGTATACTGCTACAGCCACTTCTGCAAGATAACCCTGGTGGCATAGTAGATACGTGTTATGGTTGCTACCAAAAGATCAGCAGTTCAAAATCATCAGGCATTCCTTGGAAACTCTATGGGACCGTTCTGGTTATGGCTGCAATAAATCAGAAGGAGCTAGATGCCAATGGGTTTGTTTTTTTTTTTTTTGCAAAATTTTACTTGCATCTGATATTAATAGTATTTTTCGCTAATTTCCACATTCAGTTGGATCAACTTTTGGGGAATAAGGGTAAATCTGGCTCTCTTTCAGTCAGTTGGCCAAATAGTTGTCCTCCAAATTTCTTGGCATTGATGAGTGAGCACTTCCAGTGTTACGTCCGTTCATTGAAACATCTCAATTGATATTCCATAATTTCTTGAAATCTTGCTTTTTGCCAATGCTGTCCATGCAGCTTTGATTTTTTCCTTAAGTACTATCGGTTCCTGATCGTATGCTGTCTCTTGAAATGGTTAAACATCGACCAACTCTTTTTGGTATGACTGGGTACTCCTTACATTTTCTTTTGATGTTTCTTGTGTTGTTTAATATTTTCGGTATAGAATCCTTCACTACTGCAACTTGAGATTTGAATTTTTTCTTTAGTTCTTTCAGCTTAAGAATTGCAGATCGTGTTCTTCCCTTTGGGTTTTCTATCTCCAGCTCTTTAAATATGTCATTATAGTACTTTGTCTTCTCGAGCTACCCTTTGATATCTTCTGTTCAGTTTTTTTACCTCATCATTTCCTCCTTTTCCTTAGCTACTCAAAATTCAACAGTAAGTTTCAGAGTCTCTTCCGACATTCAGTTTGGTCCTCTCTTTCCTGTCTTTTTAATGACCTCTTTCTTTCTTCATATACTATGTCTTTGATGTCATTCTGCAACTTGTCAGGTCTCCAGTCATTAGTGTTCAATGCATCAAATCTATTCTTGAAATGATTTCTAAAGTTAAGTAGGATATACTCAAGGTTGTACTTCGGACCTTGTGGAATTTTTCTAACTTTCATCAGTTTTAAATATGAGAAATATACATTGAGCTTGCTGCAATATTGAGCTGGTATTTCCATTGTCTCTTCCTGCAAACATAGTCGATATAATTCCTGTGTGTTTCATCTGATGAGGTCCATGTGTATAGCCACTGTTTATGTTGGTGAAAAAAGGTATTTGAGATGAGAAAGTAGTTAGTCTTGCAAAATTCTACATGCAGTCTCTGGGATCATTTCCATCACCAAGGCCATATTTTCCAACTATCTACTGATTCTTCTTCTTCGTTTCTAAGTTTTGTAATCTAATCACTAGCAATTATAAATGTATTCTGGTTGCATATTCAATCAATTTAGGACTACTGAAGCTGTTAAAAATCTTCAGTTTCTTCATCTCTGGCCTTAATGATTGGAACATAAATTTGAATAAAAGTTGTATTAGTTGGTCTTCCTTTCAGGCATATAGATATTATTCTCTCAGTGACAGTATTGTACTTTAGAATAAATCTTGAAATGTTCTTTTTGACAATGAATATAATGCCGTTCTTCTTCAAGTTGTCGTTCCAAGCACAGTAATTAAAAATGGCCAATATCAGTCTATTTCAGCTCACAGTAGTGCCTACGATATCAGTGTTTATGCATTCCATTTCATTTTGGATGATTTCCAATTTTCCTAGATTCATATTTCGTACATTCCATGTTCCAGTTATTGATGGATGTTTGCAGCTGTTTTTTGTCCTTTTGAGTCACGCCACATTAGCAAATGAAGGTCCTGAAAGCTTAACTCCATTCATGTCATTAAAGGCAACTCTACTTTGAGGCAGAAGCTCTTCCCCAGTCGTGTTTTGAGTGCTTCCCAACCTGGGGAGCTCATCTTTTGGCATTGTGTCAGACAACGTACCACTGTTTTTCATAAGGTTTTCACTGCCCCATTTGTTTTAAGAAGACTGCTGGAGACTTTTTCCTAATGTGCCTTAAGCTGGACACTCACCTGAAACCTGTCCGCCATGGATGATCCTTCAAGTATCTGAATACTGGTGGCACAGCTTCCCATATCACAACAACACACAAGCTCCCACAGTACAACAAACTGACCAAGACATGGGGGAGACTATGTTTACCCAGCTTAACTTTTTTGTTCTAACCTTTTTATGTATTGAAATATGTTACCAAAACATATCTTACTAAATGTTCTTACAAAAAAAAAAAAAATTGCTGTTCAAGTGTTCTAACTTGCCACAAAGAAATTTTGAAAAAATTACCATCAAGCCAATTCTGATTCGTAATGACCCTATAGGACATGCTCATATAGTTTCCAAAGAGCCCCTGCTGGACTTGAGCTGCCTACCTTTTGTTTAGTAGTTGTAGCTCTTAACCACTACACCCCCAGGGTTTTCTATAAAGATATAAAGGCAACGGATTAGCTAGTACCAGCAACCTTTTGTTTCACTGTTTGTGTTCAAGTGTTTTTAGAAAACCTTAAACTATCCTAAAAATCAAACACTTATACTCATCAAAAGTCTTCACTAAAAGAGTATAAATAGAATCTGGGGGGAAATTTAGGCTATGACATATCCAACAAGTGTCTAATCTTCAAAATCTATAAAAATACTTCCACACCTCAAAAGAAAATTATAAATAATCCAATTAAAAAATGGGGAAAGGAAATAAACAGACACTTTACCAAAGAAGATATTTAGGGGGCTAACAGACACATGAATAGATACTGAAGCTTATTAGTACTTAAAAAAAAATCCACTGTCATCTAGTGGATTCCAACTCATAGTGACCCTATGGGACAGGGTAGAACTGCCTCATTGAGTTTCTAAGTAGAAGAAGTTGGTAGATTCAAACTACCAAGCTTCTGGTTAGCAGTCAAGCTCTTAACCACTATACCACCGGTGTCCTCATTAGCCACTAGAGAAATGCAAATCAAAAATTACAATGAGATAACATCTCACTAAGACATTACTGATGCATATCAAAAGCAAAAACAAGCAAACACAACAGACAATAACAAAAGTTAGAGAGATTACAAGAAGATTGGAACTCTTATGCATTGCTGGTAGGAATGTAAAATGGTACAACCACTATGGAAGATGATATGCCCCCTCCTTAAAAAGCTAATAATAGAAATACCATATGATTCGGCAATCCCACTACCACAAATAAGTCTTAGAGAAGTAAGAGCCATCCTACTAAAAGACATATACATACACATGTTCACTGCAACATTATTCACAACAGCAAAAAGATAGAATCTGTCTAAATGCCTACCAACAGATGAGTGGATAAAGAAGTTACGATACACACACATATTGAAATAATATGCCATAATAAAGAACAATGATGAGTCTGGGAAAGATCTCATAATAAGTTTGAACCTGGAGGGAAATTACACTGAGTGAAATAAGTCAATCACAAAAGGACAAATGTTATTAGGACCACTTGGCTATCATAAAAAGTCAAGAAATCATAATCTTTGATGTTTACCAGGGAAATGAAGCATGGGGAGGGGAAATCACTGTTTAGATAACAGACAAGTGTTAACTTTAGTAAAGGGAAAGACAACACACAGTACAGGGAAAGTCAGCCCAGCTTGACCAAGACAAAGTCATAGAAACTTCCTAGACACATTCAAATGCCTTGAGGGACTGAGTTGCTGGGTCCCGTGCTTTTGGCATGACATAGTCCATAAAGAACATGTTCTACATCATACTATGGAGTCTAGTAAGTAGCATCTGGATTCTTAAACATTTTTGCATGGCTGTCTAAGATACATTTACTAGTCCCATCAGGTTTGGAGCAAAGGAGAATTAAAAAAAAAAAAAAAAAAAAACCGATACAAGGAAAATATTAGCCCAAAGGACAAATGGACCACGTGTTCCACAGCTTCCACTAGCCTGAGCCCAGAAGAACTAAATGGTAACTGGCCACCACCACTGACTGCTCTGACAGAGATCACAATAGAGGGTCCTGGACAGAATGTGAGAAAAATGTTCAACAAAATTCAGATCTACCAAAAAAAAAAAAAAAAAAAAAAGAGGACCAAAAGACCTGATTTAATAATCTGACAGAAACTGAAGAAACCCCTGGGATTATGGTTGCTGAAAACTCTTCTATCTCAGAACTGAAGCCAATCTCCATGTCTATCTTTCAGGCAAAGATTAGACTAGTCTATAAAACAACGAATAACTTGCATGAAGAAAATGCTTCTTAGCTCAGTCAAGTATACAAGGTCAAAAGGGCAACCTACACAAAAGTAAAGACACAGAAGGCAGGAAGAGACAGAAAAACTGGACAAATGGACCTGGAAACAGAAGTTGGAAAGGGGAACAGTGCTGGCACATTGAGGGGATTGCAACCAATGTCACAAAGTGATTTGTGTACAAATTTTTGAAAGAGAAACTAATTGGTGTTGTAAACTTGCACCTAAAGCACAATGAAACTAAAAGCAAAAAACTAAGTTATCCTGGTACAGTTCTATTTTCTTTTTATTGCTTCTACTTTGTAACAGCAGCCGATACTGTAGAACAAAAGTCACATAGAACAAAATGAGTCACTACCCAAAATATGAAAATGCTGGTATGAACAACTATTGTACGTAAATTAGACCACAGTACTTCATTTCCTTGCTTGGGTATGGCTAATACAGGCCATCTTCTTGGTTTTTGCAACGCTTACTACAATAGTGAACAATTTGGTTAATCTGCCTGTAAAAATTGATTTTGTTTGTCCTCCAATATTTTGTACTAATAAGAACTTCCTTTTAAACCATTGTTGGTTCTGCCTCATCAACCTCAGACTTTCATTTTAGAGTGAATCTTCTAATTATAAAACTGTTTAGTGACAGTTTGTATAAAAATAGCATTCTGGTTAACAGTTGCAATGAAAGAATATGGATGCCTGTGTTTATACCAATGCCCACCCACCAAAAGATGTAGGGACGTGTAAGTAAGTTACTCACAGCATCATTGCATCCAAGACATTTGATCCAGTCTTAGTATTTCAGTATGCAGTATTCAAATGTAAGAGCTAATTATTCAGAGAGGACTGTATCATCCATTAAAGAAGGTCAAAGAGTTTTTTTATGTGAGTTTTCAGAAGCAATCAGATCTTGAAAGGTTCTGATGATAGGCGACACCAACTGGCATTTTCTCAAATATTCTGCTGAAAGAAAAGAGGGAAGTTTGATAACATCAAGATCAGCTTCCCTTTTGTGAACTTTTCTTAAATTTATAACCTCTTTTCTATAGGAACAAAAGCAGCACGGCCCTATTTAAAAATGAGGACAAATAAATAGAACTGTAGAAGAACATTTCAATGAGTCCGTTTCATGTAGTTCTTCTATTTGACTGCAGGAATGTTGTATGGATTTGTTTAGTGAATTGTTCAAAGGGCAACAGGAAAACGAATATAGTACTTGATATTCCCGTGCCTCCTTTTTTGTCAGTGAATTAAGGGAAAGGTGATGTGTTAAAACAAGAAATGTTATTAAGCACACTCTACTCACAGGAGAAACAAAGTGCAGCTAGTTGTGTGTTGTTTATTCTCTTGCTTCTAGAAAAAAGATCTGAGGCAGCTGCAGGATTGGTAAGTATGAATATCATGACTGAAAAAAAAAGTCTGCTTGAGAATCAGTGAAAGTAGGATTTCCTCTGTCCCCTTCCTTATGTGCATAGATAGCTTTGAAACAGTGGTTTTGAAATGGTTCAGCTACAAAAATTGGTCAGCAAGAATGCTCTGCTGAATGAGAGAATGCTGCAGGGACAGATAAATAAGTAGCATGTCTTGGTAGCTTCTACACAGTATTCAGCTTATGTGGAAGTTACTCTGTCTCTTATTCCCTGTAACAAAGCTGCCTGATTCATTTTTCCTGTAGGGGCAAGGTCCACATGCAAGATGGCCATGCACAAGTACACACAGTAGGAAATTACTTTGTTTCAGCACTGCACAGATCTGTGCAACAGCAAATTAGGAATGTAAATGGCTAAGACCACAGAAGGTTCTTAGGAGCTGAACACATTTAAGCACTGAACTGGTGACTGAAATGTTGGTGGTTCAAGCTCACCCACAGATGCCTAAGAAGAAAGACCTGGTGACTATGCTTCTGAAAGATCACAGCCTTCAAAACTCTACAGAGCACAGTTCTACTCTGCAGTATATGGCATTATCATGAGTCAGAAGTGACTTGGTGACAATTGGATTTTTTGTTTTGGTTAATGCTGTAGAAATTCAGCTGATATGATTAAACAGTGAACATTGAGCAGCAACGCGAGTCCCTAATCTACTTCAGGCTAACATGAGAACTCAATCCATCTACGAACCCAGAAGATGGACTGTTAATGATACATGACTGAAAAACAAACAAACCACTGCCATTCCGTCGATTCCAGCTCATAGAAGGCTTGGTAGGGATAAAGACATTTCTCCCAGATATAATAGGCTAAAGAGTTTATTAATTCTTTACTTGAAGTGAGACTGGAACTATGCTACATAAAAAGCATTTTGTACTATCACTTTGCTGTGTGCTGTTAAGCTGATTCTGACTCATTGAAAGTCTATACCACACATTAGAACTGAGGTTCCAAATGAGGTTCCAAGAAGTGGATTCAAATTACCAACCTTTAGATTAGGAGCCTAAACTCTTAACCACTTCAACACCAGGGCTCCTGTACTACTAAACTACATACTGTTTGTGATGTTTATATACTCATTTGTACTTAAATGACCTGTTTAGTAAACTGTATACCATAAGGTCCAAAGTGACAAATCTTGAAAGAGGAACACGCAGATCAGGTTGTACTAGCCAGGATAGACTATGTAATGCCAGTGTAAGTAACGACACTGGACCTCTCGTTTGTTACAGTTTTATTTCTTACTCGTGCAAAGTCTCCTGAGGGTCTAGCGACACTCCAGACCAGCTCCCAGGACTCTAGATTGCTATCTTCTTGTAACTACATTATCTAGAAAATGGCCTTACGGGGTCACTGGGCAGAGTGAGAAAATGGAGACAACTCATACCTGTTCTTAAGACCTTTGTACTAAAAACGATACACTATTTCCCATCAAGTCCATTGATCAGTAATATTTATGTTGTCCCATATAACTACATGAGACAGTAAGAAATGGCACAGAGTCCTATGACATTTGGTGAATACTATTGTCCCTACCTCCATCTGATTACTGCAAGTTACATTTGTGCCAAAGATGTCTAGACCAGGTAAGTAACGCCTCTTCGAGAAGTCTTTCTCAATTGTCTCTGTATAAAATAATTGGGGAGTTTGCATTTTGGTTAAGTTTCTGAGGCCACAACATAATGTGTGGGCTAGTAGGACTGAGATGGGTTGTTGGGATTAGATGCCATCAAGTCAGTTCCAACTCTAACTACAATAGAATGAAACAGTGGCTGGTACTGCACTATCCTCACTATCACTGTTATCCTTAAGCCCGTTGTTGCAGCCCTTTTGTGTATCCCTTGTTGAGAGTCTTCCTCTTTTCCTCTACTCTTTACTTTACCGAGCATGATGTCTTTCTCCAGGCACTCATCCCTCCTGATAACATGTCCAAAGTATGTGAGATGTAGTCTTGCCATCTTTGCTTCTAAAGTTTATTCTGACTATACTTCTTTAAAGACAGATTTGTTTGTTGTTCTGGCAGTTCATGGTATGTTCAATATTCTTTGCCAACCCTGCAATTCAAAGGCATCAATTCCTCTTCACATGTCTGCGATGTAATTGAAAACACCATGGTTTGGGTCAGGCACAGTTTAGTCTTCAGGGTGACATCTTCACTTTTCAAACCTTTAGCAATTCTTTTGCAGCAGATTTGCTCAATGCAATACATTGTTTAAGTTTTTCAACTTCTGTTTCCATGGGTGTTGATTGTGGATCCAAGTAAAATGAAATCCTTGACTTCAGTCTTTTCTCCATTTATCATGATGTTGCATATTAGTCTAGTTACGAGGATTTTTTTTTTCTTTATATTGATGTATAATGCATACTGAAGACTGTGGTCTTTGATTTTCCTTAGGAAGTGCTTCTAGTCCTCTTCACTTTGAGAAAGCAAAGTTGTGTAACCTGCATAATCCAGGTTGTTAATGACTCTTCAATTCACATGTCCAATTCTTCTTCATACAGTACAGCTTCTCAGAATAGTTGCTCAGGATACAGATCTGTCTTATTCAATCAAGGTATGTGTATCACATGATACATATAGAAAATTTCCACATTCATGGTTCTGTGCATCTATAGGATATCATCCTGCTGACCTCTGCCTGGAGTAAGGGGAGTGGGTAGAGAGGAGGGGATTGGGGATGGTTGGGAGGATGAGGTATGTATGGAGCAGAGAGGAATGATGTGCAGTCACTGGGCAGGGAGAGCAGTGGAAGCTGCATGTAGATGGGCATGTAAATTTGTATGTACATTTTCACTCAGTCATAATTAAAAAAAAGAAAATTTCCCCATTGAAGTGCAACATAAAAATTCCCTTCGAGGCACTGGAATTTAAATGAAATCAAACTATTTTAGTATTCTGAGGAGAAGCAAACACAATGATGAGTAATAGCTCTCAGTTTTTGGATAGTTTCATAAGAGAGTCCATTCTGCTGTATGTTCCTGGGGATTTGGATAGGTATGAATACAGTACCTCCGAAATCTGTCCCTGGGAAATAATGTTAGATCAGGGTCTTTTTCCAGGCTTCTTACTTCTTTCTTAAGTTTTCTTCCTCTTTTGCCAATTGCTCTTGCGTTGATTGACTTGGAGAAAAAGCAATAATGGAAAATATTATGTCTGCTTCTTCTAGAAGTGCTAAAATAGGCTTTCAGTTTTTTTCTTCCTCTCTGATGGTTACAAAGATTCTCTGTTCTTTAGCTATTGTTCTTTAGAGCAAAAACTAAGATAAAAAAAAAAGGTGATAGTGTGAGTAATTTTAAGTGTAGGCATGCACAAAAATTTCTTGAAAATCAGGTTGTGGTATGCATTCTTATTTTAGATTTGCCTCTGTTAACATTTTCTCAATAAACAGGTGCGTACACTTCCCCAAGCTGTCACTGTTGTTTATTTAGCCTGTATGCTTCAAAATCTACTGACGGATGATACTCAACCAGCTTGAAGCTTGACTTTCAGAAATCAGAGCCTTGACGTTTTAGTCAAATTTTCTTAAAGTGTGGTCCAAAGGGCTTCTTAAAATACGAGGATCTCCGTCCAACATACCGTAAGAGTATCACATTTGTATGTTAATTTTAGTTCAACAGATAGGAAAAATAATTGTAAGTAATAGCTCTCAGCTTTCAGATAGTTCTTTACATGTTCAAAGTGCTTGACAAACATTAATTAAATCACTGGTAGTCAAATTAGATAAATATGTTCTCTGTATGTGCATAACTATGTCTTCTATGCACACAGGATTCTGAATCATATCACTGCAGATCAAACTTTTTTTTACCATCTGAACTTGGTTGGCTGACAATGATTCCAAGTAACAGATAATTACTGGAAAAGTTAACCACAAGGAAAGATTATGTAAGCTTTCTTTGCTTTTAAACAAAAACATGAGTTTATGCTTGATAAACGGTACAGGATGAACTACAATATAAAATGTTTCTATCTCTAGGCCAGAAGGTAACAATGATAAAGCACATTCCCTCACATTAGTGTTGGAATAGCTAAACCCTAATTTAAAGGGATCGTTTCTTCAACAGAGTGTACATTTTATGCTTGCCTGGGTACTGATGTTTTCTTGTCTCTTTCGGCACCAATAACAAGTGGGCTTTTAAGTCTAAATGTGGTATTGATTTTGGCAATCTGGTAATTGTTCATTAATGCTATCAACCCTTGGTCACTACTGGCTTGAGAAACATTTGGACCAGCAAATTAAACATAGTAAATTTCATGATTATTTTTAGAACAACTTACACTTATTTTTCCTTTATTGAATTTAATGAAGCTTTCCAAGCCATCCCAAGAGATGAACTGTTCCCAATGGACCTCCAAGCGAAGTATATTCCAAATAAAAATGAGTGCTAATAGCATTCCATCTTGCAAGTAACACCTAACAAATTAACACGCTGAACCCACCTACACTGTGCAGTTGAGAGAAGGCATGAACATGCATGTGTGGGCACAGCTTAGCCGGTGTCAGGCTTGGTTCCTGGAGATGCTTAAGCTGCATAGCTACAAATGGAGGTGGTTACCTTTCTCCTTCCACTCTGTCTTTCAAGCTAGTCTGTTTCCAGGAAAGAAAAGTACTCACTGATTGTGTTGTAGTTTGCCAAACAAAAGAATATGTAGCAGATTTTTCCAGGCTTGGAAAAGGAGCATTTGGAGTCATGGCAGCTGTTCACATAGATTTTGTAGAATAGTATTTCTTTCTTTCTTGATAGTGTTGCTAACTTTCTATAGTTCTAAGATCTGAGAATTTCTCTTCTCTACTCATGAAATGCTTGGAGTTCAGTGAGGTTAGTGATATGTTCAAGTTTACACCTATAGCCCACTGAGTTTAGAGCAGATGGGTGGTAGTAATGGGACCATCACCAATATCAAGCTACATCTGCCTTAGTGTTTCCACACTTAGGCTCTTGCCATGCCCCAGGAGTAAGAGTCAGCTTTCTGAGATTACATTTAGAGCAGGGAGTCACTGATGTGACTGATTTTCAGCCCAGAAAATATATGTAAGCTATGTCTCTAAGTCCATTCTCCTTTCAGCACCAAGACAAACAACTAAACCTCGCTGGGAAATTATAAATGGATTTTAAGTTTTAATACTATCCCAAGATGTAAACGATGTTTAGAGGTGAATAAAATACATGCATGCTTTATGGGAAGTCCTGGTGGGCTAACCAAAGGTTGGCAGTTTGAATCTACTAGCAGCTCCTGGGAAGCCGTATACTGCAGTTCCTATCTGTTCTACCAGCTCTGCTCCATGCTACAGGGTACCTGTATGCTTCAATTGACTCAGTGGGTTTCATTTTTGTTGTTGTGTGTCTATGCTTTATATATTTAGCATTACACTGATTCTTACAAACTTCACTGCCTCCATTTCCTCATTCCTTTCCACCTTCCACTTGACATTTTTGTTGCTACCTGCAGCAGTACTTGAAGATCAATGAATATTATAGAATGACAAACATTTCCCTACTAACAGATTTTACATTTCACACATATTGTTCTCACTGGTCATGGGATTTTTTCTTTATTGTTTCAGATGCATTGACCTTTTTTTTTCTCCAACCAGAGGTCCTTTTCATACTTTCCTAGCCATCTAGGCCTAGCAGAATTTGCAGCACTTGGTATGTGTTTAGCAAACACTTAGTGATCTTTTTCCAACTGTAACACTATATACCGCACCACTGAGCACTTTTGCATCAGTGGGGCTGAAACGGAAATAAAAATGGGTCGCCCAGAATACACTGGTGTAGGGCCCATGGTAGAAGTGAGAGTTTTCCTTCTCAAAAAATGCCATTTGAGTGGGAAATTAAAGTTTTCTGGAGTGAGGATATGATAAAGAGAAGTTGTAACTTGGGAAAATTTCTTGCTTCTTATCTATCAAATGAGAGGGTGTAACCTGTGAGTTCTGGGCATCTTCCAACTCTAAAGTCTATATATACTGTTAGTGACTCTTGCCATAATCCTAAATTCATCTTGGACTTCTTACTCTTCTTTGATCCTCATATTCACTCACTGAACCCAAGTCTTTTTCTTGGTGGCATTCAGACCTGATATTTCTTTTTAAATCATACTTGCCTCTTCAGAGTCTGGCAAAGTTAGTCTACTTGTGTTATCACTGCCTATCTCACACTCCCAAGTCCACCCAGAATGATCTCCTATCAGATTAAATTTAAATTTCTTAGGCTCAGATTCAGGCCTTCTATGAGTGTTTCAGAGTCCCTGGGTGGTATAAACAATTAGCAAGACTGGCTGCTAATCAAAATATTGACAGTTTGAATCCACCCAGAAGCATCTTGGAAGCCAGGCCTGGTGAAATAACTTTTCCTCACTGTTGGCATATTTGTGTTCTTCTCAGTTCCTTTGCTCAAGCAATCTTTTACCTTTTTCCTATAAACCAATCCAACTCCTACATTTTTTTGTGCATTAAGAAATCTTTCCCTTCAACTATGGGTGTTTTCCAGCTTGAAATTTGGAATATACAATTGAATCTTTGATTATTAATGTTCACTTGTTTATCATGTTTCATATTTTACCTCCCCCAAAGTGTAATTTTTTTTGAACATGGACTTCATAATTCTTACAGTCAGGCAACAACTCTTGGCACATCTATGGATAACTGCATAGTTAGGACACAGACTCTGGAGCCCTAGCCAGAACTGCCTGGATTACACAGATGAACCCAGATCGCCTGAGTTGGAAGTTATGCAACAGGAATCCTTGAAACCAATAGGACAAAAGGGTCTCTGACAGCAAACCTTCCTCTCTAATGCCAAGTGCACTGTCATGTATCACTCAGACCATGAAGGCAAAACTGCAAAGTCAACTAAACAGCTTTATGTAAAAACAAAAACCTATTGCCATCGAGTTGTTTTAGACTCATGGTGATCCCATAGGACAGAGTAAAACTGCCCAATAGAGTTTTTCAGAAGCAGGTGGTGAGTTTGAACTATAGACCTTTTGGTAAGCAGCCAAACACTTAATCACTGTATCACAAGGGCTCCAACTTTATGTAAGTGTTGACTACAAGTCAGATGCTGGCAGGTATGAGAGACAGAAGGTCTGAGTGTGAGTCATGCCTTTATTTACAGTTAAGCCGGATGATACTAAGCAAGTGGTTTACTCTTTCTGGGCTTCAGTTCTTACTGTATAAAAATGAAACGATTGGATTCCAGATGATCTTAAGGACTAGATAATTTACTTATGCAATGTTGTGATTCTGTTTTCCGAGCAGTGAAATAGCAGTTATGGTCTTTGGAGTTTTCTCAGATAACTTGTTCTGTGACACAGGATTTACTAGTGTCCTGTACAGTTAGGAATCTTCATTTTCATTCCTTGGTATTTACACTTTTCTGTTTCCCGATTTGTATGGCAGCAGATAGACAGGTGGTTTATTAGGCTTTCAAATGCTTGCAATAATGTTGCTTGATTCAAGAACTGTTTTAAACTTTGAAGGTCCACACTGAGCCTGAATTTTTAGAATAGTAAATAGTTTTTGCTTTTCAATTTAAGGATAATAATGTTTATCCACATAATTTAAAACAACTTGGGAATGTAACTCCAAAGGCCTAATCTGTTCCCTTTACTTTGGTATGTTTTTTTAACTCTTTTCTGCATCACGGTTTAACTCTTCAAAGTTGCAGTGTTAAAAATGAAGTTAGTGAATCAATCAGACATCCAGTTATATTTGCCTGTTTCCCCTTCGGCTGACACATTTAACCCACAATCTCTTTCCAAATACAAAATCCTTTAATTTGGAATCACAGAAATTTAAAGGTGGATGGAATAAATTCCTCATCTTATAAAATAGCAAGGTATCTAAAAAGTTCTGATTCTTTCCACTAATCATTTATTTATTTAGTTATATACATATACATACACACACATATAGGGAGAGTTAAAATGGGATATCGTTGGGGGGGGAGCCCAAATTTGTGAATTACAAGCTCCAGTAGAAAATTCCATTCCTTGAAATTTAAATGGTTCAATTAATATATTATCGCATAAAGAAAATATACACGCAACTGTGAAAGCTTTTCAAGTTTTAATTGCTCAAGGTGACTCTGTTCATGTAAATGGTAACGCGAACATGAAACTTTTGAATAACCATACGGCATCCTAAGTGGGTGCAGTACTCACTACTGAAAGGGCTCAACGAAATGTAGGAAACAAAAAGCAGGAGGCTAGCCAGAAGGAATCGCGAGGGGACCAAAAGGAAAATGAGGACACGCTGACAAAGTAGGCACCAAGGACTTGTGAGCTGCAAAACAAGCAGACGGGACAGGGTGGCAGCCGGGGAAGCACCGGGACCCAGAGGCTCCAGCGGTCCAGGCAGAGGCACCGGGAACGGGAGAGTAAGGGCTGGTCGGCCGAGTGCTGGGAGAAACCAAAGACATGGTGACAGTCCAAAAGCCAAGAGAAGGCGGCAACGCGAGCATACAACAGGACTGGGTCCGTGGAAAAAAAGGACGGGGGTGCTGATGACAAAGGGGAAAGAACGCGCAGAGAGGAAGGAAGCGGCGCGCGGTCGGTTGTAGCGGGCAGGTGCTGAGAGCAGGGGCCCGCGGCCAGGCAAATAGCCTAGGTGCAGCAGCCCGCTAGCGAGAGAGCGGCGGCTGAGTCAGGGAAGCTGCGCCCGAGGCGCCCGGGCAGCGCAAGGGGCGGTGCTTCGCGCGCGTGGGCGGGCTGGGGGGCGGGGCCTGCGTCCGACGGGCCCTGGGGTCGAGTCAGCCGCCGGCCGGGAGGGGCGGCGGCGGCGGCGGTGGCGGCGGCGGCGGCCGCGGGGGAGGGGCGAGGCGTCAGCGCGTCGCCGGCTGGGCCGCGCCGGTGGCCAGGAAGGACAGACAAGGAGGAGGAGGAGGTGAGTAGGCTCCGGGTTGGGACCCGCGCGGGCCGGCGGGGAGGCGGGGAGCGCGGCCCCTCCCCTTCCCTCCCCGGCGCCCGCCCCGCGGGGCCGCGCGGCGCGGAGTTCCCAGAGGGGCGGTGGCGGCGGCGGCGGCGGCGGCGTGGGGAGCTGGGGGGTGGGGGAGGGCGGAGCTGAGGGCCGCGCGGGCGGCGCGTTTTTCGGGCGCACGCGCTGCGCACCCTGATAATGCCGACCGCCCCGCGCACGGAGCGGGCCCTGAGGCCGCTGCGTTTCATCTTTCCTGCGAACTGGCCACTTGTTAATTCCATGTTTTCACCCGTCGTCCGTGCCGGTCGGCTTTCCGCAGCCGTGCCCATCGCCTCCTCGCTGGGTTGGAGTCCGGGCGTCTAAGGGCGGCGGGGCGCGTCGCCCGCGCGGGTGGAAGGGAGCCCGGGTTGGCCAGGTTGGCCTCAGTGGACTGAAGGGCGGCCTCGCCAATCGCGAGGTGATCAGGTCGATAGTCCCTTGCGACACGCGACTCCGGGCCTTCCGGGAGGAAATCTTTGCGCCTGGCCCCTTGGTCGCCGTCACCTTCTTGACCTGTCCAGCCCCCAGCCTCACTGTCTGCAGAGACTGAAGATCTCACTCGTTGTGCCCCCTACAGAAGCCTTCGTCTGAAGGAAGATTCAGCACATACTTATTCGGAACCAAGCAATCTTGTTTGTAGATGTAGAAAGGTTTTCTGAATTTAAGGCTTGTAAATCCAACAGTGTACCCCAAAGCGAAGTTGCATTGATACATTTATTTAACCTTTGATATTAAGACAGTAGTTCCCCCCCTCAATAAAACTTTGAGTCTTGGCACTGTAGATTACCATAGAGGTAATTCTTAAATTAGTGCAGTGTGATGGGTGGTTCAAAGAGAAGGCTTTATACTCTTTCCCCCACCTGTATCACACTTTGAAATGGAAAATGTAAGTTGATGGAGATTTTCCACATGAGGTGGGTTTCAGTGTGCAATCCCCATCTTCTCTGGCGCACCTGGTGGTTTGGTGCTACCTCTCAACTTGATTTTAAAGGTTAAGATAGTGGTATGTTAAGAAAGCTGCTGCAGATAGGTTCAGAAGAACTCAGTAAAGGCATTTTATTGGATTCTATTAAACTGTTTAACTTCAGACTTCATCCTTGACGGGAGTTTCATGTGGGAACCCACGTATCAAGTTTGAATTTTAATTAGTATATTCCTAGTCTGAAGTGGAATAAATTCTCCTCAGCTCCCACTGCCTTTTATTATGCATTTTTCTTAGGGTCTTGTGCTTTATTGAATGAAATTGTTTTAGTATCAAGGGTGTGGGAAGCGCTGTTTGAATCATGAAACTTTCTTAGACAAACTTGACCATAAGGAATAGGTAAAATCTGAACCATGATTTGAATGAGATAGGTAGCAGGCAGTGAATTTTAAGTATTACAAATATAAGTAGTTAAGATGGCTTCTTAGCTTGGTTTTGGAACCACGTTGGTGTTTATTCTTATGTTCTTAGTAGAATCACAGAAGTTCAGAATTTTCTGTTTGTAAATGAGTGTAATCCAACCCCTTATTTTACAGAGAGAAATTAAGAATCGCAGCTTCTTAAATATATTTAGTAGGTGCTAAGTAGATCTAGTTGACTTACGTTAACTAGCTAGCTAGTTAATTCACAGCTTCCCAATGGATATTCTTATACTAAAAATTATAAGTATGGCATTTGAGAAAAAGCTGTGTAATTACTATTTTCCCTCTGCACTGAGGCTTGGCTTGTGATTTGGACTCATTAGATGCAAAAGGTACAAATAATAAGAAATGTTTATGTCCTGTCAGTTGAAACATTTTCCACTGTCACTTTCAATTTAGTAATTATTTTTCACTTCCAGAATTTTTATTTGCATTCTTGATTCAAATAGTCTATGCCAATCCCAGGAGGTTGGTATTTTGTGAGTCTCAGGGTTTATGGTGAATACAGCCTTTACACTAATTAGGAAGAGTGGTCTTGTACACATGTAGTAGTCTAGTTCTAATTCTGGCATGCCCAGTTCACTTTCTTTAGTAGGCCTCATATGCGGAAGTCCTGAAGTTCTGGGTGTCCAGAAGTCCTGGCTGGGTGGGAGTGAATTGTTTGCATCTGCCCCAGCACAGCTTGTAGACGTTGTGTAAAACATGTGAAAGCTGGAATCTGTGTAATGCAGAAACCTGTCAGAGAAGGAAAACTCAGATATTTTCCATCAGAACAATAAAAAACTGCACCCTGTAAAAGGCGCAAAATGTGTGAGACCAGGAAAAACAAGGTAGTTCCTTTTAATTTTTGGCACACACTTTGCTGGCCTTTGTGGAGTTTCCCTGGTGGAGACTTCATGAAAGACCATGTCTGATTGATTTGTGTATATGCATTGTCACCGGACGCAGCAGTTAAGCACTGGGCTGCTAAGGGAAAGACTGGTGGTTTAAACCCACCAGCTGCTCTGCGGGAAAAAGAGGTGGCAGTCTCCTTCCATAAAGATTACAGCCTTGGAAAACTGAGTGGAGATAGTGCTACTCTGTCCAGTAGTTACTATAAGTGAGAACCAACTTGACAGCAGTGGATTTGATTGTGGTTATTTTATACCCTTTGTCAAATGTAGTGGGTATTGTGTTAATACTTGTGGATTTGTTGGGCTTATCGAATTTAGGAAGGTAGCTGAGTGCATAGATGTCATGAATTGTGATGCAGTAAACTTGAAGTAACTCCTTTCCTTTCTGTTGAATTGATACTTTGTTAGGGTAGATTCCAGGTTAGAAAACAGGTAGCAGGCTTCATGTTTGTGTTTTGGGGGTGGAAAAACTTGACATTAAGAATTTTATTCTTCCACATATGTTAATCGTTGTGAAATTAGGAAACACCACCCTTATTTAAATTTATTGCTAGATCACCTCAGTTAAGCTAGAATAATGAGTTTTCCACTGGAGCCAAGTTTGACATCCATGTATTGAGTGGCCCTCTTAATCAGTGTAGGCCACATTTTAAAGGCATGATTTTGGTGTATAAGAATATATTTTTTGGCATATAGATCTTCCTAAGGAACACTGCTTGCAGAGTTCAGGCTGCTTTGGCAAGGTATCCTGAAAGGGTACTGAAACCATTTAAGGCTGTGTTTCGTATGACATGCTTCATGTTGGTGTTACTTAAAGAAAAGCCACTGTGTATCTTCTTCTTCTTTTATGCTTATTCTTACCTCCTGTTTCTTTAATGGATCAGAATAGTTTGTTTTGTTTTTTGGAAAAAAGATTGAAGAAAATTTTCAAGCGTTTATTCTGGAAAGTACCACCATTCTGTCCTTTGAATAGCCTTGGCAAGTAATGTTTGGACCTAGCAAATGCAGTGCTGGTTGTGCAGAGTAATTTCTGTTTGAACTGTAGAGTCGAGACACTGCCTTTTGTACCTAAGCAAACCCACTGCCACTGAGTCAATTCTGACTCATAGTAACCTTACAGGATGGAGTAGAACTGCCCCATAGAGTTTCTCAGGAGCACCTGGTGGATTTGAACTGGTTAGCAGCCAGACTCTTGATAGCTTTCATAGGGACCACATTTTTGGACTATATTCATGTTTTTTCCACTGACACTATTCCCGAAAACAATGAACTATATGAAGTAGACTAAGATGGTGTTTGATTTATAGGGAGCAAATCACTTAACATCTATCATTGCTGGTTCTAGTGTCAATCCCAGTGTGCCCGGTCTACCCACTGCCAGATCAAAGACTTGTTGTTGGCTGAGTCCTGTCTACCCAGTTCTTGGACTGATTTTCTAGTCTAAAAATACGCTAAGACCTTCATCTCCTTCTGGCATTTTTCTGCTACCCTGAGCATTCATTGCTGACAGAGATGAGGGGCCTCACATACCCTTGGCGTATGAGATTTTCATTTTTAAAAATAGGAATTTTGAATTATATGGCATAAACATCTTAATATAATATGTTTAGGATATGTAGAATATTTCATTATAGGTATAGATAGACTTAGGTCAAAGAGTCAGACATTTAGTAAAAACTGAAAGGAACCTGTAGTCCCTTTCCATTATATTCAGTAATATAATACTTAAGTCACTTAAGTAAATGATAATTTTTTGAGTATGTTAAAAATAAACAGAGAAGGAGTTCCACGACTTTTCTTTTTGGTAGCTCTTTCGGGTGTTAAATAGTCCATAGAGTCAGGATGTTTATTGTGTGGCTCCTTTATGTATTCCAGGAAACCCTGGTGGCACATTGATTAAGTGCTAGGACTGCTGACCAAAAGGTTGGCAGTTCAGATTCATCAGGCGCTCCTTGGAAACTCTATGGAGCAGTTCTACTCGGTCCTATAGAGTTACTGTGAGTCAGAGTCAGCTTGACAGTAGTGGGTTTGTTTTGTGGTTTGGTGTATATTCCAGGCTCTTTGTGGAAATGGAAACTTGTCCAGAGCCTGCGTAAGTACCAGAGAGCTTGGCTAGCCCTCCGCTTCTCCCCCAGAGGGCTTGAACCTGTTCTTGTTCATAGGTGGACAGTTGGGATCCTACTACAGCCTGGGTAGAACTCACAGAACCAGGATATTGTGGTTCTGTCTCTTGGGCTTGCATTCACTAGATTGGCCTCTTGGATACTGAGGACAGCCTAGCTGAAACCTGGGCACTTAGTTGTATAATTTGAATTGTTTTGATGGTCATGTTTTCATTTACAGCAGGGATTTCTAGGACACCCTTAATTTTTCCAGTCATGAGTTAGATCTCTTTCCTGACTAGCGTGGTATTAGGTTCTGTGCCTTTTTTTTTTAGCTGGGACACTTAACTGGTAGATTTTATCTAATTTCATTGATGGGCAATTATTTTTAAGTGTTTGCCTTTCTAACTTTGTCTTCTTTATCTTGAGCTTTTGTTGGACCAACTGTTCCTTATACTTTCCTGTAGTGTTTATGTTCCTTATTTGCTTTCCTTTATTAGACTGTGTACCCTGAGGGTTGGGATCAAATTTATCATGTTTCTGCCAGTGTCCCCCATACTCAGCACAGTGCTTGGTGTGTAGCAAGTGATAGATGCTGATTAGATATAAGTTCATTCTAGCAGTAAATCCAGTTTTCAGTGTGGAAAAGAAGTTCATATGGAGATTTACCTTTCATACAAGAAGTTTAAACATTTCATTGTCATTTGTGCTGGAGAGTCTTTTCTAAATTACAAACATATATTAAAAATAAAAAGCTAGTCTTGCAGAACAGTTACTTAAGAAGAAAGGTGTATAATTTTCACCATGCTTTATTATAAAGCTTTGTGCAATTCAGTGTCTTCTTGAGTTTGATTAATATGTATAATACTATATTTCTTATACTTGGAAGCTTTATGGCACTATAAAGAAGTGTTTTTAATGGCCCTATTTTTGTTCATTAGTAATTATATACTAAAGAGTAAATTCTCGTTAAAAAGGCCCTTAAATGCCTGCTCATAAAAAAGGGGGACTTCTTTGATTTTGTTCTCCATAGAATCCCAGTTATTGTTTTGAGGCAAGTCATCAAACTGTTTAGTAGTCTAAACCTTTAATTTGGTTTCAGAACAGTAGTCATGTATTGAACACTCAAATTACCATGTCTTTAACAAGCAATGCAAACACTCTGTATTAAAAAGGTAATGACCATAACTTTCTTGGAGAATTTCTTGTGCTGATTTTTTAAAGAGGACTTTGAACTAAATTTTCCGTGAAGGCCAAAATCTCATCCTTTTAATGATAGTGGAGTGTATGTGAGTGTTGAGGGAAGGGTGGTGGTAGTAATTTTTGTAGTGGTATTTTTAAGTAGACAGTTTACTAATTATGTGAGGTAAACACTTCACAACTCTAAAAGGAAAACTTCAATTATCTGAATGAAATGAGGAACATGAAATTAATCCAGATAAGTGGGGAAATCCTTAGTGTAAATGATGCATGTCAAGGGGCATGACCTCAATCTTGATTTCTCCCTCCCCCACAATGTGTATCTGTCAGCTGCTTTTACATTACTAGATTGTGATTCTTTTGGTTAAGCTAGGAGTCACTAATGGGAGGAGGTAAAGTCACTTATATATGTATGTATAAATAGGTAGATATATACTATTTTTTTTGGCACAGAAGAAATCCAGTGTGTGGCAACTATGATTGCTCATCAGTTGCATGTGCTGCCTGCCCTTTTAGGTGATACACCACAGCCTTCCGTTTTGTCATCTTCCTGTTGAATGTGTGTGTGGGGATTCCTTGAGAATGCCATTTGTTTGAAATTAAAGCCATGCTCCTCTGTCCAGTCTCAAAATGTTAATGCTGCCTAAAAGTTAACAACACACCAGAAGTATGAACTGATCTGGATACACCTTGATTCTTTCCCTGCCCCTGTTAGAGTTTACAGTGTAACAGTCATCTTTCATTATGTTGGTTGCTGCTAGGTTCTGTTTAGTAGGTTCCGACTCATAGTTACCCCGTGTACAAAAAAATGAGAGGCTGCCTGGTGCTACATCATCCCCACGATTGCTGTTCCGAACCTCCTACCTTTATAGGTTCCAACTCGAAGTGGAAATTTTATTGATTCATTGTAGTCTAGAAAAGTTGTAGGACAGTCTTTCTGCTGCCGCTTACTAGGGCTCTCAGCATTCTTGGGTCCTTGGCATGTGAAAGCTATTGTGTAATCCGTAGATAGCCTGTGTAGCTGTAATGACATTTTCTTCTGGCTTCTTTTTTTATTGTTGTTGCTAAAGAGACAAGCTTGCCTCTGTCACAGAGCCAGAGATACATGCAGTCTGACACCTTTGCAAGTGAGTTTTATTTCTCTGGCATTAACTATAGATGCCTGTGGAGCACAGTTAAACTCTGACACACTGGGGTTGCGATGAGTCAGAATCAACTTCTTGCAGCTGGGACATATATAATATATAGATGTCTCGCTTAAGCCTCTGGCAGTGTAGCTCTTTAGTTTCAGTTTGCGCCCATTTCCTTTCGTCTCTTGGTCTTTAAGATACAAGATGATTCATATCTTGATTGCCTTGTGGATATGATGGCAACAGACTTGGTAAGCAGACCTTTTGAGTGCTTCCTAGGACACTTACCACCTTCGTGCAGACCAAATGATTGAAAGATACTGGGCTCTAGACTGATTTTTGACTCCACTGTCAGTGAACAAAGTAGATTGGATTCTTATGACCCAAAGAGCTTTCACTGGCCAGTATTTGGGAAATGAATCCCTGGGCCATTTTTCCTAGTCCTTTTTAGTCTGGAAGCTCCACTGAAACATACTGAGCATCATAGCAACTTGCATACCTTGGCTGATATGTGGTTGAGGTGCATTAGGTGGAAATTGAACCTGGTCTCTCTCATGGAAGGGAAGAATTCTGCCAATGAACCTAAATGGAAGGCAACCAACAGTAACAGCAACCATTTGTGAACAGCATGCTTTTGGCGGAAGTTAGTAACTTACCACCACTGGGTTTCAGTTTCCTTATCTGAAAGGAAATTACAGCAGTACTGTCATCTATAATAATATCACCTGGGAGTGTTTTTTATAAAGTAATCTTATGAACATTAATTTAATGTCATATGCAGTGTTTAATAATGTTGATGCTCTGTCTGTAGTTTATTTTTAAAAGAAGGAAGTTTGGTTCCTTTTGATGCCAAGCTAAGACTCTTGTAACCATCAGTCTGTTGATGTACAGATTGTATACTTGTGTGTAGTGTGAAGAATCAGAGTCGGACAGACTTGGTATTGTATACAGCTGATCCAGCACTTTGCAGTTGGGTAACCTAGGGCTAGATACCTCTCTTCCTTGAACACTGTTTTCATCTGGGCAGTGGTTAATAAAGGTCTAACCAGTGCCTGTTGTCAGTTCTTGCTCATGATGACCTGTTGTGTGTCAGGAGTAGAACTGTGCTACTAGGGTTTTCATTTGCTAAGTTTTCAGAAGTAGATTGGCAGGCCTTTGTTCTGAGGTTTCTCTGAGTGGACTTGACCCTGTAACCTATTATTTGGTAACCAGGTGCATTAACCATGTGTATCACCCTCTTCAGGGAAACCCTGATGGTGTAGTGGGTTAAGTGCTACGTCTACTAACCACAAGGTTGGCAGTTCAAATCCACCAGGCTTTTCTCGGAAACTCTGTGGAGCAGTGCTGCCCTGAACTCTGGGGTCGCTGAGTCAGACCTGACTCCATGGCAGTTTTATTTTTTTTTGCCACCCTCTTCAGTCCATCAGCTGCTCCTTGGAAACCCTATGGGGCAGTTCTCCTCTGTCCTATAGGGTTTCTGTAGGGTTGCTGTGGCAGTGGGTTGTTTTGGGGGTGGGAGGGTGGGACTCCTATAAAAGTATAACCCATAGTGGCTGAATTAATTCCAACTTGTAGTGACCATTTAGGACAGAGGAGAAGTGCATCATGGGTTTCTAAGGACCAGCTAGTGGATTTGAACCGCTGACCTTTTGGTTAGCAGCTGAAGCTCTTAACTGCTACACCACAAGGGCTCCACATCCAAGTATAAAAAGTAATGACATGAAAAACCAGTTGCTGTTGAGTTACTTCTAACTCAGTGGCAAACCTGTTTGCTGCAGAGGAGAACTGTGCTCTAGGGTTGTCCAAGGCTGTGCCCATTCAGAAGCACATTTCTAGGCCTTTCTTCCTCAGGTACCTTTGTGTGGGTTTGAACTGCTTGATTAACCTTTTATGCCTCTAAGAGAATCCTCAGGAAAAAAAAAAGATAATGGTGGTTGTGCAAACTCAATAGGTAAGATATGTGTTGTCTGCAACTAATAAATACTGTTTGTAACCTTGGTAAGGCAACCTTCTTTCCACCTCAGGTCTCCTCATCTGTAACATGAGTATAATACTGGCTAATTGATAGAGTTACTAAGGAATCCTGGTGTTGCAGTGGTTAAAATGCTTGGCTAGCAGTCAAAAGGTCAGCAGTTCAAATCTCCTGGCAGCTCTGAGGGAGAAAGATGTAGCAGTCTGCTTCTGCAGAGGTTTGTAGTTCTGAAGAACAGTTCTACTTTGTCCTGTAGGGTCTCTGTGAGTTGGAATCAATAACAGTGGGTTTGGTTTTGGTTAAGAGCAGTTACCAAGATTTAGCAAGAATACATTTAAGTGCTTCTTAGAAATGGTTGTGATTTATGTTATTATTGATTCAGGCTTGGAACAAATCAGACAAATTCTGAGTCAAAGAATTTATACAGATGTTTAATATATTGCTTTGGGTGATATTTACTCTGGATTTCAGGATGTAAACTTATTGTTCTTAGCTACCAGTGTTTTCTTAAGATAGCAGTTCTCAGGCTATGGTGTGCAGACCCTTGGCATTCCCTCAGCCTGTCCAGGACATTTGGGAAGTTAAAATTATTCACAGTAATACCATTCACCTTTTCTGCTACTCTGACATTTGCCCTGCTCAAAGCAATGGCAAGTAAAATTGTGGCCATCTTAATAGATACTGAATAGCAGTGACACTGAACTGTATTAGTAATCATTGTGTTATTTACTATCCTGCATTCACAGTAAAAAACAAAAATTCCAGATTATTTGAGAATATTCTTGAAGAAGCAGTAAAAATTATTAATTTTATGAAATTTTAGCCTTTAAGTATACTTTGTTTTGATATTCAGGTAGTGAAACGGGAAATATGCACTTCTGCTTATTCCAGAGTACATTGTCTCTGGAAAAACCTTTATACAGTTGTCCAACTTCTGAGCTGAACTAGTGACATTTTTTGTGAACATCATTTTACTTGAAAAAGTGACTGCTACAAAGTGTGTTTATTCAGAACTTGTTATTTCACAAACATTTTCTTGAAAGTGAGCAAATTTAGCTTGTCCCTTTAAGGAAAGGAGCTAACAGTATTAGTTGAAAGGAGCTAACAGTATTAGTTGCAGATGATGAATTTGGGCTTCCAAGAGTCAACGGCACTTGGCACTTGGCAAGAGAAAATTAAAATTTTGGAAAACTTGTGTATTACCTGCTGCTGCATTCTTGTCAACTTCCAATACTTAGCAGTTTTTTTTCTGATGAGATGAGTGGTAATATTAAGGAATGTGAGTTTTTGCCATTGTATACTGAATTGTGTGAGCACTTAGAATAGCCATCTAATTCAGTGAACCAATATTTAAAAGTGACCTGTGTTAGAAAATTATGTGTAAAAAGATTCTTTCAAAGAGTGAGTAACTGTGTAAAAAGTAGATAGGTTTTCGGTTCCATAAATGCTCCTTATCACCTGTTGGTGTAGTATCAAGGAAGAGTATCTACAACTTGGTGAAAAGGGTATTGACATTAACATATTTTTTTCTTTTTCTTCACTGTATTCTATAAGGTACTATTGTCATATAGTTTAGTCAAAACAGTATTATCACAACAGATTGACTGTTAAAAAAATAAACACTGCCATTGAGTCGGTTCCAACTCATAGCTGCCTTATAGGTCAAAGTAGAACTGCCCCATAGTTTCCAGGGAATGCCTGGTGGATTTGAACTGCTGACCTTTTGGTTAGCAGACATAGCACTTAATCACTACACCACCAGAGTTTCCATAGGAACAGATAATATGTAGCTCTTTTCTTGAGCTTGATATGAAAGAAATCTCCAAAAATTATAAGTCAGTATCATTTTCCTAAGTTGTTTAGTTTTGAAAAGTAGCTTTTCTTAATAAAAATATGTTACTTATCTTACTAAATATGTTAGCTTAGATAATTAAATATACTAAATGAGTTAATAAATATGTAAGGTTTTTCTCTTAAGTATTAAAAACATTGTGAGAAAGGGGTTACATTCATCAAGTGAATAAAGTTTTGAAGTCCTAATCTTATTATTTCTTTAGAATGTGTGTTACATACCTTCATTTCATTTTCCTGACTGTAAGCTTGTGTCACTGGCCTTCCATGTCATCCTGTAAGTGAGCAGAGGGCTCTTGTATGTGTTTTTAAAGAAGATTTTAGGTTTTATTTAAGATCTGTGCTACGTATATGGTTGCTACTCTAAATTGAAATATGGTTAATTGGACATTACAGTGAGCTTATTCATGCTTGACACCACTCTTTTGGCTTTGGGCTTTGAATACAGTTTTTGAATTTGTTGACCATGGTCATCTACCACATGATTGTAGTGAAACTTACTTCATTGTAGCAAAGGTGTTATTGTCTGTGATGTCCTTATACTGTGATTGTCTATTTGCTGTAATGTCTTCCTGATATTTCATAGCAATTTTCCAGTATAGTCAGTCTACACTTATGAATAGGTTATGTTCCAGTTGTGTCAGTGCATTTTTGTTTGCAACAATATAATATGAATTGCAGATAGGTGCAATTAATGTAGTGACATTAATAGTGTGGGCATCACAACCTCATTGTAGCCTATTAAAATTTATCTGTGGGAGATAACGTTCTGACTTCTTGAAGTTCAGCCAAAGAAATTTCTTTCTCCCTTGCAGTCCAGCAGTGGCAGTGAGACCTCTCTTCTTCTTGCATAGCAGAAAGTAATGCATGAGCCCAATGTGTATTTTGAAGCAGTGCTCGGTCAATAGGTATCTTAGGTACCCTAACAGTAATTGAATGGTGGTGTACGTGACACCGTGGTGGCGTAGTGGTTAAGAACTACAGCTGTTAACGCGAAGATCAGCAGTTCAAATCTACCAGGAGCTCCTTGGAAACTGGGGAAGTTTCACTGTGTCCTGTAGGGTTGTTATGAGTTGGAATCAATTGGGTGGCAGTGGGTTTGGTTTTTTTTGGTTAGAACGAAACAGATATAGAAACTTTGGGCTAAGTGGCAATGGTGGAGGAAGAAAGGGGAAGGGATATTTGCTTAGGGGTTATACATTCTTTTTGGGGGACAGTTGCTAAAAAAGAACAGATGCCTGTAGTTGGGTCCTATGTTGGGAAATCAGTCTATGTAGAGTTGTGTTTTGTTGTGCCTTTGAGTTTGGTTACTGTAAGAACTTCTTCAATGTGAGAATGGGAACCCTGAATTGTTTAAGGCAAGAGGTTTGAATGTGAAAGGAAAAAAAGGAGTAGTCCTGGTCAGGTGGAGTAGTGGAGACCATGAGAGTGTTGGGGTATGGAAGCTGTTAATGAAGGGCTAAGACATTCAGGTTACAAGGTGACTTTTGGAGTAGAGACAGCTTGTCACTTAGCTTGCTGATGTGGGGTGTTTGTTTAGGAATCCAGATTTTGGAACTGGTAGTCAGTATAGGAGTCCTTTCATGGAGAATGGCTAAGCTAAAGCAGAAGCCCAGAACTGGAAGAACTTGGGGAAATAGTAGAGGCCAGTATAAGTGAAGTGGACTTTGACTTGAAGCCCTGTCTCCAGTCAAAGTGTAGTGTAGATCCCTTAGATTAAGCTAAGGGTAGTGAATAGATGGACGTGAGGCATGGGAAAGTTGTATTAGTACTGTCTTTCCATTCAGGTTCTTCATCTGACACTAGATGTCATGTTAAGTACCCACCAAAAAAATCCTCTAGTCCAGGGGGTTTTCTATAAGGACTCACTAGTAAACATTTTAGGCTGTTTGGATCAGGTGGTCATCTGTTGTACATACTTGAATCTGCTGTTGCTGTGTGAAACAGCCATAGACAACACATAGATGCTTGAGTGTGGCTTGTTTCACTAAAACTTTGTTTATGGACACTGAAATTTGAATTTCAGTTAGTTTTCACATGTCACAAAATAATCTTAAAATATTTTTTTGCAAACGTTCAAGAAGTAAAAAGTCATGTTTTTTTAAAATTTTTAAAAGTTTTTTATTTAACATGACTGAGTGAAAATGTATATTCCCGTATAAATTTACATGCCCACCTATATGCAGCTTCCACTGCTCTCCCTGTCCGGTGACTGCACACTATTCCTCTCTGCTCCATACATGTCTCATCCTCCCAACAGCCTTATTTACCCACTCTCCTTCCTCCAGCCAGAGGTCAGCAGGATGATATCCTATAGATGCATAGAACCATAAAGTGCAACCAATATATGGTCACTCTGCATTGCCAAGTCCAATCCATTCCCGGCCAAAGAGTGGACCTTCATTATAATTTATGGGTAAGGACAGCGTCAGGGCCGGGTGCCATGCTCTCAGGGGAACCCCGAAACCACTGGACCATCAATTGAGGTCTTTAGTGGAGATCTCAGGATGCACCCCTTTTTATTCTTGTGTTGCCAGTGAGACTCAACCTAGTGAGCTCCATCGTGGCTATCACTAGTGGTGGCCGGGCACCATCTGGTTCTTCCGGTCCCAAGTCGATGAAGGCACCCACTCTTGTGGGTCTCTCTGTCTTCTAGGTTGTCTTTACCGCATGTCGTTTTGGTCCTCGGTGAGCATCTGTTCCTGCTGAGTTGGGACCATTTGCTGTGTCCTTGGATGGCAGCTTGGCAGCTTTTAAGACCCCAGATGCCACTCACCAATGTGGAGTCCAGAGAGCTCTCTTAGCAAAACGCTAGTTGTGCCAATTGGCCTTGATTTCGTGTAAGAGCATGGTCCCCTGCCGCTGCCCCAGCTACTCTATCCTTGCAATATTGGGTTAAGATGGAAGGAGTACTCAAGTTATGCTGAAGTCCACTTAATGTTGTTCTTGTTTCTAATGTGTGCTGTAACTGCTTTCTCCCAACCAGATTTCTAGCAACTATCTAAACTAAGCCCTCCCTCCTTCCCTCTCCCTCCCTCCCCTCCCTTGGAGCTGTCAAAGTCTTTTCTTCTATACACAAGTCTGTTTTTGAGATCTTGTCATAGAGGTCTCATACAGTATTTGCCCTTTTGTCACTGACTACTTTCACTCAACGTAATGTCTTCCAGTTGAAACCAGGTTAGGAGATGTTTCCTGGAATCATTGTTATTCTTTATCATTGCGTAGTGCTCCATTGAGTATATATACCATAGTTTACCTATCCATTCTTCTGTTGTTGGGCGTCTGGGTTGATTCCATCTTTTTGCTATCATGGACTGTGCTGCAATAAACATTCTTGTGCATGTGTCCGTTGGTGTGAAAGTCCTTGATTCTGTAGGATATATTCCAAGTAGTGGAATTACTGAGTCAAATGGTATATTGACATCCTTTTTTTTAAGGACGCGCCGGATTGCTTTCCAAAGAGGCTGGACCATTTTGCAACCCCACCAGCAGTGTAGGAGGGTTCAACTTTCTCCACAGCCTCTCCAGCATTTGTTGTTTTGTGTTTTCTGGATCATGGTTAATCTTGTTGGGGTGAGATGGTATCTCATTGTCATCTTGATGTGAATTTCTTTAATAACTAAAGATCATGAACATGTCCGCATGTGGTTTTTGGCTGCTGGGATCTCCTCTTTAGGGAAATGTCTGTCCATCTCCTTTGCCCATCGCTTAATTGGATGGTTTATCTTCTTCTTATTGATACTTTGTAGTATTTTATAGATTATGAAAATCAGGCGTCGGTCTGACATAGAGTTGCCAAATATTTTTTCCCATTCTGTGGGTGTTCTTTTAATTCTATTAAAGTCTTTGGATGAGCAAAATTGTTTGTTTCTTAATAGTTGCCATTTATCTATTTTCTCTTCTGTTGATTGTGGTTTCTTTGACAGATTTTGGAGTCTGTCCTAATTGTGTATTAAAACTTCCATTGTTGTTCCTACCTTTTCTTGTATGAGCTTTATCGTTTTAGGTTTGATATTTAGGTCTTTTATCCAGTTGGAGTTGTTTTTTGTATAAGGTATAAGATATGGATCTTGATTCAGTTTATTGCAGATGGATAACCAATTCTGCCAGCACCATTTTTTGAAGATACTGTTTTTACCCCAGTTTAATGTTTTAGGGCCTTTGTCGAATATCAGCTGTTCATAGGCAGACGGTATCATCTCTGGGGTCTCAGTTCTGTTCCATTGATCCAACTGTCTGTTCTTGTACCAGTACCAGGCTGTTTTCACCACTGTGGCAGTGTAGTATGTGCTAAGGTCGGGTAATGAGAGGCCTCCCAGTGTGTTCTTCTTCTTTAGTAGTACCTTACTTATCTGGGGCTTTTTCCCTTTCCAAACAAAATTTGTGATTTGTTTCTCCATCTCATTAAAAAATGATGCTGGAACTTGTATTGGGATTTCATTATATAAATAAATTGCTTTGGGTAAAATAGACATTTTCACAATGTTAAGTCTTCCTATCCATGAGCAGGGTAGGTTTTTCCATTTATCTAAGTCTCTCTTAGTTTCTTGTAGTAAGGGCTTGTAGTTCTCTTTGTAAAGGTCTGTTATTTCTCTGGTTAGATTAATTCCTAGGTAATTATCTTCTTAGGGGCTATCGTAAATGGCATTGATTTGATAATTTCTTCCTTAAGTCTCCTTGTTGGTATAAAGGAATCCTACTGATTTACTTATGTTTATCTTGTATCCTGAGACTTTGCTGAACTCTTCTATCAGTTTGAGTAGCTTACTTATAGATTCCTTGGGGTTCTCTGCATATACAATCATATCATCTGCAAACAGGGAGATTTTAACTTCCTCTTTGCTGATGCAGATGCCTTTATTTCTTGGTCTTGTCTAATTGCTCTGGCTAGAACTTCTAGCACAATGTTGAATAGGAGAGATGAGAGTGGGCATCCTTGTGTAGTTCCTGATCTCAAGGCAAAGTCTTTCAGTCTCTCTCCATTCAGGATGATGTGGGCAATTGGCTTTGTATAAATGGCCCTTATTGTGTTGAGGAATTTGCCGTCTATGCCCATTTTGCTAAGAGTTTTTAGCATGAATGGGTGTTGGTCTTTATCAAATGCCTTTTCTGCATCAATGGACAAAATCAGGTGATACTTGTCTTTTGTGTTATTAATGTGGTTAATCATCTTGATTGTTTTTCTGATGCTGAACCAGCCTTGCATCCCTGGTATGAATCCCACTTGGTCATGATGGATTATTTTCTTGATACGTTGTTGTATTCTATTGGCAAGAATTTTGTTGAAGATTTTTTCATCTGGATTCATGAATGATATCGGTCTGTAGTTCTCTTTCTTTGTTGAGTCTTTCCCTGGCTTAGGTATCAGGGTTATGCTGGCTTCATGGAATGAGTTGGGGAGTACTCTATCCCTTTCTATACTGTGAAATAGTCTCAGTAGTATTGAGATAACTCTTCTCTAAATGCTTGATAGAATTCTTCAGTGAAGCCATCTGGGCCCGGACCTTTTTTGGTTGGCAGTGGTTTGATGACCTTTTCAATCTCTTCCTTTGTAATGGGTTTATTAAATTGTTCTGCTTCACGTTGTGATAATTTGGGTAGGTGATATGAGTCAAGGTTTTCAAATTTGTTACAGTACAGTTTTTCATAGTATTCTGTTACGATATTTTTGATTTCTGTTGCATTTTGTGATGACAACTCCCCTCTCATTTCTAATTTGGGTTATTTGTTTCCTTTCCTGTTATTCTTCAGGAAGTTTAGCCAGTGGTTTGTCAATTTTGTTGATCTTTTCAAAAAACCAGCTTTTGGTCTTTTCAATTTTTTCAATTGTTTTTCTGTTCTTTAATTCATTTAGCTCTGCTCTAATCTTTATTATTGCGTTTCTTCTGGTGCCCGATGGGTTCCTCTGTTGTTCTCTTTCTACTTGTTCAAGCTGTAGAGTTAGTTCCTTGATTTGGTTTCTTGCTTCTTTACAGATGTGTGCATTTATGGAGATAAACAGACCTCTGAGCACTGCTTTGGCTGTATCCCATAGGTTCTGGTAGGAAGTGTTTTCGTTCTCATTGGAAGCCATGAATTTCTTTATTTCATCTGTGATTTCCTCTATAACCCATGTTGTTTTGAGCACGATGTTGTTCAGTTTCCAAGAGTTCCACTTTCTGTCTATGTTTTTTTCTGCTATTAGTTTCAACTTTGATGGCTTTGTGATCTGAGAAGATGCTTTGCAGTAATTCAGTGGTATGGATTTTGTTGAGCATTGCATTATGGCCTATCCCATGGTCAATTCTGGAGAATGTTCCCTGTGCACTGTAGAAGAAGGTGTAGTTGTCTGCTGATGGTTGGAAAGTTCTGTAAATATCAGTGAGGTTTAGTTGGTTAATTGTGTCAATGAGGTCTTCTGTATCTTTACTGAACTTTTTTCTAGATGATCTGTCTAGTAATGAGAGTGAAGTGTTAAAGTCTCCCACTGTTACTGTGGAATCATCTAACTCTCTTTTGAGCACAGTCTGTTTCTTCGACGTATTTAGGTGCTCTGATGTTAGGTGCATAAGTATTTAGTATAGTTAAGTCTTGCTTGTGTACTGAACCTTTCAGCAATAAATAGTGTCCATCTTTGTCCACGATGGTGGATTTGACATTAAAATTGATTTTGTCTGAGATTAGAATTGCCACCCCTGCTCTTCTTTGTTTATTGTTAGCTTGATATATATTCTTCCATCCTTTAATTTTCAGTTTGTTCCTATCTTTAGGTCTCAAGTGAGTTTCTTGTAGACAACATATGGATGGGTCATGTCTTTTGACCCAAGATGACACTCGGTGTCTCTTTACTGGAGCATTCAGTCCATTCACATTCAATGTAATTATTGATAGGTACGTGTTCACTGCTGCCATTGTGATATGTTTATTTTTATGTTGATGTTTTCTCTGTTGTTCTTATTAGTCTGTTCTGGGACATGCTTTTTTGTGAGTTGATTTGTCACCCTTTTCAGAGCTGGTTTTGTAGTTGTTGAGACTCATGTGTTACATTTCTTGAAAAGGTATGATACATTTTGTTGTGCTTTACAGCTGCCCCGGTGATCCCCCTTAATAAACTATCTATAAACCCAATTTTAATTACTACCAGTCTTGTCATCTTCCTCTCCATCTGGGAGGACTGTAACAAGTGTAGTACATCCCTCTTTTTATTATGATGGCACCGTAGTTTTCATGGTGATCACTTGATTGCTTCTTTCTGTATCAAAGCTGTGATTGACTTTGGAGCCTTCCCTAAAAGAGTAGAGTATTGAGTAGTGTGTCATTCTAAAATATAAAGTTAGTGGTTTCGTTCTTCTCAGCCAGAGCCGTGAACTTCTTTCAGTGTTTCTTGTAGCTTTGCTTTGGTTTTTACAAAGTCTCTGAGTTTCTGTTTATCTGGGAATGTCTTAATTTCATTTTCGTATTTGAAAAACAGTTTTGCAGGATATATAATTCTTGGTTGGAAGTTCTTCTTCTTCAAGGCTTTGAATGTGTCATGCCACTGTCTCCGTGCCAGCATGGTTTCTGCTGAGAAATCTGATGGGAGCCTACAGGGTTTCCATCTGAATGTTAGCTTTGCTTTGAGTATTGCTGCCTTTAAGAGTTGTTGCTTATGTTTCATTTTGTTAAGCTTGATTTTATGTCTTGGAGTCTTTCTTTTGAGATCTGTATTGGGTGGCATATGATATGCATCTGAGATGTCTCTATTCTCTTCCTTCATCATTTCTGGAAAGTTTTCTTTCAGCAGCTCAGCAACGATACTCTCTGTGTTCTCAGATGTCTCACCCTGTTCAGGGACTCCAATTAATCAAAGGTTGTTCCTCTTAATAGAGTCCCAGATGCTTTTTAATGTTTCTTCATTTTTTTTGTTTCTTTTTTCTGATTTTTGCTCATAGACGCTGGCATCAGTAGCTCTGTCTTCCTAGTCAGAAATTCTTTTTTCTATTTGTTCCATTCTGTTTTCTTGGCTTTGCATGGAAGGTTCTATGTCTTTGATTTTGTTCTTGATCTTTGAATTTCAGAGTACTGGTGTTCCATCAGATTGAACAGCTTGCTTAATTTTTCATTTTGTTCTGGTGCATTTTGTATAAGGTCTAGAAGGGCCCTGTATATAATCATTTTGTATTCACTTTCTGATGCTTTCATAAAAGTTTCTTCATCTGGAAAACTCCTTGGTTGCTTTGTTTGGGAGCCTTCTGAAGCCATGGGTGATTTCTTGCATGCCACAATTGTCTGTTGCTTTTTGGGTCCCATGTGAGTAAGTAGAGACTGGAAGAGGTACTGTAAGGATGGATTGCAAATGTTTCTCTAGGCTGTCTTAAAATGTAAAGCAAAAGGTATCTGACCACTTCACCAGTCAGTTAGGTTTTCGGGTGTAGAGGTCCCTGTTCTCAACTGACAATGTAAGCGTCACTATATCCAACCCCTGATGATAACAAACTAGTTCAGAATGCAGCAATGCTACTGCCCTGTTGGCTTCTGCGTCGAGTACTGCTTTTGTGATAGAAAAGCTCTCTCTTGTGGGCAGGCTCTGGCTCCAAAGCTAAGAGTTAGGTCCAGCTGCGGCCACTGTATCCAAGATGACTTCCTCCACACACGCAGCAGACAGAGGGCCTAAAGGTGCTGAGGGGTGGTGATTCCTATGCTTCTGTTGCAGGGCTGCAGTGTCAGTGGCACTGGGAAAATTACTGCTTTTCTGTCAGAGAAGCGCTGTCCTGTTTGCAGGCACTGGCTCCCAGGCTAAGAATTAGGTCACGCTAAAGTCTCGGTACCAACATGGCGTCCTGCACACTGACTGTGAAATTCCGCACAAACCCTGCTTATGCAGATATAAAACAAAAGGCTTAAAGTGGCTAGATTAACAGAGTCCTAAGCCTGGCTCTGAAAATACGGGAATTTCGCCTGCCTATACCCACAGCAGTGCGTCTGAGTCTAGCTGCCAGGCAAGACCCAGCTCCGCCTCCTGGCCAAGACAGAGAAAAAAAAAAGTCATAATCGTGCGTTTACCTTCCATCCGTGAGAGCCGGGGCTAGCCAGGAGCTGGAGTCAGCGAAAGAGAGAAGGTTTTTTGCTCAGTGGTATGAAGACCCAATTAGCAGCCCTGTGCCGTGTCCTGAGGCTGATTAGGTGATCAGAAGCCTCCGTTTGATTATCAATTCAGGTCTTGGTTTCCAGAGGGATATAAGGAGATGTGTGCTTAGTCCGCCATCTTGACTCCACCCCCTCTTTTTTTTTTTTAAAGAGAGGAATAGTGTGCTGTCACTGGGCAGGCAGAGCAGTGGAAGCTGCATGTAGGTGGGGATGTAAATTCATATGAAAATATACATTTTCCCTCAGTCATAATAAAAAAAAAAAGAATAAAAATATTGACCAAAGTAAAAAAAAAATTCATTCTTAAGACCTTGGATTGTATAAGTACAGGCAGTAGCTCTAGTTTGGTGGCCCCTGCTTTACTCGAAGAAATAGCAATCATCTATGCAGAAAGCTTAGTAGTACAAGATGTTCTTTAGGACAGTGCTGTTGGTGACACTGTCTTGTTTTATAGTTGACACTGATGATAAAAATCCGTTCAAGCATTTAGATTTAACATCTGCAGCATGTTCAGATCTCTCAGCTATAAGACATATCGGATACTTCATAAGGATTTTCATCCATTATGCGCAGAGAGCCAAAATCTGTTACTGAAATGGTCTGGGTGAGCTGCCTACTGGGTCGAGTGATACACTAGTAGACAAAGAAGTTGAAACAGAAGGCTGACATGTGCTTTGGATGACTGGCTGAGTGTGACACCAATGTGGCGTCAAGCCCCACTATGATTCTGAGGACTTCATGACCAAATAAAAACAATTTGTGTGTGTGTGTGTGTGTGTGTGTGTGTGTGTGTGTGTGGTGTTGTGTGGTGGTTAAGTGCATATGATCTTTACTCAGTGAGAGTTGAATGGATTATTCCGTAATGGTATATGAGGTAATGGCATTGGTAATCAAACTTGAAAGATCCTCTTGTTACAAAGTTTAATTATCACCTTTTAGTATTGGATTCTCTTCTCTAAAGGACATTCTGTAAAGAAAAAAAACATCTGTTTACTGAGAAAATTACTTTAAAGACTATGAATGTCACATAGTAGTCTTCGTTTTAGTGATTCTTGAAATTGTCTTCTCCCCTATTTAAAAAGTTTTTAGGGCAAAAAGCTTCCATACCTAGGAAAGTGTTCTTCTGAGTAGGCTTGTGAATGCAATAGTAAGTAGAAATCATATTTTACAGTATTAATGTACACAGAACAGTTGAATTCATAGTGTGTTCAGATCTGCTAAGTAGATTTTCCTAAAGATGGTTTAGCCAGAAAGTATGAACTGGAAATAAACCTACATGTTTGATAGAACTGTTGAATTACCACAAAACTAGAACAAAGAAGTATTCCCTGAACAAAATCAGTGTTTTATTTGGTTAGAGTCCTGTCTTTTGGTATAGATCTGTATTTACACCAGTAATAGAGGGTTTGAAAATAGTGCTGTGTAGGTTATTTCTAAGTTAAAACCTGTTTTTTGTTTTCTTTTTCCCCCTCCTTCAGTGAATCTTTGGCAATTCGTTTCATCTTAGCATTTGATCAAAACTCTAGCAGCTCAGGATATAAAACAGACTAGATTTTATACAGCTTATCTACAAACAGAACTTATCTACAAACAGAAAAAGCTTCATGACTTACCTTGAAATCTTTATTCAAGGCATACACTATTCAGTTTGTCAGCATGCCATTGCCACTACTGCATGTTTTTGGTTAGAGTGCGTGGCACCTAGCACAGCCATATTCTAGGATAAAGATCTTCGGGTTGCTGGGTGGTGGAAGTTAGACACATCTAATTTACAAGTCAGATGAGAGACCAGAATCATGTGATAGCTTTATGTGGAATTGATTTCATTTCATGGCTTTTAAGCTATTTTTTCATTGAAGCAGTGTGTGTAACTGAAAGACAGGTGTGCTGTAGCATTTGAATGGTTTAAGCTCTTGAATCTGATGAAAGGGATATTCTTATAGATGTTTAGATCACAGAATTCAGCATTTTTTAAAGAAAAATACCTTGTCGTGTATTTACTGTGCCATAATCCAACTGTCCTTTGAGTTCGATTTGGGATTATTGTGATTAATGTTGGGAAAACTTTGCTGTTTTAAAATATAAGAGACTTGAGGAAGGATGAAGATTGTGTGTGTTTGTAAATAAAACAGCAAACACCTTTCTGCCTGACAGGTAAGGTATATTTAATAAGAAACATGTGTACATAACATCAGTAGCCCATTAAAGTCAGGAAATCCATTGTGACCTTCTGGAAATCTTCCATAAAGGGGAGGAGACAATAAACAGAACACCAGCTATTTGTTGCTTTTAAGTAAGCCTTTTTAGAAATATAACAGATACAGAAAAGTGTGCAAGTATAGCTTTGTAGGTTGAGTTGTTCTTAATTCACCTGTTCCTATTGAAACTGGAAGATGTCTCATAAAAGTGGGCACTAAAAAGTAGTTCATTGCAGGATAGTGCGGTTTAACTGGATTAGGGAACACAGTTGCAAAAATAGATCTGTGTTAATCTTTTAAATATTCCTTGAACTATTTATTAATTTGTTGAGTATAGAGTCAGGAGAAGAAAATCCAGGTGTTTAAAATTGTTGTCGTTGTTAGGCGCCATTCGGCCAGTTCTGATTCATAGTACCCCATGTACATCAGAAAGAAACACTGCCCAGTACTGCACCATCCTCACAATGGTTGCACTGTTTGAGTCCATTGTTGCAGGCTGCTGTGTCTGTCCGTCTTGTTGAAGACCTTGCTCTTTTTCACTGAACCATTACTTTACCAAGCATGATGTCCTTCTCCAGGGACTGGTTTCGCCTGATAACATGTCCGGCGTACATGAGATGAAGTCTCCCTGTCCTCATGTCTAAGGAGTGTTATGGTCTGTACTTCTTCCAAGACAAATTTTTTTGTTCATTCTTTTGGTGGCAGTCCTTGGTATATTCACTATTCTTTGCCAACATCGTAATTCAAATGCATCAGTTTTTCTTCAGTCATTTTTATTCATTGTCTGGCTTTTGCATGCATATGAGGTGATTGAAAATGCCGACATGCGTCAAGCACACCTTAGTCCTCAGTGTCGTCGTTTCTTTTACCACTTTAAAGGGGCATTGTGCAGCACATTTGCCTAATGCAGCATGTCCTGTGGTTTCTTGACTGCTACTTCAGTGCACATTGATTGTAAGTCCAAGTAAAATGAAATCCTTGACAGTGTCAGCATTTTCTCCATATATCATTATGTTGCTTACTGGTCCAGTTATAGGGAGTTTTGTTTTCTTTGTGTTTAAAGTGTAACCCATCGTGAAGGCTTTTTAGTCTTTGGTTGTCGTTCAGTAAGTGCTTCAAGTCCTCTTTGCTTTCAGCAAGTAGGGTTGTGTTATCTGCATATTGTAGGTTGTTAATTAGTCTTCCTACAATCCTGATGCTGCGTTCTTCTCCACAGAGTCTAGTTTTCTTACATTATTTGCTCAGCATACATATTGAGTGAATTTGGCGGAAAGATACAACCCTGACCCATACCTTTCCTGATTTTAAGCCCATTTGAACAACTGCTTCTTGGTCTGAGTGCATGTTCTTTGTGAGCACAATTAAATGTTCTCAAATTCACATTCTTTTAATGTTATCCATAGTTCGTTATGGTTCACATAGTCAAATGCCTTTTTGCATAGTCAGTAAAAAAACAGGTAAACATTTTTCTGGTATTTTCTGCTTCCATCCAAGATCCATCTGACATCCTTGTTCTACATCCTCTTCTAAATCCTATTTGAATTTTTGATAGTTCATGGTGATGTACTATTGCAACCACTTTTGAATAATCATCAACATAATTGTATGATACTAATGATATTACTTGATAATTTCCACATTTTATTGGATTGCCCTTCTTTGGAATGAGCACAAATCAGATTTATTCCAGGTGGTTGGTCAGGTAGTTGTCTTCCAAATTTCCTGAGATAGATGAGTGAGATTTTCAAAGTTGAATTTGTTTGTTGGAACATCTCAGTCAGTATTCTGTCAATTCCTGGAGAGTGGTTTTTTGCCAGTGCCTTCAGTGCAGGTAGACTTCTTCCTTCACTACCATTAGTTCATGAATGTATGCAACCTCTTGAAATGGTTGAATATTGACCTGTTTTTGTTACTGTGACTTCATGTGTCCCTTCTGTCTTCTTTTGATGCTTCCTGCATTGTTCAAGTTTTTGCCCATAGAATCCTCCAGTGCTGTAACTCAAGGCTAGAAGTTTTCCTTCAGTTCTTTCAGTGTGAGAAATACTGAATGTGTACCTCCCTTTTGGTTTTCTAACTCCAAATCTTTGTACATTTTATCATATTTTGTCTTTTTGAGATGCTTTCTGAAATCATGAGGTCTTTGACTTCATCATGTCATCTATTTGCTGTAGCTACTCTGCATTCAAGAGCAAGTTTTAGTGTCTCTTCTGACACATTTTGACCATTTTCTTCTTTTTTGTCTTTTAAGTGAACTTTTACTTTCTTCATGTATGATGTTCTTGATGTCATCCTGCAAGTCATCTGGTCCTCAATCATCAGTGTTCAGTGCATCAAATCTATTCTTGAGTTACTTTCTAAATTCAGGAGAATACACTCCATGTCATATTTGGTTTTGGTGCACTTGTTCTACTTTTCTTCAGCTTCGTATGAGTGACTGATGATCCCATAACTGACCCCTTGCCTTATTCTAACTGATGATGTTGTTTGAGAGTAGTTTTGTGCGTGTTGGGCTCATGAATTGTTGTGACAAAATATTGGCATAGGGGGTTGTTTTAGTCAGCTACTACTGCTCTAACAGAAATACGCCAGAGCGGATAGCTGTAACAAAGGAAGGTTTATTCTTAACACACTCTGGCCGGCTACAAGTCCAAATTTAGGATGTCTGCTCCAGGGAAAGGTTTTCCCCCTTTTTGGCTCTGGCAGAAAACCGGTATTGCATCTGTCTTTGTCCAGGGAACATCTTGGTGCAGGAACCTCAGGTCTGAAGGACATGCTCTTTTCCCAGTGCTGCTTTCTTGATGGTGTGAGGTTCCCAATTCTCTGCCTGCTTCCCTTTTACCTCTTCTAGGACGAAAGGATTAAGGATGGGACAAGCCATACTCCAGGGAAACTCTCTTTACAGTGGAGCAGGCAGGTGATCTTGTAAAGGGATTTACAGTCCTACCCGAATCCTTTAACACACAGCATAGCAAAATCACAAAATGGAGGACAGTCATAGAACACAGGGAACCAGGGCCCAGGCAAAGTCTACACCTATTTTTGTGGGGAACACAATTTCAATCCATGACAGGGGTCTTGATAATTATCAGGTGCCCTGGTGCCAGTGGTTAAGGACTTGACTGTTAACCAAAAAGTTAGTGACTTAAACTATCCAGTCACTCAGTGGGGTATATAGATGTGGCAGTCTGCTCACATGACAGATACAACTTTGGAAACCTTACTGGGCAGTTCTGCTGTGTCGTATTGGGTTGCTGTGAATCAAAATCAACTTGACAGCAGTAGTTTTTGTTATTTTCATTCTGACAATTATCAGTTGTACGTCTCCATTAATTATGTTGCATAAGGACTGTTTAGTCATAATATTTACAGGACATGAGGTAGCATATAGGGGTATTAAAAACCCCAAACCAAACTCATTGCCATTAATTTGATGTGAACTCATAGTGACCTTTTGGGCAGAGTAGAATCACCCCATAGGAGCACGTGGTGGATTCAAACTGCTGACCTTTTGATTGGCAGCCATAGCACATAACCACTACATGACCAAGGTTTATATATAAGCGAAAAGTAAACATAAACTACTATGTTCATTTTAGTAGAACAGTGACTGATTAGGTAGATCATTCTTCTGTTCCCTCTCTTTCTAACTTCATGTTCCCTAATCAAAGTTGCTTAGAAATTAGGCCTAAAGGATGTTGTTGTTAGGTGCCATTGAGTCAGCTCTGACTCATAGTGACCCTAAGTACAACAGAATGAAACACTGCCTTATCTTGCACCATGTCCACAGTTGTCTTTACAGTTAAGCCCATTGTTGCAGCCACTGTGTCAGTCCATCTTGTTGAGGGTCTTCCTCTTTTTCGGTGACCATCTACTTTACCAAGCATGATGTCTTTTTTCAGGGAGTGATCCCTTCTGACAACGTGTCCAAAGTATGTAGGATAGAGTCTCATCATTTTTGCCGTAAAGATAGTGGAAAGTAATTTTGTAAGTGGAGAAAGTGAATCAGTCACTGGGAAATCAGGACAACGTAGAAGTGAGAATGAGGTGGTAAATGTGATAAGAAGATCACAGATCAGCACTCAGTGTTGACTGAAAAGGGTACTCGAATAAGGTTACCAGTGGAATGAATAGAGTGGTTTATTTTTTATTATGTACTGTTTATTAGAAGCCTCAGATATCAGGCATTGAAGATACTTTAAGTAAGTCAACAACTTTAACGGCAAATGTGCACATATCTCAATTTCCTGATGAGGAAACTGGAAGTTAAATAGTATACCTAAGGTCTTATACAGTTCAAAGTGAAGATGGAGAGTCCTCATTTTGTGCAAAAGCCTTTTCTGCCCAGTGATTAATAATTGAAGAAGTTATAAAGCAACCTGAAAAGACAGCGTACATTATATGAAGATTTTAAGATTTTAACACATCTGACTTTATGCTCAGGATGCTGCTGCAGCATCATATTGTGCTTCCAAGGAAAGCAATGAAATGATACATTTGTGAATATTGTATCAGGAGTCTAGAATGCTTCCAACTATCAGATGTGTTGCCTTTAATATTAAAATAGGATTGGAGAGTCACATTTTCACGTGTGATGTCACAGTACAAAATCCATGTATATAGGATGGGCGATAGTGAGTAGTTGGCGTATCATGAGTGAATTGGATGAACTCCAGATTGAATGTGTAGAAGAAGTTTTACTTAAAGATGATTACCAAACAGCTTGAGTGCAGGAATGGTTAATAGTGGCTGATGATATTGTGGAGGGCCATTAAAAATGAGAACTTTTCATGTTTTTAGGCTGTACAGGCAGATATACACAGCTGTATAAGAAAGCATAACCTTGGAAAAAACACACTCAGCTGCTTGTTCAGGAATTGTACCTTTGCAGCAGCATTTCTAAGTGCAGCAGACAGTTTTGCAATAGGACTTTGATGTGTCAAATGATGGAGTTAATGTGTTTTGAGGTATAGTGTGGAATGATAAAGTATCTTTGACTTTGTTATTGGTTGGGGCCCAGAGAGGAGTGGAAGTAAAGCACAGCCAAGGTAGCAGTGCAGCAAAGTGGCAGAAACCTTAGTACTTTGGCACTTTGGTGAGGGATATGGTAATGAAGGCAGGAAAAAAATTATTGAACTCAAAATGGCAGAGTAGAATAATTGGGAGGTGGGGCCAACGTGGCAGACTAGACATGTCTCCTCAGTTCCCTCTGAGAATTAAGGCTTGGAATGATAACTGAACGGAGCAGCATGGACTTGCGGGGAGCTGTAGGATCTGACACAGGGTTGTCAGATTGGACCAGCCACCAGTAAGGGGATAACAGCCTCTCTCAGACCAGACAGCGGCATTCTCAGTCTGACTTCTGCTGACTCACTGTTTGGGAGGAATGCAGGTACTGATGCCTTCTTTGTTATCTGGGAGGCAGGGGCTGAGCATGAGCTGGCTAACATGCTGAACTGCAGTGCTTAAGTAAACAGTGTATAGTGCAGGAAAGAGACTGTGCTTGGGATAGTCTCATATTGAGAGTCAGCTGCTGACTGAGGGCACAGCTGGCCCACTGCACTCTCTTTTGCGAGCTGTGCCATGCATCCTGCTGTTTCATAGCAGACAGGACAGCTCAGGTGGAACACCATCTTGGTCAGCTAGGAGGTGGAGTCACCCACCTGGAGGCCTTAGCTGAGGTTAATTCTAACATAGAGCAGCAGCCCGTATCTGGAAAGTGCTTCTCCAGCAGGAAAGCTGTGTTTAGGACAGTGGTGCGTAGACATATGGGTTGGGTCTGGCAGAGGATGAAACAAGGCTGTAAGCCCACCCTACTGGAACCACGTCATAGCATCTAGGAATGGCCTGTGAAGTACTTTTGTTGTCAGTTGGAAGGTGGTGTCTGCCACACTTGAGGGCCTGATTGATGTTGGCAGCTGTTGGTCAGTGCCTCAGGTTACCAGCAGTGTACCTGTTTAAAATAAAACCACTTGGAGAACTGACTGCTGAGCATCCTGGCAGCATCTCCTCCACCCTTTCCTGATTCACATCATAGTGTTGGCTGATGTTACCCAACCCCTGCGTCGCCCCAGTGACTCTGTAAGTAGAGCACCATATTTGCCAGTCAGGAGGTGAGCCTGTCACTGCAGAGAGTCCATGCCGGCTACTAGTGACAAACTCCCCTTTCAGAACTATACCTCAGCCCCTGTTGGGGTAAAACTAGAAAAACTGAACAGCCTATAGATGGTGTGTAGGCAACAATGAATAGCTGCCCACTTAAAGAACAATCCACTGTGGTTCTGGAAAACTCCCAAAATAAAGAATTAAAACTTCCCAGGAGAAGAAACCTTTCTAAAGCTATTGGAGATTGAGTACAAAAGAATTATACATAGAGCCCTCCTAGAAATTAAACAGAATGCAGCAGAACAAAATGAAAGATTAAGCAAGCCATTTGAACTGATGGAACATCAACGATCTGAAATCCAGCAGGTCAATAATAAAATTACAGAATTAGGCAACTCAATTCAAAGCCAAAAGAGCAGAATTGAAGAAATGAAAGCCAGAGTTAGTGAGCTGGAGGACAGAACAACTGACACCAGCATTTATGAGGAGAAATCAGAGAAAAGAAATAAGAAAAATGAAGAAGCATTAGGAAATATGTGGGACTCTATTCAGAGGAATAATCTGTGAATAATTAGAGTTCCTGAACAGGGAGGGATAGCTTCAAATACAGAGAATATTGTTTTAGAATTGCTGATAGAATACTTCCCTGAAATTATGAGAGATCATAGGTTTCCAAGATGTGTATCAAACACCACAAATACCAGATCCCAAAAGAAAGACACCAAGATATAATCAAGCTGAATAAAATGAAACATAGGCTTTCACAGGCAGTGAGGCTTAAATCAAAAGCCTTATAGGCTTTTGTCTGACTTCGAGGCAAAAATGATGTTGGTAGGAAGGCAGTGGGATGATACGTTCAAAGCCTTGAAAGAGAAAAACTTCCAACTAAGAATTATATATCCCGCATAACTGTCTCTCAGATTATGAAGATGAAATTTAGACATTTGCAGACAAATGAAAGGTTAAAGAAAAACCAGTCAAAACTACAAGAAATACGGAAAGAAACTGTTTGCTTAGAAAACAGAAATATTAAGTGTATACTTAAGTAGGCAACACAGGACACAGCATACAGAATCCTATGCAGGGAAGTCACAAAGCTCAGTCAAAGCTAAAGGGAACCAGTGATAATATCACGACAACTATGAAACCATCACACTAAAAAGAAGGATATATTACATTACTTATAGTCCTTTCAAATGGAGAGGAAATTAAAAAGATGTACCGAAGTTAAAGTCTGGTTTAAGCTTAGAATAGTAAAGGGGATTATAAAGATAGTCACAAAGCAAAATAACGATGTGACTTATCAAAACAAGAAACATAATACAGGAGTCCCAACACAAAACCAACACTGGAAAAGATGAAAAGTCAGTCCATAAAGAAGAATGACCCAGAGCAGAATATTAAGAGCAATGTAGAATACATCAATAACACAAAAGTAAATACATCAAAATGACAGCAGTAAATACGTACTATCAGTAATTACACTGAATGTAAACGGACTGAATGTTCCAATAAAGAGATATCGAGTGACATACTGGATCAAAAGAATTGGTATATGTATTACTTACAATATCTACATCTTAGACCCAAAGGTATGAACAAACTGAAAATTAAAGGATGAAAGAATGTATATACCAAGCCAACCACATACAAAGAAGAGCAGGAGTGACAATACTAATCTCAGATAAAGTAGACTTTAATGTATAATCCACCATCATGGGACAAAGGATGGTTATTATTGCTGAAAGTTTCAATACATAAGCAGGACATAACAATATTAAATGTTTATGCACCCAATACCAGAACATCTAAGTATGTTGAACAAACACTGACAACACTGAAACATAAGATAGATCACTCCACAGTAATAGCTGGAGACTTCAACATTCCATTTTTAGTAATGGACAGATCATCTAGAAAACTCAGTAAAGACACAGAAGATCTTACTGTGACATTTAACCAACTAGATCTCATCAGCATACACAGAACTTTTTACCCATCAACAGATAAGTACACCTTCTCCAATGCACATGGAACATTTTCTAGAACAGACCATGTTTTAGGACATAAAACAAGTCTCAGTAAAATCCAAACCACTGAATTACTGCAAAACATCTTCTTGGACCATAGAGCCATAAGAGTTGAAGTCAGAAGGAGAAAAAAACATAAGTAGAAATTTGAACTCATGGAAACTGAGCAGCACTTTGTTTAAAAAGCCGTGAGTTATAGAAGAAATCTAAGACAGAGTAAATACATGGATTGAAATGAGAATGAACACACATCCTACCAGAACCTGTGAGATAGAGCCAAAGCAGTGCACAGAGATCAGTTTATAAATGCACACATCAAGAAGGAAGAAAGGACCCACGTCAAAGAACCCTACAGCTTTAACAGGTAGAAAGAGTGACAGAGGAACCCGTCAGACACTACGAAGAATCAGATAATAAAGATTAGAGCAGAACGAAATGAATTAGTGAATAGGAGAACAATTGAAAAATTGACAAAACTAAAAGGTGGTTTTTTGAAAAGATCAGCAAAATTGGTAAACCATGGGCTAAACTTACAAAAGAAAAACAGGAGAGGAAACAATGCAAATAAGAAATGAGATGGGAGGTGTCACAACAGACCAAACTGTAAAGTATCACAACAGCGTGCTATGAAAGACTGTAACGATTTGGAAACCTAGAAGAAATGGACAAATTTCTGGATTCATTACACTTACCAAGAAGAAGTAGAATAACTTAAACTCATCACATAGGAGGAGATTGGAAAAGTAATCCAAAAAATACCAGCCAAGAAAAGTCCTGGCCTAGATGGCTTCACCTAAAAATTCTACTGAGCTTTTAGAGAGTGGTCAACTCCAATACTACTGAGACTATTTCACAGCATAGAAATGGATGGAATACTCCCGAATTCATTCTGTGAAGCCAGCATAACCCTGATACCACAGCCAGGGAGAGATCCCACACAAAAAAGAAATATTACAGACCAATATCACTCATGAACCTAGATGCAAAATTTTTCAACAAAATCCTAGCCAATAGAATTCAACAACATATCCAAAAAATAATTCATCATGATCAAGTTGGATTCATAGCAGGGATGCAAGGCTGGTTCAACATCAGAAAAACAGTTTATCCAGAGCAGTCTACATACACAATGCAATACCAATATTAATTCCAGTGTCATTTTTTTAATGACATAGAGAAGCAAATCACCAACTTTGTTTTGAAAGGGAAGAAACTCTGGATATCTAAAGCCCTACTGAAAAAGAGGAACACAGTGGGAGGCCTCAGGACTACTTGACCTTAGAATGTCTTACACTGCCACAGTAGTTAAAACAGCCTGGTATTGATGCAAAAGGAGACATGTAGACCAATGGAACAGAGTTGAGACCTCAGAGATGCCACATCCTCTTATAAACAGTTGACAAAGGCCCTAGGATTGTAAACTGGGGTAACAATAGTCTCTCTAACAAATGGTGTTGGCAAAATTGGATATCCATCTGCCAAAAATTGAAACAAGACCCATATCTCACACCTTACATAAAAACTAACTCAAAATGTATCAAAGACCTAAATATCAAACCTAAAGCAGTAAACATCATGCAAGAATAAAATAGGGTCGTCAGTGGAAGTTTTAATACACAGCTTGAAAATTTGACAAACACACAACAGAAAATAGATAAATGGCAACTACTAAGAATCAAAACACTTGTGCTCATCCAGAGACTTTATCAAAAGACCAGCTACGGGGGGGAGGGGGCGGGAATTTGGCAACTACATGTCAGACTGATGTCTGAGCTCCATAATCTGTGAGGCAGGGCAACTATCGACAAGGAAAAGGTATAACCCAGTCAAGTAACAAGCAAAAGAGATGTAGAGCCACTTCACCAAAGAGTATATTGAGGCAGCCAAAAGACAAATGAGGAAATCGTCAGGATCATTAGCTATTAAATCCGAACTGAAAGTCCAGTGTGATACCCTATCACCCCAACAAGATTGGCAATGAGCTAAAAAATGCAAAACAACAAATGCTGGAGAGGCTATAGAGAGATTGGAACTCTCCTACACTGCTGGTGGGGTTGCAAAATGCTAAAACCTCTTTGGAAAGCAATTTGGTACTTCCTTAAAAAGCAAGAAATAGATATATGATCCAGTCATACACTCTCCGGAATACATCCTACAGAAACAAAGGCAGTCGCATGAAGAGATACATGCACACAAATGTTTATTGCAGAATATTCCACAATAGCAAAAACATAGGATCAGCCTAGATGCTAATCAACAGATGAATGGATAAAGTACATATACTCAGTGGAACGCTATGCAATGCAATGATGCTTTTGGGAAACATAACTTGATTTCAATTGGAAGACATGATACTGTATAAAATTAGCAGCGAAAAGATAAATACTGTATGAGACCCCTAGAATAAGGACTTAAAAATCGACCGACTTATGTATAGAAGAGAAGACTCTTTGATGGCTAAAAGGGTGGAAAGGAGATAGGGCTGGTTATAGATTACATAGTTGATAGAAATTTGGTTGGGTGAAAGGCAGTAATAGCACACAGTAGAAAGTAGATCAGTTTAATTGGACTTCACCATAAACTGAAAACTCTTCTAATCTTAACCCAATACTGAAAGGACAGAGTAGCAGAGGCAGAGGTCTGGGGAACATGCTGATGGGGAACAGAACATCAAGGCCAACTGGCATAACTAGCCTATTGCTACGACAGTCTTCTGTGTCCTGTATTGGTGAGGGGCGTCTGTTGTCTTAAAAGCTGGCAAGCTGCCATTCGAGGTACACCAATTGGTCCCATGTCCTCCAGAACAGGTGATCACTGAGAACAACAAAGTCATGAGGAGAAAAGAGCTCAGGAGACAGAAGGACCCATGTGAATGGGACACTGTATCAACATGTGACCGGAGGAACCACTTGGTGCTGGCCACCACTAAGGGTAGCTGTGATCAGGCACACAATGTTGAGTCCCTGTGACAATATGAAAAAAAGAGGGGTGCACCTCAGGAACTCTACTAAAAAACTGCAATTGAGTGTCCAATGTCATGGCCCCAAGACCTGCTGCTGCCCTTGTCCAGAAAACACTACTGAGGTTAACTCTTTGGACAAAAATGGGCTGGACTTCAGGACACAGTGTGACTGTATGGTGTGTTTATGGTTCTGTGCATTTATAGGATGCTGTCCTACTGGGTTCTTTCTTTATTGGTGAGGAGAGGGTGGAGAGGAGGGAATAGAAGATTGTTAAGAGAATCTGACAAGTATGGAGTGAAAAGGAGAAGTGTGCTGTCACCGGGCAAGGAGAGCAGAAGGAGCTACAGATAGGCTGGCGTGCAAATTTAATTTGGATTGTATGCTTTCACATAATCACCAAAAAAAAAAAAAAAAAAAAACACAAAATTGCAGAATATAAAGTATTTTTTAATTACTTGAAAATGAGGGGAAAAGGAGCAGGCAAGTCATAGGCAAACAAATGAGGTAGTCATGCAGAGGGAAAGAATGTGGACTATTTAAGTGTGGGCTGGTTGTATGATATTCCTATGTAGAATTTCTGCTTAAAAAAGCAGGAGATTGGGAAGAGTTCAGGAAATGTGATTTAGAAGTAAGTGTTACTAGAAATAGGATGAAGAGCACTTCTAAGATTGCTAGTAGGTGTAGAAAATTCTTGATAGAGGAAAACAGCGATCTTGAACATGAAGTTGTTTTACGGTGATCAAACATGAGGCAGTGTTCTTCACTCTGTTTTAGGTAATGATTTCCCAAGAAAAGACATGTGGATTACTACTCCTTTTTGTCAGCCCTTGTAGCATTGTTCATAGGATTGAACTGTCTTTGTATCTTTGTGACAGAAGGTTGATATCTTTGACTCAAATTTGTGTTTATGAATTTGATGCAGGCTATGAGTGTTATTGTCATCAGTACATTTTCAACATGAGATTACATTTTAGCTATCCTTGACATCCTCTAGAAGTAGGAGATGGGATGTAACTTTTTAAATACACTTTATGGAGTGTAATTTATATACAATAAAATACATACATTTTAAAGTATATAGTTTGTGAATAATTACATACGTATACACCCATGTAACTGTCCTCATTCAAAGTGTAGAATATTTTTATCACCCTAGAAATTCCTTCATGCTCCTTTTAGGTCTTTTCCCTTTGCATCACCATAGTCAGCCACTACTGTGCTCTTGCTGTATGGATTAGTCTCTTCTTGAACTTTGTGTTCGTGCACTAACTTTTATATCTGGCTTTTTTTTTTTCCCTCAAAATAATGTTTTTGAGATTTATCCATGTTGTGTTTATCAGTGGTTCATTTTGTTGTGCTGCTGGATAGTAGTCAGTTTCATTGCAACATATTTATCTGATTTTTGGCTGTTGTGAATAAAACTCGTGAACAAAATTCTTGTTTGCTTTTGTGGGCATATGTTTTAATTCTCTGAATTAACTACCCGGGAGTGGAATTACTTTATTATAGGATTGATACCACTTGTCTTAATAAAGTACTGCCAAACTCTTTTCCAAAGTGGTTACTTCATCTCAGCATAAATTTTTAGTTCAAATCTGTAGATCGCTACATTTTGTACTAAGCATAGATACGAGTTTGTATTAAATGATTTTTCTATAACCAGAGAGCTTTTAGAAAGTCTTATTTTTCATACAAGTTACTTTGTTTTTGAGAATGTATACGGCATAACATACACCAATTCAGTGATTTGTACATGTACAGCATAGTGACACTGATTTTATTCTTTGAGTTGTGCAACTATTCTCAACCTCCTTTTCTGAGTTATTCTTCCCTCATTACCATAAATTCACTGCCCCTAAGGTTCTTATCTAATCTTTCAAGCTGCTCTTGCCTGCTGGATCCCATGTAGATAGTTCTCAAGAGAGTATAATATTGAAGGCACACTTTTTTTTTTTTTAGCTAGTTACTCTAAACTCTTGTTCCATTTTAGGATGATTTCAAGGAATGTTTTTGGTTTAAAATTTACAGATTAATGGAGCACAGTAATTTCAGGGATACATCTACCCTCCATGGCTCCATGAAGTCTTTAACAGTCCATGATAATTTTAAATTCTAGTCTGCATTTTCCCCTTTAATCAAGATTGTTCTATGATGAAAGTGCTCAACAGTAGTCAGGCATTTTCCAGTTCTTTTGGACTCATAGCAAAGGAGTCAGTTATTTATGGAGGCAGTTAGCTGTATATTCCACATCGTCTTCCTGTTCCTGACTTTCCTTTCCTGGTTGTGCCAGGTGAATAGAGACCAGCTGTGCCTTGGATGGCTGCTTGCAAGCTTTTAAAACCTCAGACACTATACAACCACCTAGGAGGTAGAACGGAAGCACTGAACACATTATTAGATCAGTTTACTGGGTTATCCCGTGAAATCATATTCCTAAACCTACAAACCAATGAACCAAATCTGTGAAGTGTTTGGTTGTACATAGCAGCCTCAGTATCTACCTTTTTTTAAAATTTTTGCATTGGGTAAATGTATCTTTTACATAACTTTTGCCGGTTCAGTTTCATACAGGTGTGCAACTTACAGTAATAGTAATCATGTGTGCAACTGTATCCTTAATCAGTGTGAATTTTTCCATCACTGTTAGCTCCCTCTACCCCTTGTTCCTGTTAACTACTGATATTCTTTGGTTTCTATACATTTGTCTTATCTTTTTATATAAAGTAGCACATATAGTATTTGTCTTTTTGTGATTGGCTAATTTTAGCATAATGTGTTCAAGCTTACTCTGTACTGTAGAATGAATCAAGACTTCATTTTTATTACTGGCAGGGTAGTATTCCATCGTATGTACATAAGAGGTCGGGCAATTAGGTCCATGAACGTAATTATTCTAAGTGCTACACACTTCACTACTGTCACCTTTAAAGTACTCTCCTGGGGATGCTATGCACTGATGCCAGCACCTAGTTCACCCTTCAAAGCAATTTTGGAACTCTTTTCTGGAATGACCATTGCACATGGTAGCATGCTGGCAAGTTCACACGACCTTAATTGTGTAGTTGTGAGGGAGGCACTCCTTGGAAACTCTGTGTGGGAGTTCTACTCTGACCTCTAGGGTCACTATGAGTCAGACCTGACTTGACGGCATTGAGTGGAAGGAAGTTTTTAGCCAGTGAACAAATAACTGTAGTGGAACACCCTGCCTACTCACCTGATCTGGCCCCAGTGACTTTTTTATTTAACTGAAGATAAAGGAAATACTGAAAGGAAGACATTTTGATGACATTCAAGACATCAAGGCAAATACAACAACAGCTCTGGTGGCCATTCCAGAAAAAGAGTTCCAAAATTGCTTTGAAGGGTCGACTAAGCACTGGCATTGGTGCATAGCTTCCTAAGTGAGTACTTTGAAGGTGACCATAGTGATGTTCAGCAGTGAGGTATGTAGTACTTTTTCTAGGATGAGTTCACAAACCTCATTGTCAAACCCAGTACCACGTTTTGTTATTTGTTCATCTCTTAATGGGCATTTAACTTGTTTCCGCCTTTTGACTGTTTTGAACATTGGTACGTAAAGCAAAAAAATAAGCCCACTGCCACTGAGTCACTTTTGACTTATAGTGACCCAATAGGACAGAGTAGAACTGCCCCATAGAGTTTCCAGAGAGCGCCTGGTGGGTTCAAACTGCCAACTTTTTGACTAGCCATGGTATAGCACATAACCTACTGTGCCACCAGACTTTGGCAACAGTAGTATACAAGTGTCTTTTTAAGTCTCTGCTTTCAAGTCGTTTGAATGTATACCTAGGAGTGGAATTGCTGGATCATATCATAGTTCTGTTTTCAGTTTTTTGAGGAATTGATACACAGTTTTCATAATGGTTGTATCATTGTGCTTTCCTACCAGTAATGGATAAGGGTTCCAATTTCCCCACGTTCCTGTCTGCTTTTTTTTCTTTCCAGTTTTTTTATTTAATGTGATTGAGTGAAAATGTGCAGTCGGTTTAAATTCATGTGCCTGCCTGTGTGCAGCTCCTACTGCTCTCCTTGTTGGTAACAGCACACTCCTCCTTTTTGTTCTATACAAGTCATATCCTCTTAATCCCCTGTCCCCACTTCTCCACCCTTTCCACTCACCTCTAGTAAGAGGCCAGTCAGGTGACATCCTATAGATGCATAGAACCATAAAGTGCACATGCGATAGGGTCACTCCTTGTTGCTGAGTCCAATCCATTCCTTTCTGAGGAGTTGACCTTAGTAATGATTTTATGATCGGGGCAGCTTCAGGTCTAGGGACCATGCTCCCAGGGGAACCCCTAGGCCTCCAGACCATCAGTTGTGGTCCCTTAGTGACATTCTCAGGGTGCACCCCTTTTTATTCTCCTATTGCTACTGGGACTCAACTGTGTGATCCCCATCACGGCTGTCGCTGGAAGTGGCCAGGCACCATCTGGTTCTTCCCGATACATGTTGATATAGTCACTCATTCATGTGGGTCCTTCTGTCTTCTGAGTTCTCTTTCCCGCATGTCATTGTAGTTGACTATCATCTGTTCTTGCGGAGTTGGGACCATTTGGTGTACCTCGGATGGCAGCTTGCTACCTTTTAGGACCCCAGATGCCGCTCACCAGTATGGTGTGAAGAGGACTCTCTTAGCAATAGGCTAGTTTTATCAATTGGCCTTGATGTCCCCTGAGAACATGGTCCCTAGACCCCTGCCCCTACTGCTCTGTCCTTACCTATTGGGTTAAGATTGGAAGAGTTTTCGGGTTAAATTGATCTTCTTTCTAATGTGTGCTGTCACTGATTTCACCCAACCAAATTTCTGTTAATCCGTCTATAACCAACCCTTTCCCTCCTCCCCTCCCTCGCTCCCATCCCTTGCAGCCATCAAAGAGTATTTTCATCTGTACGAGTCTGTTTTGAAGTCCTTAAAGTAGAGGACTCATACAATATTTGTGCTTGTGCCACTGACTAATTTCACTCAGTATAATGGATGGATAGAAAGTTCTGTGTATGTCAATGAAGTCTAGTTGGTTAATTGTCACAAAAAGGTCTTCTGTGTCTTTATTGAGCTTGTTTCTTACAGTAAAATCTGTTTTATCTGAGATTAGTATTACAACATTTGTTCTTCTTTGTATATTGTTAGTTTGGTATATGTTATTCCATCCTTAATTTTCAGTGTGTTCGTATCTTAAGATGAGTTTTTTGTAAGCAACATATAGACGGGTTGTGTCTTTTGATCCAAGGTGTCACTTGTTGTCTCTTTACTGGAGCATTCAGTGCATTTACATTCAGTGTAATTGTTGATAGGTTTGTGTTTAGTGCCGTCATTTTGATGTATTTATTTTTGTATTGATGTTTTCTCTGTTGCTCTTACTGTTCTGTTGTGGGACATTCTTCTTTATGGGTTGATTTTTTACCCTTTCCAGTGTTGGTTTTGTGTTTTTTGAGATTTCTGTATTGCATTTCTTGATTTGGTGTGTTGCTTCTTTGTTGTGCTTTGTGGCTACCCCTATGATCCCCCTTAATAATCTATGTTTAAACCCTATTGTAACTTCTAAATATCTCATTAACTTCCTCTCCATCTAGACGGAGTATAACTACTGTAATACATCCTTCTTTTTAATGTGATGGTATCGTAGTTTTCATGATACAATCACTGGATCACTTCTTTCAGTATTGCAGCTTTGGTTGCATTTTGTGCTGTCCCTAACTGAGTAGGTGTCTGGATGATGTGTTCTGTATTGTCTCCTAAAATACAGAGTTAATGGTTTTGCTCTAATGCCTCTTCATAATTTCTTGTAGCGTTAGTTTGGTTTTTACAAAATCTCTTGAGTTTCTGTTTCTCTGTGAAGGTCTTAATTCCATTTTTGTATTTGAAAGACAGTTTTGCAGGATATATAATTCTTGGTTGGAAGTTTTTCTCCTTCAAGGCTTTGAATGTGCCATCCCACTGTCTCTGTGCCAACATGATGTCTTCTGAGAAGTCAGATGAAAGCCTACAGGGCTTCCCACTGAATGTTAGCTTTGAGTCTCACTCCCTTTAAGAGTTTCTGCTTATGTTTCATTTTGTTAAGCTTGATTATAATGTGTCTTGGAGTCTTTCTTTTGGGGTCTATGTCATATGGGAGTCGATACACATCTTGGATATCTGTGTTCTGTCATAATTTCGGGGAAGTTTTCTGTGTGCAAGTAAACAACAATCCTCTCTGTGTTTTCAGGTGTCCCCGCCTGTTCAGGAACTCCAATTAATCATAGATTGTTCCTCTTGATAGAGTCCCACATGTTTCTTAATGAGTCTTCATTTGTCTTGTGTCTTTTCTCTGATTTCTCCTCATAAATGCTGGTATCATTAGTTCTGTCTTCCAAGTCAGAAAGTCTTATTTTCCATTTATTCAGTTCTGTTCTCTTGGCTTTGAATTGAGTTTTCAGATTCTTTAGTTTTGTTGTTGATCTGTTGGATTTCAGAATGCTTGCTTCATTTTTCATTGTGGTCTGCTGCATTTTGTATAATGTCTAGGAGGGGTCTCTCTGTATAATTCTTGTGTACTCGACCTCTGAAAGTTTCAGAAAAGCTGTGTATATAGTTCTTGTGTACTCGACCTCCAAAAGTTTCAGAAAGACGTCTTCATTTGGAAAATTCCTTAGTTCATTCTTTTTGGAGGTTTCTGGAGCCATGGTTGAATTTTTCCTTAGTTGTCGGGCCAAGGTCTGTTGCTTTTTTGGGCATCTAGAAGTTGTTTAGTTTTTCTGGTGTTGTCTTAATAGGACCTGAAGTAGCAGTTGATCACCAGCTACCTATATGTACTCCAGTGACTGGGCCCAGTGGAATCTGTGATAGTAGGCCCCACTTTTTGGCTGGCAAAGATGTGGCCCTACTTAATGGGGTCACTAGGGGGCCATCAACTGACCCTATGTTTTGGGTCAGTCAGTGTTGAAAGAGATGCTGTCAGGCTGCCCTGCAGTTATTTCTCTAGGTAGTCTTATTTTGAAAGGTAAAAGCTATCTAACACCTTCCTAAATCTGTCAGGCTTGTCAGGTATGCAAGCCCCTCTCTTTCCAGCTGGCAATGGAGGTGGCTCTATATCTGTCCCTAGATGCTGTGATCTAGTTCAAAGTGTGGACAGGCTAATGCTCTGTTGTCATCAGGTGCCATTCCCTACCCAAAGGGTAAGTTATGCTAAACACAGCTTTTCTTCTGGGGAAACACTCCCTGGGCCAGCACTGTCTCCCAGCCTGGGAATCAGCCCCTGCTGAGGCCTCCGTTTGGGAAGATCCACCTCCCCCTTGGACAAGATGGCATCCCGCAGAGACTCTCCTACTCGCTGTGAAATAGCTGAATCAGTGGTGGAGGTTCTGAAAGAGAGGGTGGGGGGCGGTGGTGCTCAGAGTCCAGAGCTGGGCTCTCAAAGTGTGGCTGTTCTGCTTGCTGGTCACGTCAGCAGTGCAGCAAATCTTTGTTGCCATTTAAGCCTAATTGCTGCTGCCTACTAACAAAAAGAATAGAAGATTCAAGCTGGTATTTACCTCCAGTCTGTGAGAGCTGTCCATTCAACCAGGGTGGGGATCAGCGAAAGTGAAGAAGTTTCCTGTTCAGTGGCATGTAGTCCAAAGGGACAGCCCTACGCCATGTCCTAGGGCTCACTGGGTGTCCAGAAGGCTCTGTTTAATTATCAGTCCTGGCCTTAGTTTTCAGAGGGTATTAAGGATATGTGTGTCTAGTCTGCCATCTTGACTCTTTCCATTTTTTCTTTTTTTTTTAAGTCTTAGCCATCCTAAAAAACAAAGCAAACAAATAAACTTATTGCCTTCAAGTTGGTTCTGACTCATTACAACCTCATAGGACAGCATAGAACTACCCTACAGGGTTTGCACAGAGCAGCTACTAGATTTGAATTGCCAATTTTGTGATTGGTACCTGAGTTTTTAACCACGGTACTGCCAGACATCCTAACCATTCTGTGAAACACCAGAAAAAAAAACCCATTGCAGTTGAGTTGATTCTGACTCACAGCAACCCTATCCGACAGACAAGAATTACCCCATAGGGTTTCCAAGGGGTAGCTGGTAGATTTGAACCAATGACCTTTTTGTTAGAACCTACAGCTCTTAACCACTGTGCCACCAGGCATTCTTTCTAGCCTTCGTGTTGAATGGACACCAATTCATGATTATCTCATTGTGGTTTTGATTTGCACCTCTCTGATGGCTTGTGATGCTGAATACCTTTTTATGAGTTTGGTGGACATTTGAACATCTTCTTTGGAGAAATGTCTATTCAAGCCTTTGCCAATTTTATGATTGGGTTGTGTTTTTGTTGTTGTCAAAGTTTTACACATATAATGTTTAATGTTTTTTGTTGGGTATAGGGTATATGATTTCTGAAGATAGTCTCCTAGTTGGTAGCCTGTCTTTATATTTTTTCATAAAGTCTTTTGATGAACAAAAGTTATTAATTTTTATGAGATCCCATTTATTTTCTTATGCTGTTTGTGCTTTGTTATTAGATAACTTGTGTTGAAAGTTAGACTTGACAGTGTTACCCTTGCTTGTTCTTTTAAGGTATTTATGGTTTTAGTTTGTGCATCTGTGTCCTTAAACCATTTTGAATTTGTTTTTGTGTGTAGTGTGAAGCATAGGTTCTGGGTCATTTTTCTGTATGTGGAAATCTAATTTTCCCAGCGCTGTTTATTAAAGGTCATTATGGGTCAGACCTAACTTGATGGCAGTCATTGGTTTTGGGTTTAGTAAGGAGATTCTTCTTTCTTCATTGAATGGACTTAGTGCTTTGTGAAAAGTTAATTGATCATGAATGTATGGGTTTATTTCTAAATTCTCAATTCTGTTCCATTGGTCTATATGACTACTATTATACTGGTACCAACCCCAGCTGAACCAACTGCCATCAAGTCAGTTCCAACTCATAGCGACCCGATGGGACACAGTAAAACTGCTCCATAGAGTTTCTAAGGAGGACCTGGCAGATTCAAACTTCCAACCTTTTGGTTAGCAGACATAGCACTTGACTACTACACTACCAGGGTTTCTATACCAGCACTAGGTTATTTTAATTACTGTAGTTTTATGGTATATTTTAAGATCAGGAAGTGTGAGTCTCCCTATGTTGTTCTAACCTTTTAACATTATTTTAGTTGTTTAGGGCCTCTTGCCATTCCATAGTATAGTTAAGAATTGGATTTTTTGTTCCTGTAAAGAAAGTGCTTGGAATTTTGATCAGGATTGCATTGAATCTATGGATTGTTTTGAGTAGTTTTAACATCTGAAAAATATTAAGTCTTCCAATCCTTGATATGGAACACCTTTCCGTTTGTTTTACTCTTCTTTAATGTCTTTCAGCAGTACTTGGTAGTTTTTGTTGTGTAAATCCTTTATGCCCCTGGTTAGATCTGTACATAGGTATTTTGTTCTCTTAAATGCTGTGAGAAGGGGACTTGTTTCTTCAACTTCCCTTTCATATTTCTCATTTTTAGTGTTTGGAAACCCAGTTGATTTCTGTTTATTGACCTTGTGCCCTGCAACTTTGCTAAATTCTTGTATTAGCTCTAAAAAAGTTTTTGTGGATTGTTTGTGATTTTCTGTTTATAGGATCATATCATCTGTGAAGAAACAAGTTCCACTCTGAATACTTTTTGTATATTTTTTGTCTTATTGCTCTGGCTAGGACTTCTAATACAATATTGAATGGAAATAGTAAGAACAGTCACCCTTGTTTTGTTCCTGATTTCAAGGAGAGAGCTCTCAGTCTTTCTCCATTAAGTATATTTTGGCTGTTGGCTTTTCATATTTGCTGTGGATCATATTGAGGAATTGTCCTTCTGTTGGTCTTTTTTAGAGTTTTCATTAAGAAAAGATGTTGGATTTTATAAAATGCTTTTTCTGTGTCTGTATAGTTGTTCATGTGGTTCTTTTCCTTTGTTCTGTTAATGTGGTATATTACACTGATTGATTTTCTAATGTTGAACTATTCTTGCATTCATGGAGTAAATCCCTCTTGGTCATGGTGTATGACTGTTTTAAATACGTGGTTGGATTCTGTTTGCTGGAGTTTGGCATCTGTATTCACTAGTGATATTAGCCTGTAGTTATCTTTTCTTGTGTCTTTGTGTGCTGCATAGAATGAATTAGCAACTATTCCTTCCTTCTCTGTCTTTTGAAAGAGTTTAAATAGTGTTGGTGTCAATTCTTCTCTGAATGATAAAATTCTGTAGTGCACCATATGGTCCAAAACTTTTTTTTTTTTTGGTTAGGAGATTGTTGATCACTGATTTGATCCCTTAGCTTGCTATGTCTCTGTTGAGACTTTCTCTTTCCTGTTGAGTCAGTTTGGGTTGTTGGTTGTGTGCTTTTGTGAAATTTGTTCATCTCATGTAGTTTATCTTGTTGGTTGCCATACAGTTGTTCATAATATCCTGTCATACTTGCCTTTATTTTTGTCAACTCAGTTGTAATGTCTCTTCTTTCATTTTTTTTTTAATTTTAGTGTTTTGCATCTTTTCTTTTTCACTTCCGCTAAAGGTTTGTCAGTTTTGTCTTTCTTTTCAAGGAACCGAGTTCTGATTTCATTGGTTCTCTCTGTTGTTTTTCTGGTTTTGATTTTATTTTTTTTCTGAGCATTTGTTTTCATCTGATAGATTTAGGTTTGGTGCGATCTTTTTCCTGGTCCTAACATTGTTGAATTAGGCTGTTAATTTCAGATTTTTTTTTTTTAAATATAACTATCCATTGGTTATTGGTATAAGTTTCTTCCTGAGACCTGCTTTCGCTGTATCCCATGACTTTTGCTATGTTGTGCTTCCATTTTCATCTGACTCTAAGAATTTCATTGTTTCTCTTGATTTACTCCTTGATCCACTAGTAGTTTAATAGTATGTTTTCAAATTTCCATATGTTTATTTTCCAGGTTTTATTTTCTGTTTCTGGTTTTAAGCTTCACTCCATTGTGTTTAGAGAAAAAACTGTCTGTGATTCTAGTCTTTTAAAATCTACCAGGATTTGCTTTGTGTTCTAAAATGTGATTTATCCTAGAAAATGATTCATGTGCAACAGAGTAGAATGTATATTTGTGCTGTTTTGGGTTGGTTTTGTGATTTTGTGAAAGTTGCTTACAAAAGCAGAGTACAGCTATTAAGTCTTATTGGTTTTTAGTGTTATTTAGGTCCTCTGTTTTCTTGTTGATTTTCGTTCTAGATGTTCCACCCAATACTGAAAGTGTATTGGAGTCTCCAACTATTATTGTAGTACTATTTATTTATCCTTTCTATTCTGTCAGTATTTACTTCACATATTTAGGTGTCCTGATGTTGAGTGCATGTATTATTGTTAAATCTTGTTGATTTATTGACCCTTGTATCACTACATAATGTTCATCTTTATCTGACGAGGGAGATTTTGTCTTAAATGTCTACTTTGATATTAGTATTGCCATCTCAGTTCTCTTTTGGTTGTTGTTTGCTTAGAATATTTTTTTCTATCCTTTCACTTTCAACCTCTTTGCATTCTTGGGTTTAAATTGGACTTATACAGTTTATATACTGTATATAATTGAGTGATTTTTTATACATCCATTCTGTGACTCTGCTTTTCATTGGTTCTTTTAGGCTGTGTACATCCACTGTAATTACTGATGAGAAGGGACTTCTTTCTGTCATTTTATTTATTTTTTGAGTGTCTTAAGCCTTTTTGGTCTTGATTCTTGAATGTAGTTTGGTTTTGCATGTTGTCGTTTTAGCATAGTGAACTTTTTGAATCTCAGTGTATGTTAGTGATTATATTTATTTATTTTTACACAAATTACGTGAACATTACATGTAAGGATTTGTATTTATAGCATTCTAGGGTAAGCTGGTACCAAATTAACTTCAATAACATATGAAAAATTCCTATAGAAAATTCTCTGTGTAGCATTCATCCCTCCTCACCTTTTGTTGTTGCCATTGCTAATTATGTCTTTATATTTAATGTGCTCTGTAGCAGTTTTGGAGCCTTGGTGCAGTCCTTAAGAGCTACAACTGCTGACCAGAAGGTGAGCAGTTGGAATCCAGCAGCTAGTACTTGGAAAGCCTATTGGGGCATTCAGCTTTGTCTTGTAGCAGCCCTATGAGTCAGAATTGACTTGATGGCAACTAGTTTGGCTTTCTTTTAACATCATTTTATCCTTGCCTTTTATGTCTTTGTCCTTAAGAAATGTGAAAGAACAAAACACTTAGAATTATCAACCAATGAATATCTTATCACTAGCCCCTATACTTGTATGTGTGTTTCTTCTTTATTTGGGATCTTTCTTTTTTATGTATAGCTTTGTAGAAATGTTCTTCATGTAATAACTGAAATCTAGCAAACAGTATTATAATGACATGTGTCGGATCCGACTTGATGGCACTTGGCTGGCTGACAAAGAGCTGGAAACAGAAAACCAAAAGGAAAGAACATGTTCTTCATTTCTCAAGCAGTACAAACTGAAGAAAAAAATCTAAACCTAAAGTTGCAGTACTGATGATTCTACAGGAAAAGATTACATAACTCAGGAAGCATCAAAAGAAAATGGAAGGAATATACAGAGGCATTATACTAGAAAGAATTGGCTGATGTTCAGCCATTTGAAGAGGTAGCATATGATCAAGAACTCATGGTAATGAAGGAAGAAATGCAAGCCACTTTGAAGCACTGGCAAAAGACAATGCTCCAGGAGTTGATGGAATATCAGCTGAGATATTTAAACAAATGGATACAGCACTAAAAGTGTTCTGTCAATCTGTGCAAATTTGGAGGGCAGCTACCTGGCCAACTGACTGTAAGAGATCCATGTTTATGTCTATTCTTAAGAAAGGTGATCCAACCAAATGTAGAAATTATTGAATAAAGCCCTGGTGAAATGGTAGTTAAGTGCTACAGCTGCTAACCAGAGGTTGGTAGTTCAGATCCACTAGGCACTCCTTGGAAATTCTGTGGGGCAGTTCTACTCTGCCTGTAGGGTCACTATGAGTCAGAAAGTCTCGACAGCAGTGGGTTTCATTTGGTAGGTATCAATAATACCACATGCAAATAAAATTTTGCTAAAGATCATTCAAAAGTGACTGCAATGGTATATTGACACAGAACTGCCAGAAATTCAGGCTGCATTCAGAAGAGGATGTAGAACCAAGGATATCACTGCTGATGTCAGATGGATCTTTGCTGAAAGCAGAGAATGCTAGAAAGATGTTTACCCGTGTTTCATTGACTATGCAAAGGCATTCGACTATGTGGATTATAACAAATTATGGATAACATTGTGAAGAATTCCAGAGTGCTTAATTTTGCTTTTAAGGAATCTGTGCATGGATCAAGAAACAGTTATGCCAACAGTACAGGGGGACATTTCATGGCTAAAGTCTGGAAACGTGCATGTCGAGGTTGTATTGTCCCACCATACCTTTCAATCTATGCTGAGCAAGTAATCTGAGAAGCTGGACTGTATGAAGAAGAGCGAGGCATCAGGATAGGAGGAAGACTCACTAACAACTTGCATTATACAGATGACAAAACCTTGGTTGCTGGAAGTACAGAGGAATTTGAAAAACTTACTGATGAAAATCAAAGACCACAGCCTTCGGTGTGGATTGCACCTCAAAATCAAGAAAACAAAAATCCTCACAATTGGATCAGTAAGCAACATTGTGATGAATGGAGAAAGAACTGATGTTGTCAAGGATATCATTTTCCTTGGTTTCACAATCATTGCCTGTGGGGGTAGCAGTCAAGAAATCAAAAGACTCAATGCATTGGGAAAATCAGCTGCAAAGGACCTCTTTAAAATATTGACAAGTAAAGACCCACATCTTGAGGACTGAAGTGTACCTTACTTGAGCCATGATATTTTTAGTTTCATTGTATGCATGCTGTTTTAGTCAACTCGTGCTAGTCTAACAGAAATACTGCAGAGTGGATGGCTTTAGCAAGAAAAGTTTATTGTTACACAGTCCAGTAGGCTACAAGTCCAGATTCAGGATGTCTGCTCCAGGCTAAGTCTGTCCGTTTCCTTTGGCTCTGGAGGAAAGTCCTTGTGTTGCATACGTCTTTGTTCATGAAGGATCTTGGCATAGGAACTTCAGGTCTGAAGGACATGCTCTTCTCCCAGTGCTGCTTTCTTGATGGTGTGAGGTTCCCAACTCTGTGATTTCTTCTCTATCCTTCTATGCCTTGTAAGATAAAAGAATAAAAAGTGGTGTAAGCCATACTCCAGGGAAGCTCCCTTTGCAGTGAAGCAGGGGGATGACCTTAGGAAGGGATTTACGGTCCCACCCTAATGCTCTTTAACATACAGGATAGGAAAATCACAGAATGGAGGACAGTTACAAACTATTGGGAATCATGATCCTGCCAAGGGGGGCACATTTCAATCCACGACACACATGAAAGCTGGATAATGAATAAAGAAGACAGAAGAATTCATGCCTTTGAATTGTGGTGTTGGAGAATATTGAATGTACCATGGACTGCCCGAAGAACCAACAAATCTGTTCTGGAAGAAGTACAACCAGAGTGCTCCCTGGAAGCAAAGATGGCAAGACTATGTCTTACACACTGGTAGTGTGGTAGGTCAGTGAAAAAGAAGATGACCCTCAATGAGATAGACTGACACAGTGGCTGCAGTGACGGACTTATGCATAAAAACGATTGTGGACGTGGCACAAGACTGGACAGTGTTTCATTCTGTTGCTCATGGGGTCACTAGGAGTTGGATACTACTTGATGGCATCTAGCAACAACAGCAAATAGGGTTATGACATGTCTGTCTTTCAAAAATATCAATGAGTTAAAATACATCTAAAATTGACTGCTAGGTAATTAAGTACAATTATTCACTTAGTTTGTTGTGCAGAATTGAAAATTTTCGTTTCATTGTGTAGATAGTGTATGCCTTAAGTACAACTTTAATATAGATGTTCTCCATTTTATTGCAATGGCTCTTCATTAAATGTATATATAATTAAGGTGTTTGAAATTTGAATAATATACTAATCTCCTAAGGTACAATTTGTGTGACTAGATGAGAAATTTTGTTTCCTCCATGTGGTTAGCCACTCTCTCCCAACTTTTTTTTTTTTTAATGAGTCTGTATTTCACATTGGGTTGATTAAAACAAGTGGCACTGTGATGGTAAGGTTGTGTGTCAACTTGCCTGGGCCATAATTCTTAGTGGTTTGATAGTTGTGTGATGTTGTGATCGCTTCCATGATGAGACTTGAGGTTATGTGACTACCTCCGTGATGGAATCTACTGTTAGTAGCCGTTGAGGTGAACCAGAGTTTCCTTGGCTCTTTGGCTTGCATTGAACGTAAGTGGGTATTCTTACAGGCTTGTGAGTTTTTACTGGTTGCGAATCTTGCACCTGGCTCCTGTTCTTCAGTTCTTGGGACTTGAGTTAGCAGATTACCTAAGTCTTGCCTCCTAATCTTGGATTCATCAGTCTTCACAGCCTGTGAACAAGAGCCCTGGTTCCTGACCTGCTGAACCTGGACTCTCCAGCTCTTAAGGCTTCATGAATCAGAAGTCTCTATCCTGACCCTATGGTCTTGGGATGTTCTAGCCTCTACAACTGTGTGAGCCACTTCCTTAGTACAAATCTCTCTTTAGATACTTGATGGCTTTTGCTTCTCTAAAGAATCCAGCCTAAGACAGTACTTTTATAATAGTTCAGCTGTATGGGAAATAGATATTGCAACTTAGGTAATAGAATGATGACTAGAACTTGCTGTTTCAGGATTTCAGTCAAAGCTTCAAAGCTGAAAACAAAGGCTAATAATACATCTTAAAGAAGGGTGCTAGGCATTATGTGGGGTTTAGTAACAGAGAATAGAACTGGTTCTTCTGTGATACTTCCTACTTACTTAGGATAAATTAGAAAAAGGAATTTAAAGTAGGTATTCAGGTAAAGAGTTGTTTATCTGTTGGGGGATTAGTTCTGTGACATTTCAATGTCCCTTACCCAAAGTGCATTTTGTTTCTCGCTCAGGATTTAGGTATGCCTGCTGGAAGTGTAGATGGTACAATATTTAACTTCTCTGGTATTTAGTGAGCTGCAGAATCTTGTTTCCTGGTGCATCAATAGTCTGTCCTCTGGAGGGTTGAGAGGGTTGTTGTCTTTAGGTGCCGTTGAGTCAGTTCCAACTCATGGCAACCTATGAACAACAGAATGAAACTCCTCTTGGTCTGGTACCATGTCCAGAATCATTTTATGCTTAAGCCTATTATTATGACCACTGTGTCAATCCATGTTGTCAAGGATCTTCCTCTTTTTCACTGACCCTGTACTCTACCAAGCATGATATCCTTCTCCAGGGACTGATCCTTCCTGACAACATGTCTGAAGTCATCTTTGCTTCCAGGGAGCCCTCTAGTTGTACTTCTTCCAGGACAGGTCTTTTGGTTCTCTTGGCGGTCCATGGTACAAGTACATTCCACAGTCTTCTCCAATATTACAACTTAAAGACATCAATTCTTCTTCTGTTTTCTCCATTCATTGTCTAGCTTTCACATGCATATTGTACAATTGAAAATACTGTGGTTTGGGTCAGGCGCACCGTAGTCTGCAAGGTGATATCTTTACTTTTCAATACCTGAAAGAGGTCCTTGGCAGCAGATTTTCCCAAATGCGTCTTTGGATTTCTTGAGTGCTGCTTCTGTAGGTGTTGATTGTGGACCAAAGTGAAATGAAATCCTTGACAACCTCAGTCCTTTCCCCATTTAGGAAAATGTTGCTTACTGGTCCAATTGAGGATTTTTGTTTTCTTGATGTTAAGATGCAGTCCATACTGAAGGCTGTGGCCCTTGATCTTCATCAGTAGGTATTTCAGATCTTCTTCACTTCCAGCAAGTAATATGGTGTCATCTGTGTAACACGGGTTGTTAATGAGTTGTCCTCCAATCCTGATGCATTGGTCTTCGTATAATCCAAGTTTGGGGATTTTTTTGCTCAGCATACAGATTGAAAAGGTATGGTGAAAGGATACAACCCTGACACTCATCTTTCCTGACTTTAAACCATGCAGTGTTCTCTTGTTGTGTTTGCTCAGCTGCCTTTTGTTCCATATACAGATTGCTTAAGAGGACAGTTAGGTGTGCTGGATTTCTCATTCTCTGCAAGGTTAACTATAATTTATTACGATCCAACTTTGCATAGTCAATGAAACGCAGGTAAACATGTTTCTGGTATTCTCTGCTTTCAGCCCAGATCCATTTGACATTGACATTAACATTGGCAATGATGTCCATGGTTCTACTTCCTCTTCTGAATCCGTCTTGAATTTGTGGCAGTTCCTTGTCAATATACTGTTGCAGTAGCTTTTCAGTGTCTTGAGCAAAATTTTACTTGCATGTGATATTAATGATACTGTTCAGTAATTTTCACATTCAGTTGGATCTTCTTTGGAATGGGTGTAAATATGGATCTCTTCCAGTTGGTTGATCAAGTAGTAGTCCTCCAGATTTCTTGGCATAGACAAGTGAGTACTTCAGCACTGCATTTGTTCGTTGAAATATGTCACTTGATATTCTGTGAGTTCATGGGGCTTTGTTTTTTGCTAGTGTCTTCAATGCAGCTTTGACCTTTTCCTTCAGTGCTTATGGTTCTTAATCATATGCTACCTCTTCAAATGGCTAAACATCGACCAATTCTTTCTGGTCTGTGTATTTCTTCCATCTTCTTTTGATCCTCCCTGAATTGTTTAATATTTTCTCTGTTGAATCTTTGACTACTGTAGCTTGAGACTTGACTTTTTTTCTTGAGTTCTTTCGGCTTTAGAAATGCCAAAGATGTTCTTCCCTTCTGATTTTCTATTTCCAGCTCTTTGCACATGTCATTATAATACTTTCTTTCATCTTCTTGAACTGCTCTTTGAAATCTTCTGTTTAGGTCTTTTACTTCAGTATTCCTTCCTTTTGGTTTAGTTGCTTGACATTCGAGAGCAAGTTTCAGAGTCTCTGCTGACGTCCAATTTGGTCTTTTCTTTCTTTCCTGTCTTTTTAGTGACCACTTGCACTCTTCATGGGTGATGTCATTCCACTGTTTGTCTGGTATTTGGTCATTAGTGATCAACACATCAAATCTGTTCTTGTGATGGTCTTTAAATTCAGGATCATGCTTTGATGGACTTGTTCTAGTTTTCTTCAGTTTCAGTTTGAATTTGCGTATAAGCAATTGATGATCTGTGCCATAGTCAGCATCTGGCCTTTTTCTGACTGCTGATATGGAGCTTTTCCATCATCTTTTTACACAGATGTAGTCAGTTTGGTTTCCATGTATTCCATCTAATGAGGTCCATGTGTATAGTCGCTGTTTGTGTTTTTAAAAAAGATAGTTGCAATGAAGAACTTGTTAATGTTGCAAAATTCTATCATGCAATCTCTGTCATTATTTCTGTCACCAAGGCCATGTTTTCCAAAAACTGATCCTTCTTCTTTGTTTCCAACTTTTTCATTGCAGTCAGTAGTAATTATCAGTGTATCCTGATTTCATGTTCGATCAATCTCATGCTGCAGAAGCTGTTGAAAATCTTCAATCTCTTTGTCTCTGGCCTTAGTGGTTGGTGCGTAAATATGAATAATACTGGTACTAACTGGCCTTCCTTGTAGGCATGTGGACATTATCATTGACAGCATTGTACTTCAGGACACGTCTTGAGATGTTCTTTTTGATGATGAATGTAACACCATTCCTCTTCAAGTTTTCATTCCCAGCATAGTAGACCATATGATTGTTGAATTCAAAATGGCCCAAACTGATCCATTTCAGCTCACTAATGCTTAGCATATCAATGTTTATGCATTCCATTTCATTTTTGACCATTTCCAATTTTCCTAGATGTATACTTCATACATTCCATGTCCTGATTATTGATGGATGTTTGCAGCTGTTTCTTCTCATTTTGAGTCATGGTGCAATAGTGAATGAAGATCCTGAAGTCCTTACTCATCCACATCATTAAGACAGACTCTACTTTGAGGAGGCAGTTGTTCCCCAGTTGTCTTCTGTATGCCTTCCAACTTGGAGAGCTTACTTTCCGGTGCCATATCTGATAGTGTTTGGCTGCTAGTCATAAAGTTTTCCCTGGCTAATTCTTTTCAGAAGTTGACTGCCAGGGTCCTTCTTCCTAGTCTGTCTTAGTCTGGAAGCTCAGCTGAAACCTGTCTACCATGGGTGACCCTACTGGTACCTAAATACCAGTGATGTAACTTCCAGCATCACAACAACAAGCAAGCCTCCATGGACAGACACGTGTACTCACTCTGTCTTTATCCTCCTTTCCTTATGTTGTTAACCCTCCTTACCTGATGCTATTACCTTTCTTAGCTGATGCTGTTATCTCCCTTAACTAGTGCCGTTATGTTTCTTACCTGATGCTGTTACCCTCCTTAACTGATACTGAGAGGGTATTCAGGCATGTTGGCTAGAGTGTGGGACATACCTGAACACAGAGCTGATTTTGGAGGTTAAGAGAATGACTGGAGCTAGCTGAGAGTGAGAGTAAGGTGAACAAGAGGGCAACAGTATAGCTTGCATTTGACTGCTTGATGTAGTAAGGGTTTTTCATAGGCCAGGTGGGTACCGTGTTAGGTAGTCATGCTTGAGTTATCTTGGTGGGCCCTGCCAGTGATGGCTGCCTGCCATACGAGGGTATTGTGAGAGATCAACTTGAGAATGCATTTCCCAAACTAGGCAGCCCTGTAGGATGGAAGGCCAGCCTGTTTGCTTGCTATACCATGGATACCCTGCTGTGAAGAGTGTGTTGTCAAAATTGAGTTCCTTTGAGTGTGAAAGAGGGTACTGTTAATAATTACATAGGGAAAGCAGATCATCATATATCATGGCCATCCAGTAACCCCTGTAACACTAGGCACATGGGACATTTTCTTTCTTTACTTGTCCTGATTTGGAGGAACTAGAAGAAAAAAGTGGAGAAGAGTGCAAGAGAGCCTGAGGAATACTGAAAAAATAGATTGCATTATTTTCTTTACAGACCTGTGAGGTGTAGATACTCTTTAAATAGTATATGACAACTGAGTTTAAATTGCATTGGACTTCGTTTTGTAATACTTGAAAGTGGCTGAAAAGCAATGAAACTTATCTAAGATGTTATTAAGAGATGTGGAAGAGAGATTTGCGAGTATGCCTAAAGAAATGATGGAAGAAAATTAAAGTGAATACCCCAGGAGTTCAGCCTGGTTTAACAGGATGCTAGTTTACTTGAATAAGCCTTTAGTGAGTGTCATGGATTGAACTGTGTCCCTCCAAAAATACGTTCTCCATTTTGTGATTTTCCTATGCTGTATGTTAAAGGATTAGGGTGGGACTATAAATCCCTTCACAGGATTACCCCCTGCTACACGGTAAAGGGAGTTTCCCCGGAGTATGGTCTGCAGCACAATTATCCTTTCATCCTACAAGAGATAAAAGGAAAGGGAAGCAAGTAGAGAGTTGGAAACCTCACACCGTCAAGAAAGCAGCACTGGGGGGAGAGTGTGTCCTTCAGACCTGAGGTTCCCACACCAAGATGCTCCCTGCACAAAGACTTATGCAATACCAGACTTTCCTCCAGAGCAGACAATGGGGAAAGCCATCCTCTGGAGCAGACATCCTGAATTTGGACTTGTAACCTACTGGACTGTGTAAGAATAGACTTTCCTTTGTTAAAGCCATAGACTCATGGTCTTTCTGTTAGAGCAGCACTAGCTGACTAAAACAGTGAGTATCTAAAATTGGATATGCAAAATGCCGTGCTAGATGTTTCAGAGAAGCAGAGATGACTAAGAAATTTTGTGTCTTAACTAAATTTTACCCAACGTAGAATGACATTGGTGCTTTAGAAATGTAAGTGGCAGTGTTGTGGGAATATAGACAAAGCAATAAATGCCACTGAATTTCAAGGCAGACTTTGTTGTGGAGACTGTGTTCAGGCTTGACTTTGAAGGAAGAGAAGAATGTTAGAGGGGAAGAAAGCCATTTTAGAATGAGGGGAAAAATTAAGGCATACAATTAGGAATAGACGGAGAGCTGGAAGGAAGTAATGGTCTTTAACTCATTCACAGGTAGAAATTTTACTTCAACAAAAGGTGGTTTCAGCCACCAGTCAAACATGCTTACCCATGTTCTAATTCCTATTGAAGTTTGATGTTTCTGCATGTCATTTGTAATGCACAAAACATCTTTCTTTATGAGCAGTGTGTGCTTTATCAGGTTAAAAACATTACTCACTTTAGAACCTGAATGATTATAAGCATTAAATCCAAACTTCTAAGTCTAATCACATAGTGTATTACTTTCCCTGATTTCAAATGGTAAAATGTAGAGAAGATGATGAGTTTTGCATGTGATCCTAAGAAGCATTTGGCAGTGCAATTAGTTTCATAACAAGTGGTTGTTTTTTAAAGCCTTCCCAGAATAAGAATGAGTATCTTGATACTAGTGTCACTTTTAAATAGATGTAACTCCAGGAATGTGTCTGTTCACGTTATTATCTTAAATACACACCTTATCTATCCATATTGCTGCACTTCAGATGTGAAAGTAAAAATAAAGGTGTGAAGTGCCTAGCAGGCTTGTATGGATTTATATAAATCAGAAAACATACAGTCCATTGATTTCAGTAGTAGGGTCCTAATGCATTCCAGTATGGATTTCATAAAAGTTTTACTTAACACACATGTATGCCACACACACACAAAATCAGTCAATATATACATAATGGTTTACTTTGCAAAAGAAAAATAAGTAACTTTATTTTAGGTCTTTTACTTGAACTCCAGATATGTATCCAGTTATCATGTGACATTTCCATATGGATATTTAAAGGTATTTAAATCTTAAAATGTTCAAAACTCAGGTGATGTTTATATTCAGGCATGTTTCATCTTTAGTCTTCTCTATCTCAGTTAATAGCAGGTCTGTCCTTGTTGTTTTGATTGGGTGCCATGGAGTTGGTTCTGACATAGTGGCCTTGTGTATAACACAGTGAAACAGGCTGGTCATGTACCATCCTTACGGTCTTTGCTGTGCTTGAGCTCTCTTTTGTGCCCTTGTGGCAATCCATCTCATTGAGGGTCTTCTTTTTCGCTGACCGTCTGCTTTACCAAATTATTGTTGGATGCCATCAGATTGGTTCCAACTCATAATGACTTTATGTGTAATAATGAAATGTTGCTTGGTCCTGTGCCATCCTCACAATGATAGGTGTGTTTGGGCCCAGTGTAGTAGCCACCTTGTCGTTCCGTCTTGTTGAGTGTTATTCTGGTTTTCACTGATTGTCTGCTAAGCATGATGTCCTTCTCTGGCTGTTGGCCCTAATGTGTCCAAATTAGGTGAAAGGAAGTCTCACCAGTGTCACTTCTAGGGAGCATTCTGGCTGTTCTTTTTTCAAGACAGATTTGTTTCTTATTACTTAGGCAGGAAACTCTGGAGCCACCCCTGACTTTTTCCTCACATGCACAACTTATTTCTCAGTTGTTCATGTTGGCTCTACTGTAAAATTATATCTAGAATCTGAGTACCTTCTCAGTGTCTTTACTGCTGTGTGATCCAAACCACTATCATCTCTTACTTGGATTATATTGATAGCTTCCAGACTGGCTTGCTTCCTGAAACCCTCATCTTGTAAGCTAGTCTCAATGCAGCATCAAGGTAAAACATAAGTCAGATTCTGTCCTTCATTTCAAAACTTCATGTCCTGTCTCATTCACTGTAAAAGCTAATGTCTTACGATATTTTCCCCCCTGCTGTCTCATGTTTTGACTGTCTCTCTTATTTGCTATCCTTCATCCTTACCAGCTACTATGTTTCCTTGAATAGCTAACCTCAGAACCTTTGCACTTACTCTTGCCCCAGATAATTGCTTGGCTTATTTCTAAGTCATTCTGGGTCTTCATTGAAATTTTACATTCCTGGTGAGTGCTTTCCTAACCATATTATTTAAGATGACAGCTCCTGCCTAACAATTTTTCATTAGCATTTTAGGCAAACTAATTTACTGTGTATTTTATCTACTTTTAAAAAAAATGATCTGTGTTTTCTTGTTAGGATGAAAGCTTCATGAGGACAGGGAATTTTGTCTGTTTTGTTTGCTACTATATCACCAGACCTAGAATAATTCCTGGTACGTATTTGGCACTTAACACACAGCTAAAAGAATCAAGGAAAACAGAAGACTAGAGATTTTTTTTTGTTTGTTTTCCTTTTTTTAAAAAAATTTTTATTATTACTGAATGAAAATGTATACTCACATATAAATTTGCATGCCCACTTATATGCAGCTCCCGCTGCTCTCACTGCTTGGTGACAGCACACTCTTCCTCTGTGTTCCACACGTCTTATCCTCCCAATAATCTCCTGTCCCCTCCTCTCCACCCACTCCCCCGCCTCCGGTAAGATGTCAGCAGGGCAACATCCTATATATGCATAGAACCGTAAAGTGCACGTGATGTGATCACGTTCTGTCGCCAAGTCCAATCCATTCCGTTCCGAAGAGTTGACTTCCATTATGATTTATGGACAGGGACAGTATCAGGGCCAGGGGCCAAGCTCCCAGGGGAACCCCCAGGGCCCTGGACCATCAGTTGTGGTCTTTTAGTGGAGATCTCAGGGTTCACTCCTTTTTATTCTTGTTTTGCCAGTGAGACTCAACTTTGTGAGCTCTGTCATGGCTATCACTGGTGGTAGCCAGGTACCATCCGGTTCTTCCAGTCACAGGTCGATGTTGTCATCCACTCACGTGGGTTTCCCTGTCTTCTGGGTTCTTTTTTCCCCATGTCATTTTGGTCCTTGGTGATCATCTGTTCTTGCTGAGTTGGGACAATTTACTGTACCCTGCAGTGGCAGCTTGGCAGCTTTTAAGACCCCAGATGCCACTCACAAATGTGGGGTGCAGAAGGCTGTCCTAGGAAACTGCTAGTTGTGCCAGTTGGCCTCGATTTCCCGAGAGCTTGGTCCCCACGCTCTACCCCAGCTACTCTGTCCTTGCAATATTGGGTTAATAATGGGGTTAGTAGTCATGTTATGTTGAAGTCCAGTTAATATTAATCTTCTTTCTAATGTGTGCTGTGACAGATTTCACCCAAACAAATTTCTGTAAACTATCTAATCTGTACCTTACCTTCTCCCTCCCTCCCTCCCCAGCCTTGCAGCCCTAAAAGAGTCGTCTTCTATGCATGATTCTGTTTTTTAAGTTCTTATCTTACAGGGTCTCATACAATATTTGTCCTTTTGTCGCTGATTACTTTCACTCAGCATAATGTCCTCCAATTGAAACCAGGTTGTGAGATGTTTCCTAAAATCATTGTTGTTCTTTATCATTGTATAGTGTTCCATTGAGTATATGTAGCAGAGTTTCCCTATCTATTCCTCTGTTGTTGGGCATCTGGATTGAGTCCATCTTTTTGCTATTGTGGACTGTGCTGCAGTAAACATTCGTGTGCATGTATCAGTTGGTGTGAATGGCCTTGATTCTGTAGGACACATTCCGAGCAGTGGAATTACTGGGTCAAATGGTATATCTATATCCAGCTTTTTGAGGAAGCGCCAGATTGCGTCCCAAAGAAGTTTGACCGTTTTGCAATCCCACCAGCAGTGTAGGAGTGTTCCAGTTTCTCCACAACCTCTCCAGCATTTGTTGTTTTGCATTTTTTTGGATCATGGCCAACTTTGCTGGGGTGAGATGGTATCTCATTGTACTTTTGATTTGAAGTTCTTTAATAGTTAGTGATCATGAGCATATCTGCATGTGTTTTTTGGCTTCCTGGATCTCCTCTTTAGAAAAGTGGCTGTCTATCTCCTTTGCCGATCGCTTAATTGATTATCCTTTTCCTATTAATATTTTGTAGTACTCTCTAGATTGTGGAGATCAGGTGTTGGTCTGACATATGGTTGCCAAATATTTTTTCCCATTCTGTAGGTGGCCTTTCAGTTCTATTCGTAAAGTCTTTGGATGAGCAAAAGTGTTGATTCTTAGTAGTTCCCATTTATCTGTTTTCTCTTCTGTTCTTTGTGGTTTGTTGGACAGATTTTGAAGTCTGTCTGTGTTGTATATTAAGCCTTCCATTGTTGTTCCTACTTCTTTCTTGGCTGAGCTTTATTGTTTTAGATTTGACATTTAGGCCTTTTATCCAGTTTGAGTTGGGTTTTTTATGAGGTGTAAGATATGGGTCTTGTTTCAGTTGATTGCAGATGGATATCCAATTTTGCCAGCGCCATTTGTTGAAGACATTGTTTTTACCTGAATTTAATGTCTTAGGCCCTTTGTCGAATATCAGCTGTTGATAGGAAGGCGGTGTCATCTCTGGGGTCTCAGTTCTGTTCCATTGATCTATCTGTCTGTTTTTGTACCAGTACCAGCTTGTTTTGACTATTGTAATAGTGTAATAGGTTCTAAAGTTGGGTAATGAGAGGCCTCCCACTGTATTCTTCTTCAGTAGTGCTTTACTTAGTCCGGGGCTTCTTCCCTTTCCAAACGAAGCTGATGATTTGTTTCTCAAACTCATTAAAGAATGTCACTGGAATTTGTATTCGGATTGCGTTGTATAAGTGGATAGCTTTGGGTAAAATAGACATTTTCACAATGTTAAGTCTTCCTGTCTGTGATCAGGGTAGGCTTCTCCATTTATGTAAGTCTCTCTTAGTTTCTGATAGTAAGGACTTGTAGTTCTCTTTGTAAAGGTCTGTTATTTCTCTGGTTAGATTTCTTCTTAGGTACTTTATCTTCTTAGAGGCTGTAGTAAATGGTATTGATTTGGTGATTTCTTCCTTAGTAATCTTATTGTTGGTATAAAGGAGTCCTACTGATTTCCTTAATGTTTACCTTGTTTCCTGAGACTGCTGAACTCATCTATCAGTTTGAGTAGTTTACTGATGGATTCTTTAGGAGTCTCTGCATATGTAATCATATCGTCTGCAAATAGGGAGATTTTGCTTCCTCTGTGCCAATGCAAATGCTGTTTATTTTTTGGTCTTGTCTAATCATTCTGACTAGAACTTCTAGTACAAAGTTCAATAGGAGAGGTGAGAGTGGGAATCCCTGCCTAGTTCCTGTTCTCAAGGGGATTTGTTTCAGTTTCTATTCAGGATGATGTAGGCAGTTGGCTTTGTATGAATGGCCCTTATTGCATTAAGGAATTTGCAGGTGAGTGTTGGACTTTATCAAATGCCTTATCTGCATGAGTAGAGAAAATCAGGTGATTCTTGTCTTTTGTGTTATTTATGTGGATGATTACCTTGTTTTTCTGATGTTGAAGCAGTCTTGTGTCCCTGGTATGAATCTAACTTGGTTGTGATGGATTGTTTTTTGGGTATGTTGTTGTACTCTATTGGCAAGAATTCTGATGAAGACTTTTGCACCTAGATTCATGAGTGAGACTGGTCTGTAGTTCTCCTTTTTTGTTGGGTCTTTCTCTGGCTTTGGTACCAGGGTTATGCTGGCTTCATAGAATCAATTTGGGAGTATTCCTTCTCTCTCTGTACTGTGAAATAGTCTCAGTAGTATTGGAGATAACTTTTCTCTAAAAACTTGGTAGAATTGTGCAGTGTAGCCATCTGGGCCCAGGCCTTTTTTGGTTGGTAGTTTGGGGATGACTTTTTCAGTCTCTTCCTTTGTGATGGGTTTATTAAGTTGTTCTGCTTCACCTGGTGGTAATTTGGGTAGGTGATATGAATCAAGGAATTTGTCCATTTCCTGAAGGTTTTCACATTTGTTGGAGTACAGTCTTTCGTAGTATTCTGTTATGATATTTTTCATTTCTATCAGATCTGTTAGGACAACCGTCCTCTCATTTCTTATTTGGGTTATTGGTTTCCTTTCCTGTTTTCCTTTAATAAGTTTAGCCAGTGATTTGTCAATTTTGTTGATCTTTTCAAAAAACCAATTTTTGGTCTTCTCAGTTTTTTCAATTGTTCTGTTCTCTAAATTGTTTAGTTCTGCTCTCATCTTTATGATCTGTTTTCTTCTGGTGTATGGGGGGTTCCTCTGTTGTTCTCGCTCTACTTGTTTAAGCGGTAGGATTACTTCTTTCATTTGGTTTCTTCCTTCCTTCAAGATGTGTGCATTTATGGAGATAAACTGACACTGACCTCTGAACACTGCTTTGGCTGCATCCCATAGGTTCTTGTACGAAGTGTTTTCATCCTCATTGGAATCCATAAATTTCTTTATTTCATCCTTGATTTCTTCTATAGCCCATGGTTTTTTGAGCAAGGTGTTCGGTTTCCAAGATTTCCACTTTCTGTCTGTGTTTTTTCTGCTATTGATTCTGACTTTTATGGTTTTATGATCTGAGAAGATGCTTTGCATTAATTCAGTGCCATGGATTTTGTTGAGAATTGCTGTATGTCCTAACACATCATCTATTCTGGAGAATGTTCCCAGTGAACTGGAGAAGGTATAGTTGTCAGCTCATGGATACAAAGTTCTGTATATGTTGATGAGGTCTAGTTGGTTAATTGTGGCAGTGAGGTCTTTTGTTTCTTTATTGGGCTTTTTTCTAGACGATCTGTCCAATATTGAGAGTGGAGTGTTGGAGTCTTCCACTATTATTGTGTAATGACCTATCTCATTTTTGAGTGTAGTCAGTGTTTCTTCTACATATTTAGGTTCTGTAAGATTTAAGTGCATGAATATTTAATATTGTTAAGTCTTGCTTGTGTATTGAGCCTTTCAGTAATAAATAGTGTCCATCCTTGTCCATGATGGTGGATTTTACATTAAAATCTATTTTATCTGAGATTAGAATTGCCACAACTGCTCTTCTTTGTGTATTGTTAGCTTGATAGGTATTCGTCTGTCCATTGATTTTCAGTTTGTTCATATCTTTAAGTCTAAGGTGAGCTTCTTGTAGGCAACATATGGATGAGTCGTGTCCTTTCAAAGATGTCACTCAGTGTCTCTACTGCAGCATTCAGTCTATTCATATTCAGTGTAATTATTGATAAGTATGTGTTTAGTCCTTTCATTGTGATCTGTTTCTTTTTGTGTTGATGTTTTTTCTGCTATTCTTATTAATCTGTTCTGCAACATTCTTCTTTGTGAGTTGATTTTTCACCTTTTTCAGGTTTTGTGGTTGTGGAAACTCTTGTATTCTGTTTCTTGATTTGATATGTTGCATCTTTATTGTGCTTTACAGCTGCCCTTGTGATCCCCATAATAAACTGTGTATAAACCCAGCTTTAATTACTACCAGTCATAATAACTTCCTCTCCATCTTGAAGGAGTATAACAACTATAGTACATCCCTCTATTTAATATGATAACATCATAGTTTTCATGATATGATAACTGGATTATTTCTTTCACTATTATAGCTTTGATTGAGTTTGGAGCCTTCCCTGAGTAGGTTTCTTGGTGATGTGTCCTGTATTTGCTTCTAAAACATAAAGTTAGTGATTTTGTTTTTCTAAGTCAAAGCCAAGCGATTCTTTCAGTATTTTTTGTAGCTTTGGTTTGGTTTTTAAAAAGTCTGTGAGTTTCTGTTTATCTGCAAATATCTTCATTTCATTTTCATTTTTGAAAGATAGTTTTGCAGGATATATAATTCATGGTTGGAAGTTCTTCTCCTTCAAGGCTTTGAATGTGACACGTCACTGTCTCCGTGCCAGCATCGTTTCTGCTGAGAAATCCGACGAAAGCCAACAGGTTTTCCCTCTGAATGTTAGCTTTGCTTTGAGTCTTGCTGCCTTCAAGAGTTTGTTTGTGTTTCATTTTGTTAAGCTTGATTATAATATGTCATAGAATCTTTCTTTTGAGAACTATATTGAGTGGCATTTGGTATGCATCTTGAGTATTTATGTTCTCCTCTTTCATAATTTCTGGGAAATTCTCTGTCAGCAGCTCAGCAACAGTACTCTCTGTGTTCTCAGGTGTCTCGCCCTGTTTAGGAACTCCAATTAATGGTAGATTGTTTATCTTGCTAGCATCCCATATGCTTCTTAGTGCTGCTTTATTTTTCGTGTTTCTTTTTTCTGATTTCTCCTCATAGATGCTAGAGTCAGTAGCTCTGCCTTCCAAGTCAGAAAGTCTCTTTTCCACTTGTTCTATTCTGTTTTCTTGGCTTTGAATTGAAGTTTTTATCTCTTTGACCTTGTTCTTGATCTATTGGATTTCATAGTACTGTTGTTCCATCACATCTAACAGCTTGGTAAAGTTTTCGTTTTTTTTGCTCTGCTGCATTTTTTATAGGGTCTTGGGTGGCTCTTTATATAATCCTTTTGTGTTCACCTTCTGATAGTTTCACAAAGATTTCTTCGTTTGTTAAGCTCTTTGGTGCTTTCTTCTGGGGGCCTTCTGAAGCTAAGGTGATTTCTTGGTGACACTTTTATCCAGAGTTTGTTGCTTTTGGGGCATTATGTGAGTCATAATGGGAGAGATGCTGTCAGGATGGCCCACAGTTGTTTCTCTAGGCTGTCTTAAAATGAAAGGCAAAAGGTATCTGACAACTTCCAAAAGTTAATCAGGTTTTCAAGTGTATGGGTCCCTCTTTCCAGTTGGCATAGTAAGCACCTCTGTATGCCACTCCAGATGTTATAAACTAGTTTAGAATACGGAAAGGCTACCGCCTTGCTGGCCTCTGCTGTCTGGCTTCAGTCGTAGGCAACACTGTGTAGAATACTGCTTTTCTGCCAGAAAAGCGCTCTCCTCTGGGCAGGCACTTCCTCCCAGCCTAGGAATTAGGCCCCGCTGAGGTCTCCGTATGGGTGTATCCACCTCCCAGTGGAACAGTATGGCGCCCGCAGAAGCTCCTCACCTGTCTCGGTACACGCTCCTCAATGGCGGAGAAGGAAAGAGAGGACAAAGGTGCTGAGATGCACAGAGTCCAAAGCTGGGCCGTCAAACGATGGCAGTTTCATCTGCCGATCCCACCAGCAGTGCATCTAAGTTTAGCTGCTAGTCATGTCCCAGCTCCACCCACCAGCTAAGACAGAGGAAAGAAAGTTAAAATGGTGAGTTACCTTTGGTCCGTGAAAGCCAGCAGTCAGCAGGAGAGGAGGTCAGCGAAAGAAAAGAACTTTTCAGTTTATTGGTATGAAGTCTAAGTTGACAGTCCTATGCCTTGGCCTAGGGCTCACTAGATGTCCAGAAGACTCTGTTTCATTATCAATTCAGATCTTGCTTTCCAGAGGGACTTAGGGAGATAATGTGTTTAGTCCGTTGTCTTGACTCTGCCCCCTCAAGTGGGGTTTATGGTAAATTTGTTGTAAAACTTGATTGTAAAATGTGTTAAATTGCCTTTATTTTTCAGTTGTAAACTTCTTCCTTGTAGCCCTTTAAACACGTCTTTTTTTTTTAATTGTGATTGTGTGAAAGTGTACAGTCCAGTTTAAATTTGCATGCCCACCTGTTTGCAGCTGCTTATGGTCTCCTTGCCCAGTGACAGCACATGCCTCCTTTCTATTCTATGCATGTCATATCCTCTTAAAGATCTGCTATCCCCTCCTCTCCACCTTCTCCACTCCCCTCTAGTAAGAGGCCAGTAGGACGACATCCTACAGATTCATAGAACCGTAAAGTGCATACATGATATGGTCACTCTCTGTCCCCAAGTCCAATCCATTCCTGTCCAAAGAGTTATCCTCATTAATGATTTATGATCAGGGGCAGCATCAGGTCTAGGGGCCATGCTCCCATGGGAACCCCTAGGTCTCTGGACCATCAATTGTGGTGTTTTAGTGGTGTTCTCAGAGTGTACTACTTTTTTTCTTGGTGTTGCCACTGGGACTCAACATTTTGAGTCCCATCATGGCTGTCATTGGTGGTGGCTGAGCACCATCAAGTTCTTCTGGTCACATGTTGATGAAGTCACCCATTCACGAGCATCTTTTTGTCTTCTGGGTTGCCTTTCCCACATGTCATTTTTGTCCTTGGTGATCATCTGTTCCAGCTGAGGTGGGACCATTTGGTGTACCTCAGATGGCATCTTGCTAGCTTTTAAGACCCCAGACACCACTCACCAATATGGGGTGTGTTATGCCAATTGGCCTTGATGTCCCCTGAGAACATAAACATGTATTTTCATTGTCTTTTTGGCTTGCTTTTTTGGGAGGAGGGTGAATATCTTTTTTTTTTTTTTTAAACTGAATATAAGGTGTATTATTTTTTCCTTTCTTGCCTTTTATGTTTTCTTCCTATTGTTAATTTTTAGGATTTATTTCTCAGTGGTGTGTTTTGATGTGCTTTTCTTTGTATCTCACTTGGGATTCATTGAATTTACTGGATCTGAAGATTATAATTCTCCTCAGATTTGAAATTTCTTAGGTTGTGTTTTTTTAAATTATTTTTTCTGTTTTTCTTTTTAGGAATTTCAGTTTCAGTTCTCCGTCACTCTTATCTTCCCTAAAACTAACAATATTATATTATTTTGGTTCTCACAAAAGTTTAAAGATGTTTACTATTTAACTATGGTCCTTTAAGGCCTCCATTATTAGGCTTCACTCTGTGTTTTCTCCTGCTGTTTTCTGCTCTAACTCTTCCCTAAAACTAACAATATTATGTTGTTTTGGTGCTCACAAAATTTTTAAGATTTTTACTGTATAACTGTGGCCCTTTAAAGCCTCCATAATTAGGCTTGACTCTGCATTTTCTCCTTCTGTTTTCTGCTCTCATATACGTACCTCTCGATGGCACTTGGCTTTCGGCTTGGCATACCTACCTCAGTGTTCCAACCAAACTCAGCTGCTTTGGTCACCATTCTTAATACGTATTTCTGTTTCCTTGCTAATACTGTTTCCTTTGAGGAGTACTCTTCTCTCTCACCCTCCCAGCCTCATCAGAATCCTAATCATTTGTCAGAGTCTCTCATTTCCTCATTCTGGTTCTTTTTTAATTATGCTGTTTAAGTCCTTTGAATATTTGTCAAATCTCCCTACTCAGTTGTAAGTTCATTGAATGTTTTACTCATCTTTGATTCTCCCATAGTGCCTTACTAGGCCAGGACCTGGCACACAGTCAGTATCTGTAAATATTTACTGAATATGTGCTAAAACAATCTTTAAAATACAAGGCTGTAGAAAAATCTGCTGAGTGAGCCCTCACATGCCTTTAGGGTTCCTTAAAGTAGATTTCCAGTGTGACCTGTTGAATAAATAAGCACAACAGCTTGTGAGACAACACTGTGTAAGAATATATTACCTATCCCAGGCACCATGGTTCCTTTCCTGAAGGGATACCTGTTAGCATGGTAGTTCTAGAAAGCAAATAGAAATAATGGATCTATTTGTTTGACCTATGTAGTGGTCACTTGGTAAAGGTAATGGGATTGCTCTGGCAGTCTGAGGTGATACCCAGTTTATTCTCTGATATATTTCGTATCTTTCTATGTTCTTTTATGGGAGCTACCTAGTTTGACCTATTTTGTGCAACAGATATTTAATAACTGGAAAAAAATTATTGTGGTTAAGTTAAAATTTATATTCCAAGTCAGTTTTCCACATAAAATCCTGAACACTCACATCTCTGTAACTCTATCTGCTCTCCTCACCCTGTGACAGCACACTCTTGTTTTTCATTCTTTACTTCCAGTATCCACTCAACCAACAGTGTCACCTCCTCTCCGTCCTCTGCTCTCCCGTCTGAAAAGAAACCAGTAGGATAGCCTCATATATGTATTAAACCATCAAGTACACATACCAACTGCATCACTCTTTACCCACAAGTCCAGTCTGTTCTTTATCTGAAGTGTTGGCTTCAGCATTTGTTTCAGCTCTGGACTTGCAGCAAGTCTAGAGGCCATGTTCTCGGGATCCCCGAGATTGTCAGACCATCGATTCTGATCTTTTAGTAGAATTCTTGATCAGCACACCTCATTTCTTGTGCTATTTCAGAAACTCTGTGTTGTGTCTACTTATGAGGGCTGTCTTTGGTGGTGGCTGGGCACAATTTTGGTCTTCTGATCCCGTGCTGATACAGTCTCCCAGTCATATAGGTCATTCTTTTTTGTGGGCTCATTTTTCCTTGTGTCATGGATATTGTTGGTTGTCATTTGTTCCAGGCAGATTGGGATGAGTTAATGTTCCCCAGATGGCAGCTTGTTGGCTTGTAAGATCTTAGATGCCGCTCACCAGTATGGCGTGCAGAAGACTGTCTTAGAAAGAGTAGTTAACTCCAGTTGACCTCGATGTCCCTTGAAAATGTGGTCCCTAACTTCTGTCCCTGCTACTCTGTCCCATGAAATGTTTGGTTAAATTTATAAAACATTTTAGCTTATAGTGTAGGCCTGTTACACTGTTATGCTGACCTGCCTTCTACGTCATGCTGTCAATCCTTAACGGAATTCCTATTCTACTAACTAATCTGTGAATAACCTCTCCCTTTTGGAGCCATCAAAGATTATATTCTTCTATGTATAAGTCTTTTCTTAAGTCCTTATCATAGTGGTCTCATACAGTATTTGTGCTTTTGCAGCTGACTGATTTCATTCAGCATAATGTCTTGCAGTTGCTTCCAGGTAATGAGATGTTTCCTAAAATCATCACTGTTCTTAATCACTGTGTAGTGTTCTGTTGTGCGTATATAGCATAATTTGTTTATCCATTCATCTATTGATGGGCTACTATTTTTTTATTGAGTACAGGTACTGGAGCAGAAAAGGATGAAAACAAAAAAGGAGCCTTCAGTGACATAAAATAAAGATGTATATTTTCTGTATGCTGTGGGTTAACTCTAGGGTCACTAAGAGTCTGAATCAACTCAATGGCAGTGAATTTGTTTTTGATTTTATGGGTTAAATGTAGGGGCCCCTGGATGGTGCAGATGGTTAACATGGTCAGCTGCTAACTGAAGGGCTGGAGGTTTGAGTCCACTGAGAGGCATCACAGAAGCAAGGCCTGGTGATCTAGAAAACTCAGTCATTGAAAACCGTATGCAGCATGATTCTACTCTGACACACCTAGTGGTGCCATGAGCCAGAGTTAATTTGACAGCAACTAGTACATGTAACCACAGAGGTCATTAGTGGTTCAGTGATAGGATTCCATCTTCCATGTAGGAGACTAGGGTTTGATTCTTGGCTAAGGCACCTTATGTGCAGCCACTATCTGTCTGTGGTAGCTTGCTTGTTGCTACAGTGCCGAACAGATTTCTGAAGTGCTTCCAGATGAAGGAGAACTAACAAGAAAGACTTGGTGACCTCTTCTGAAAGTCATCCAAGGAACCTAACGGATGACCATGATTTGATCAGCAGCTCGTTATGTAGATGGTATGAGATTTGACAGTGTTTTGTTCTGTTGTGCATGGGGCAACCTTGAGTTGGGGGCCAAATCACTGGAAGCAAGCAGTAAGAAAAACATGATAACTGTGGAAATGGGTGTGGTGGTAATACAGAGGAGGAATGCTTGGGTGTTTTGGTTGCTGTTTTAGATTCTCAGGGTATATCGAAGTGTGTAAATTAGGGAAGGCCAAATGGCCTTTGGTTAGCACAACTTTCACTAACCAGTCTATTTTCAGATCATCTTTCAAATAGTGTAAGTCATCACTGTTTAATTTTAAACACTGTTGAACTTATTTACATGGGCTGTCATTTCCTGATGTCATCCTTTCAAAAAATATCTCATGAGTTGCCTCCTAATGTAGGAGCACTAAAAAGATAAAAAAGTCATAGCTGCAGGAGGAGTGGCAAAGTCTTTTGCAGTTTTGATTAGTGGTTTGACACTGCAATTTAAGCAACTTGGCTTTAAGTTCTTGGGTTTGCTTCCAGGATGGATGTGGGCCTTGTACTGTAGATGTGCTTTTAAAAACAGCTTCTGAGGCCTACCTTTTGTGTCTTACCCTGTGTTCAAGGTTGGTGGTCCAATTGCTTGCATAGCCTCTGATTGTCATAGTCATGTCTTGGAAAGAATTAACTGTTTCAGACTCTAAAGGTAAGGTAAAAGTGGACTTTGAAAGGGTTAATTAAACATCCAAAAGTATTCAACTAGATGATTATTTACAAATTTGAAGAACCTGACAGTGCATTAACAAGTTTGTTTTTAACTCCAGCTATGGAAATCCTGGTGGCCTAGTGGTTAAGAGCTACAGCTGCTAACCTGCCTAGCAGTTTGCATCTACCAGGTGCTCCTTGGAAACCCTCTGGGACGGTTCTGCTCTGTCCTATAGGGTTGCTATGGATTGCAATTGACTGAGTGGCAGTGAGCTTGGTTTTTGATATTTGAAAAGAAATTTTATTGTTTAGTAAATAATTACCGGTATGTACATTCGGTTTGTTAATATTCTTAAAGATGGATATTTCTGTCATGTTGCATAGCTGTGGTTTTCTGTGTAATAGAATTGAAAAATAAAGAAATGGTTTATTGGAAGGATTCTATAGTCCTTATCATTTTCTTTTTAAATAAAGATTAAAACATTGGCATTACAATTGGCTTAAAAAAGCAAACAAAAAAAATCACTCCTGCTCCCTCCCACCCCCATGTGCTGGCCTGTAGTAAACAGATGGTCACGTTAAATGCTATATAAATGAAAATGCCTCAGTCTGAAAACTCACAAATATTTGAGAAATGAAATACAGTGCATAAACAATTCTTTTGTCCACTGGTTCAGAGTGTTTATTGTTTTCCTTAGCTGATGGTGCACTGTCAGGAATCTTCTGGATAATACTCTTTTATTATGTTGTATTACCATTACTTTTTAACTTCAGTAGTGTGGGTTTTCATCTCTACTCCAAACTCTTCTTGTTGGTCCCATTTTAATGTGTTTGGCATATGCTCTTAGATTGGTACTTATTTTGGAAAATACAGAGTGTTTTTGTGCATTGTATATGTCTTAAATTCAAATCTCCAGCTTTTTGTTTTCATGTAACGCTGTTTTTAGATTAGCTGTGTTGTGCTATGTTATCAATAGTTAGTTACTTCTCAACTTGGTTTGTTAACATCTAAGTTAACTGTCTGGGTTACCTTCGGTACCAGTCAGTATTACGTGTGAGTTCTTTGAGGGTATGTTTTTAGGAATGGAATTGCTGGATATTGTTTAAAAAGAGTACTTAAGTACTTTTCCCCACTCATTCACTTCTGTCATTTGCTATATTTTTGTGTTAATTTAACCAGCTAGTTAATAATATGCAGTTTTTAAGGGAAAACCCTATATTGTAATAATCATAGTAGCTAATGTTGAGAGGTTCCTATGTGCCTAGGCACTGTTGCTTGTGCTTTATATATGTAGAAAATATTCCTTTTAACAGGCTTTTAAGATTTCTATAGATCCTGTATCATCTGAGAGCTCCAGGTTAACAGAATGAAAAGCTGGAACTTTCACTTGAGGCACCAATGTCCATTGGATGCTTCCGTATCCAAAGGGAATGTTAGACCATATGTAGAACTGTGGAATTCTGGGGAAATAATAAAAAAGGATAGGGAAGAGTTCATCAGCTAAATTGTTTTCGGAATGTCATCAGAGAGCTGTGTGTTTTACCTTTGCTTACCATAAGTCAGGAGTGTCTACATCTTTCATATACCTAGTGAGAGGGGATTTCAACTAGAGTACACATTCCTGCAGGTAGGAACACAAAAGACTGATGCCTCACTCTTGTCTGGGAAAGCTAAACTGGTCTCTGCTAGTAGGGCTGGGTTTGAGAACTAATTGCACTCTTTTCTGAAAAGAGATCAAAGGTGTATGTATCCCAGGATGTGAATGTCAGCCTGGTGTTGCTTACAAAGAGACTCTGCTCCAAAAAATTTCCTGCCAGGGCAAAGGATCCTACCAGGAAGGGCCTGAGGGGGTACTGAGAAGGAGCTGTTAGATGAGGGAGAGGCACTGCCTCTGCAAGAGATTTGCAGTTGGAGGATCATGGCTCTGGAAGAATGCACAAAAGCTGAATGAAAGAGAAGTAATCCGTTTTAAACATTTGCCATATCCACATAGTCCTAGGCCATTTTGTTTCATCAGCATTCTGGTAATAATGGCTCTATACTCCTGACCTCTTCGCCTTTTTCCACTATAGGGAACTCAGAAAGATCAGAAAAATGGCAGAAGAGAAACTCTTCACAGTGAGAAGGGGAAAACTTTGTCCCCGCCTTACAGACGAAGGTCATCTCAGAACAAGTCCAGCTAAATGGAGATAAGATTTAATGTTAAGTCTGTTTTGGAGTTTTTTTTTTTTTTTTTTATTTAACATGACTGAATGAAAATGTACATTCCCGTATAAATTTACATGCCCCCCTTATATGCAGCTTCCACTGCTCTCCCTGTCCGGTGACAGCACACTATTCCTCTCTGCTCCATACATGTCTCATCCTCCCAACAGCCTCCTTTCCCCTCCTCTCCACCCACTCTTGTTTTGGAGTTTTGATTGTTATTTAGGCCCAGTCTTTTAATTTTGAAAAACTAGGGTCACCATAAGTTGGACTCGACTCGACGGCACTTAGCTTAGCTTAGCATAGGCCCATAGAGATTTTGATACAGTAATACAGTAAATATACTAATATAATGAATGCTCTGTTCTTTTTACCAGGTATTAACATTTTGCTGCAAGTATGTATAATATTTGTTCTTTGGGGAGTTATGGGGTGGAGTTTAACCATTTAAAATGTCACTTCTAAATACATTAGCTCGTCTGTCTTAAGAATAAGGACGTTTTCGTACATAATCACAGTGCAGTTATCACATCCAATACTTTGCCATTAGTAAAGTGGTGCTATATACAGTCCATATTAAAATTCTCCTAGTTGTCTATGTGGGACTAGTAGTTTTTCATTACTGAGTTGGCACCTGCCATTTAAAGTGTGTATATGACTTTCTGTTGCTTATGAGGGACCAAAGAAATCATAAGGATTACTTGAGTTTTCACTGTGGGACAGGAATTGACTTACCACTGAATAAGTGTAATGAACTGGTAAGAGACAAAAATAAAGTTGCTTTTATGATAACAATCCGTGGTCAGCATGTTGGTGTACTCTTAAAGCAATAATTGTTGAAGCTGACTGGTGGTGCATCATAGAACTCTTCTTTCTCTTGCTGTGTATATTTGAAAAGTTTTGTAATAAAATGTTTAAGATAAACATTGTCTTAGAGTCTTCTGTTTTGTAAGTTGTAGATTTGGAAATGTTAACAAATCGCTTAATACAGTATTCCTTAGAGCTAATATAAGAGGAAATCAGTTTATAAAACTGAAGCACAGGAATAATACTAGTTCCAATATTTTCTGTATTTAATATATTCTGGGTACTAGGCTAAATCTTACCCATAGTAAGACCTGTCCAAGGTAAGTTTTACTTATTTCCTTAAAAAACAACCATTCTGTAGAATTCATTACTCAGTCTGAAGGCTTCCCTTTACATTTTCTTTACTTTGTCATTTGTCTCTGAAGCGGGGTAGGCAGTGACTCAAGGCTGGCATTATTAGCCCTGAGGATAACATGGATGAAGGTATAGGTCAAAGTGAAAGTTCATGTTGAGTTTCAAAATTAAATCTAAGGGTTATAAGAAGCAGGAATGAGGCTCAGGACTTCTAACATGGTCTGCTTGAGTTGAAGTTCTAATCCCAAATTACCAGGTAATATAGAGCTCTTTGTAAGCTAGGAATGGGTAAGTTTTCTAAAATTCGAATTAAATCTTGCTAAAGCTTAGTGTTGTTGAGCTTTGATAGAGTTTATTTGGCCTGTGAAATATTTCACGTGCTAACCATAGTGATAGATCTAGTATGGCGAGAGAGTTTTTAAGAATTTAACAGAAATCATTTCTCATACTGTTAAAGATAGCATCTTGTAACTTGGTCATAAAAGTAAAACTTTTGATGGAGATGAGTCAAATACCACCTCTAACTGTCCCTGTACACATTAGGTATTGCTGAATTTCACTTTTGCCATCCTCTTTTAGTTTAGTGTGTTATGTAAAGCCTCTAAAAATTACTAATTAGTAAAAGGAACTATACTGATAAACAGTATAATTTTAGCTGACATTTGTAAATGATACAATTTACTCATCAATCTTGAGTGTATCTTAGCAACACAAAGTACTCTTAGGCATTTTCTTGTCTTTATACACTCACCTGAAAATATTTTATGTGACATAATGGTTGTCCATCTGTCCTGAAGCACTCACTACTCCATTACCTAAATGTCCTCACTAAACTTCTAATTCATAACATATTCTTTCAGCTTAATAATGTGTGGTTTGACTTGAGAATCATTTGGCTTGTCAGAATTTAAGAGAGTTCTGGGAAATAACTTGCTTTTGTGTGTTGTGAAGCTAAAAGTTATTGAAAATATGTTGTATTTTCATAATAAAACAAGTATAAAAATACTGTGTTGTGAGCAATCTAAATATTTTCTTATTGTCCGTCATCTAAAGGGAGGCAGTTTAATCACTGGTGAAACAGAAATACTTTGCTGCATTTTGGCAAGTTGACTTGTGTTTGATTTTAATCATAATTTATGAAAATGCGAAGTTGATGAGACTGTCAAATTCATTCATCCACTCAACAAATATTTATTGAGTACTTACAGCATGTCAGCCTCTGTTGCAGGTGATGGGAAGACAGTAGTTAAGGGCTCAGCTGCTGAGTGACAGGTTGGTGGTCCAAACCTGTAAGGGGCTCCAGTGGAGAAAGATGTGGCCGTCTGCTTGCATGAAGATTTAAGCCCTGGAAGCCCCCTGGGGCAGTTCTACTCGCAATGAGGTAGAATCAACTCAAAGACAGGGAGCTGCTCTATGGAAAAGAAAGTCCAGTTGAGAGCACCGTCAGGTAGGAAAAATTTCTCAGAAAAAAATGTGCCATAGCTGCAATTTGAAGAACATTCCAGTAGCATTCCAGCCAGGAGGCAGCCTGTGCAAAGGCCAGATGACAGGATGGAGCAGGGTACATTAAAGAGCTTCAAGCTGGCCAAGGAGGCAGGAATGCAGAAGGAACCCTGTAAGATGAGGCTTGCAAGAAAATTGGTTTGAATAACAGCTATATGCTTTTGTAGTTGCTTTATTAACAATAGTAAGTCAGCAGCCATCTCTATTTTGACTTGTGTGCATCAGTTTTAAGGTAACAGTCTCTTTAGATACACAGAGGATTTGAAAACACACAGAGGTCACTTTATTGCGTTTGGTGCTTTGATCACCTAAATGATAATCCGCTGCTTGTCCAGCTTCTGCTTAAATAGAACTTGTTCCCCGTGGCACAGCCTTCTCTTCATTGGAACTAACTCCATCTTCAGACAGTCTTTCTTACGTGAAGCCAAAACTTTGGTTTCTACTTTTGATCCTAGTTTAGTGCTTGGAGGCAAAACCATAGAAGTCCAGTTCCTTTTAGTTACCTTAATGTGCTAAAAGGTTACTGACTATGGCTATAAATTTCTCTTTCCCCAAAAGTTCTTTTTCCTCACTATTTGAAAACTTTCAAATAATACACAAAAGACTGGTTAGAGTGAAATGTCTTTCTTCCTTTACTTCTCTTGTACCAATTGTTTAGCTTCCGCAATTACCAGCCTACAACCTCTTTTTATTGATAGATAAATAATGAATATCATCTTTGTGATATGTGCTGTGCTGGTTATAGAAAAGGACCTGCCAGTTTCTAGCCTAAAGAAGGTGACATTCCTGTAGGAACTTGTAATGGATTGAATTATGTCCCCTCAAAATAGTGTTTAAATCCTAACATCTGTACCTGTGGTTATATTCTCATTTAGGAATCGGTTTTCCTTGTCATGTTAATTAGGCAGAATTAGTGTAGAACATGTCTTGAGTCAATCTCTTTTGTGATATAAAAGAAATGGAAGAAGCCAGCATAGTACAGATGGGGTAAGATAGATGCTAAGACCCATGAAGATCTCCAGGGAACCAGGAAACAGAAGCTGGATAGACAAACAAGGACCTTCCTCCAGAGCTGACAGAGAAAGCCTTCCCCTAGAGCTGGTGTTCTGTATTTGGTTTTCTAGCCTCCTAAACTGTAAGAAAATAAGTCTGTGTTTGTTAAAGCCATCTTCCTTTTATAACTGCACAAGATAACTAAGGAGTAAAATAAAATCAATTACGATAACAGCAAGGTGTATCCAGTTGTTTAATTTGCAAAAGAATTAAGGGATTATGAAGCAAAAGTACAGGAAGGATGCTTTACCCTGCTAAGTGGTGAAAGTGGGGGGAATTAACATAACAGATTTAGGCTCTGGAAACAGGGAGTCTTAGAGTGAGCCCGGTAAACCAAAGTTCATCAGACATTAGGAAAACCTGTAAAATAAAAACTTCCCATTGGTAAGTAAAATCATAGGTATACATAAGTAGATGTTTCTGTACAGGTGGCCTTTTGGTTTCCTCGAATATTCAAAAGACTTTCCTCGATACAAAATAGGGCCATTGCATAGTCTGTTAAAATAGATGAGGCTGTGGAAAGTGGCCTTGGTAGTAAACTATTTCTTAATGATCATCTTAAACACTCTTGAAGGTTAAAAAGCCCAGAGACTCAACTCAGTCAACTCAAGTGCAAGTCATTTATTTTTTTGCACATAAATAGAAAAGTCTGTGCTTTTCTTACAGCTTAGAGATCTAATGTTTATGTATGCATTTATTATATATATTAAAGAATAAAATAATTAGTTTGTTATACTAAGGCGTCAGGAATTCAACACCTAGAGAGCTGATCCTTCCCTAGAGTGAAAACACTGCCTTTTGCTCTGGTCAGTGTTTGGGTCCTCTCTTAGTCCAGTTTGGAATGCATGCTGTGTGAACCTGGGTAGGACTTCAGAGTGTTGAAAGGTATGTTCCAGTCTGTCTGTATCTCTAGAGCCCTACCAAGGATGTGTCATTAACATGATCTTGTTTCTTCTTGAGACTGGCCCTGCCTGAATTTGGAGACCTCTGTAATGTCATTCAGTACAGCTATATAAGAGCATAAGCATGTTCGTGCACACCCAGTAACAGAGCTTTTCTAACCAAGGAAACAGGTATAGTTTACAATATATACTAGACAAATTGGAAGCAGGTGCTTCCCACTCTCTAATCTTTGCAGCTGTTCTTTCATTTTCTAGTTGCTTACATCTGTATACTACATTAAGTCTCTATGGTTTTTCTCTTTTCTTAAGTTTTAGAATAGAGATGTGTTAAAAAAGCTGTAATGTGGTCTCTTTTATTCATTCAGAATGTCACTTTGTGCTTGAATACTGTAGTTGACTACTTGATCACTCCTTTTATGTATGATTTGCTTGTTTATTTCTTCTCCTGTTGACTATTCAAAATTACGTGTACACTGTAGTTTGGCAAAAATGATCAACTCTGATTAATTTTTGTAAAATACCTTAGAAATTTTGTTGGCATGCAGCTTTGTGCTGTGTTTTGATCATGTATGTGGTCATTTGTTATGATTGTTTCTAAAATGGAATCATTTGATAATTCATGTAGATTATCTTTAAAAATGAAATAAAATGACAAGGTTTATGTTTTTGAATTGATAGGACTTAACTGTAATTAAAGTCGTGTTAGGCCCCGTAAAGCAGACTTATAGAAGTCTTCTCTTTGTCTGTGTTTTGATCACATAATCTAAGTAAGCTATCTCTCCCTTTAGACATGTCCCAGTTTATTGACTGTTTGATTTCAGTTTTGATAATATAGCTAGGATAGGTAGTTACATAAATTATTTTAGACAGACTTTATAAATAGTGTTGGGAAACATGACGTGTCAGAATTCTCAGTGCTGCTGTTCTTTTTTTATTGGCTTCTCTTTGTAGTGCAGGGTACTGAACAGGTAGTAGGTGAAGCACAGTTTTGAGTCTGAGTTTTTGTTCTAATAAGGGTCAAAGACTAGTATGTAAGTCATGTGTAGAATGCGCATATAAGAGAAGTACAAATAGAACACAGGAGAAAAAGCAGTCATATTAGGCATTTCATAACTGAGGTATTACTTGAGCAGTCCCTTAAGGGACTGGTGGAACATTGGCAGGGGAAGACATGAAAAAAGACATTTCAGGCTGAGCAGGTATATACTAGAAAAACGTGGTGTCTTGAAAGTGCAGTGTACGGTTTAAGAGTCTCTAGTGGACTTGTCTAGTTACAAGTCAAAAAACCAAACCCATTACCATTGAGTTGAGTCTGATTCATAGCGACTTTATAGGAAAGAGTAGAACATCTCCCTATGGTGTTGAAGGAGTGGCTGATGGATTCGAGCTACTGACCTTTTTGTTAGAGAGTTAGTTCTTAAACAGAGGGCCACTGGTGCTCCTGCATAATAGTAGAAGGGGAAAACCTGAAGATAAGATTGGGAAAAAAAATATTGAGATTTGACTTTCTTTTAACTGTATGTAGATTGTATTTTGTAGGCTGTGGTCAGCCCTTAAAGGTTTATAGAATACTTCTTATGTGTCAGGGAAGCCTAAGTGGCATAGCAGTTAAGTGGCATGTTAGCAGTTTGAATTCACCAGGTATGTGCTCCTTGGAAACTCTATGGGGCAATTTTCGTGTGTCCTGTATGGTCTCTATAAGTTGGAATCTGCTTGAATGCAAAGGCTTTTTTTTTTAATGTGTCAGACCTGACTGTGTCTTCTGACTTATTTATAACCCCTCCATGTAGTAGACATTACAAACCACATTAAGAAGGAAAAAAACTGAAGCTCAGAAAAGTGACTTGTCCAAGGTCTCATGATAATTGTCAGAGCTAGGATTCAACCCAGATGTTCCTTTAGCTATGTGTACTTCTTGTCTTTTAGATGGAGAAGACGATAATCAGGCTAAATTGTTAAGCACTTGACTGCTAAGTGAAAGTTTGAGTTCATCCTTAGATATCTTGGAAGAAGGTGATGGTGATCTACTTCTGAAAACTCAGCCATGGAAAAACCTGTAGAGCACAGTTCTACTCTGACACACAGGAGGTCCGCATGAATTGAGGATTGATGGCAACTGGTTTGGGGTTTTATTGTTACTATTTTTGGTAAGACTCCACAGGGAAAAGACTCTTGGAATCTTGTGCCTGATTTGCTGTAGATTTCACCCATGTACCTTTTACTTTTGCTGATTTTCCTTTGTATCCTTCCACTGTAATAAATCTTAACTGTGAGTATGATTATATACTCAGTCCTGTGAGCTCTTCTATTCATCCTCTGAACCTGAGGGTAGTCTTGGAGACTGATGACATACCTGTTCTGTACCAGGCACAGTCCTTGATCTAAGTGATGCCAGGAAACTGAAGCAGAAGAAGTTGTTGAATTCAGCATCTGATTAGATTTGAGAAACCAAGAGATAATAGGAGGCAAGGGTAATTCCTGGATTCTGATTTGGATACCTAGGTGGATTTTGACATAATTAACTGAAGGAATACAATAGTATGTAGTGAACAAGATAGTTTGTTTAATAAAGGCAGAGAAAGGAGAGAATCAATTTTTAGAAGTGAATTTGAGGAACACTGTTTTCAGTCTGTTTCTGTTACATATTAGCAGAGTAACTGACCTTGGGGAAATTTCTTCTTTAGTGTAGATGCTGTTTCTGAATTTATGACACTTACCTTACAGAGTTGTTATGAAGATTAAATGATTCAATGCTTATAAAGTGCTGAATAGTGCTGAACACAAAGCGCATGCACATTTGTTAAATGCTAGTATTTTTCTTTCCTCGGTTAACTGATGAATCACTTGTTTAAGAGGGTGCAGTATATGAAACATTGGAACAATAAATGTGACCTCGTGTCCTTGAGAAGTTCAACATATAAAGACTATACCCACATAAAAACATGATTTTGAAACAGTTTTACTTTCTTTGTATTTCTCTTAATTTTTTCTAAAAGAGATTAAATTAAATATTTAAAAATCAAACCTACTGCCACTGAGTAGATTCTGACTCTTAGTGACCCCATATGACAGAATAAAGTCTCCAAGGAGTGCCTGGCAGATTTAAACTGCTGACCTTTTGGTTAGCAGATGTGGCACTTAACCCACTACGCCATGAGGATTTCCTTAGTACCTTTCCTTTCTTCTGGAATCAGTGGTTATTCAACATACGAGGACAGTGTAACCTATAAAATGGTCTGACTTTTTGGGAAATAATTTCTTTATTTTAGACAATTGATATGTGACAGTATAACAGAGTTAGTGAGCATTAGCTGTAAACACTCTGAACGTAGCCGTGACACTTTTTTTTTCCCTGATTAATTTGAGGATTTCGTATAACACTTAAAACTATCCCCTTCATCTCCAGCACAATTTTGAGGGAAAGGAATTCTATCGGGGTAGGGAAATGAGTAGTTTGTAGTATCCTAGAGGAAGAGATTTACTAGTGAAATTTAATTTTTTGGTGAAGTTGTTTTTAAATTTCGTCTTCTATGCTTAATGATAAAAATATTCTGGAATTTTGAGAAATCATTTTTCTCTCCTGCTTCTCCCTCACTGTCTACTTAATCCACTACCAGGAAAATTTAGAAGAATCATGGCAGAATAAAAGAAATTTTCCTAGGTTTTCAATAGGGGTGCACACTAACACCCCAGCATCAACTTCATTTATCCATAGTAATCAAAAGACAAGTACTTTGACTTGCTATGGCAGTTAAATATTCAGTTTGTTAGTTTTATTTCACTACCTTTTTTTTCTTTTTTACACTAATGGCTTTATTCACATAAAAGAAAATTCACCCTTTTGAAATGTGTTTTGTTGTTATGTTCAGAGTTGTACAGCCATCACCAGTGTGTCATTACCCGCAGAGAAACACTGTGCCACTTAGTAATTATTCTCCAGTCATCGGACCTCCCTTTCAGCCCTTGGCAGTTGCAAATCTACTTCTAATCCCTATAGATTTGCATATTCTGGATGGTTCATATATATAGAATAGTATAATATGTTATCTTTCATGTCTCCTTTCACTTAGGATTAAAGATTTTCCTCCTTGTATATATTTAATTCCTTTTTATTACTGAATATTATGCCATTGCATAGGTATTTTGGCAATGAACTCTGCATCCATAGTATATGATAACTATGTTAGAAAATAGCCTGATATACATGTAGCACATTTTCAAAAGATAGTTGAGGAGAATGTAAGAAATTTACTTCTCTGATGATGATGAGCATCAATTTTTTTGGCCTGTATGATTCTGAATAAGACTTTATTTTTGTTGTATGCTGGTGACATGATCCAACTAATAGTGATCCCATGTGATGGAGTAGAGCTACCCCGTAGGTTTTGCTGGGCTGCAGTCTTTATGGGACAAGAGTGCCAGGTCTTTTCTCCCACAGAACTGCTGGTAGGTTTAAATAGCTGACCTTTAGGTTAGTGTCTGGGCTTGTGGCCTTTACACCATAAGGACTTCTTAACAAGACTTTACTGAGAAGTTAAAGCTCATAGATTTAGGATTAGTAGGAAGGTGAAGTTTGACCTTTATTATTAAAAAGATACAGTGCTAATGAAAACCATATCTAAGAAAGCCAAAGATTTTTTCTGCTTGTATCTGTGGAATTTCTATTGGATTATCAGTCTGAGTTATTTTACCATGAAAGAACGTAATTCTCATTTGATAATGAGGCGTTGGTGCGTCAGCAGTAGAATCCTCACCTTTCATGTGGAGGACCCACGTTGGATTCCTTGCCACTGTACCTCATGTCCAGCCACCACCCATATGTCGGAGGATTCTGTGTTATAGCAGCAGAACTTTCAGACTGGGGTATGCCATGACTAAGACAGAGGGTGATTCACCTCCGAAAATCAGCCAGTATAAAGCCTATGGATCTCAGCTGTGCTATTTGAAACCAATGTGAGGATACCAAAGACAGTGTTTCATTCCATAGTGCATGAGGTCTCTGTTTAGAAATCATTGCATGGAAAGGAAGTACTCAATGGCAGCTAACCGCTGCATTATTTGATCATTCAACTCTGCAAATAATTAATCTTGGTTCACGTTTTTATGTGATATTTGCCACTGCCATCACAGAATCTGCCCCCAAAGTTTTTGTGTTTAATCTGATTCCACTGTTTCTGTACTATTTTACTCTAGCTGACTTCATGCAGACCCTATCACTGAAATATTTTCTAGATGGGAAAAGTGTGTTATCTTTACAGAAAAATGGAAAATGTGTCACTTACTTTCAGTTCAGTTGATTAGAATTTGCATATGAAGCTACAGAATAACATTGAAGTTTTCCATAAGTGTTCTATTGGCCAAGACAAGTCTGCAGAGTACACAGAGTATCAGAAGTACAGTGTGACAGCATTCTTCTGTCCCTCTCCACTGAAGCCTGTGGTTTTTCTCACTATTTTTCTCTGCATTCTGTATGCATTGAAATATTTTTGTGGAAATGCTGTACTCTAGGGAGGATTGGTAATTGATGATGACTTTCCACAAATATCTTTTGTGGTATAAGCCAAGCATGGCTGCCATAACATTTTATCTTCTTTAGAGGAGATTCTTGGCATCCTTATTTAGGACTTCCCTATGAAGAGATGTAATGCAAACCTTTAAGTTGAGGCTTTATGTCAACAAGGTACATAATTTGGTTCTAAGAGGAGAGTCAAGCCGACTCAAAGCCTTGGTTTCCCATAGGACCAACCCAAGGAAAGTGATAGGAGCCATATGACTATGTGTAGGCCTCTGGTTTAGCTCATTCAAAAAGGACAGGTGCAGAAAATTTTGTAAGTTGCATGGGATAATCAAAACCCTTTAACTTTCTGTGAAGATAGTTGAAGATACTTGGTAATCTGTTGCTACTTTACCAACCATTTCAAAATTTGATGGCTTAAAACAAATGACAATATGTAGGTACTTTGCTCAAGAGTCTGCAGTTTGGGTGAGTTCTTGAGGCATAGTTTTTCTTCTTTATTAGCTGTGGTGGCTTAAAGGTGGCGGCTGGAGTCATGAACATTTATGCACGTGTGTAATGGTTGATGTTTGGTGTTAGCTGAGACCTTTGCTGGGGCTCCTGGTAGCCTGGGTTTTGTTACTTTAGGATGGGTTCTTTGGGGCAAGAGAGAGTACAAGAAGGGAGGGAAGGAGAGAGAGAGGAAAGGAGAGGTAAGGAAGGAGAGAGGGAAAAATGGAATGAATGTGGAGGGGGAAGACAAGAGCAGAAGCTCTGTTGCCTTTTTTGGCTTACCTTTGGAAGTCTCGCTGTCTCACTTCTAAATCATTTTGTTCCAGAATCAGTCGCAAAGACTTGTCTGATTTAAAACAGAGGGGCAATCATCTTTTCCTCTTGGTGGGGGAATAACAGGCTCCTGTGAGAGAGTTGAAAACCTGGTAGTGTAGTAGCTAAGAGCTATGGTTACTAACCAAAAGGTTGGCATTTGAAATCCACCAGGCACTCCTTGGAAACCCTATGGGGCAGTTATACCCTGTCCTATAGGGTTTCTGTGAGTCAGAATCCACTTGAATGTTCCCCACCCCCGATTAGAGCATGTAGGACGGGAAATACTGCTGTTGCCAATTTTGGAATACAGGCTGCCGTAGCTACCTGGTTACCTGTGCTGTCTTACTTCTGACTCAGAGTAATTGATTTAGATTATGAGGTCAAAGTGTTAAATAGTTAATAGTTAATTTAGAGAGTAGACAAGGATAAAGATTGGGATACTTTCTGTGTTCAGTAGACTGCTCCTTCAATTGTACTTTATGATTGTATCTTTTTTTTTTTCCCTACCTAGGTGTGGAACAGGTTAAAATGGTAAAAAACATCATCTGTGTTATGGCAGCTATATTGGAAGGTGGTGTGATGTACTGCAGTTGAACTGACCAAGATTCAGGCACCAGTTCTGCAGCTCTGGCTTTGTGACACTGGTACTTAACCTCTTTGTGCTTCACTCATCTGTAAATTCAAGGTGATGATGCCTTCCTCATAGAGCTGCTCTGAGTAGAAATAGTGCATGTAAGGGGAGACACAAGTGATTGGACAGTCATAGGGTCTCAGCTGTTATCATTGAGCAGGTTGATGAAAATGTGTGATTTAGGGTGTTGAATTTATTATGATGCAGAAAAATAAATTAAGAGACTGATGTAGGTATTTGACGGTAGGAAAAATACAGCTGTCCGTGACTTGAAGATGTTAGAATGAAGAGGAAAACTTAAGAAAATTAGAATACAGTTTGTGTTTTGCAGTGTATACTCTCCCTTCCTACTTATGGACTGTGGTCTCTTTTATTGAAATAAATGTTCATGAGATTTATTAAAATAATTGTTAAGATAATTAACATTTTGCTAATCGTTTCATTGAAGGGCCTTGTATCTTAGTTTAAAATGCTTTGTATTTAGTGGAGAATGCTATTTTTTTCCTATTCTTATTTTCTTTCTGATTATAAAAGTAACACATACATAATTAAAGGAAAGCGGTGGAGGAGAAAAAAAATCAGCCATGACTTCGGTTATCTGGAGACATATTTGGTTTCAGTGTTTCTCTTAGAATTGTTACAGTTTTTCATAGTGAAAATCATAGTGTATGTAACATTATGTCATTCCCTTTTCACTTAATATAATTGCCATTTTCTACATGCCATTAAAATATTTCCCATATAAACCAAAACCATATCCACTGCCATCGAGTTGATGCTGACGCATAGCAACCCTATAGGACAGAGAGAACTACCCCAAAGAGTTTGTAGGGAGCACCTGGCACACTTGAACTGCTGATCTTTTGATTAGCAGCTGTAGTACTTAACCACTACACCACCAGGATTTCCATCTCCCACATGAGTATATGTTAATCTATTTAGTTTTTAATGATTTTTTGAACAGTGTAGTAGTGTTGTGATGAATATATTTGTGTACAAATGATGATGTCATTATTTGGATTATTTCTTTGGGACACATTCCTAGAAAGAAAATTAATGTACTAAAGGGTATAGATATTTTTTAAGCCCTTATAAGTTAATATGTAAAACTACTTTCCAGGAAGTTTTACTGTTTTAAATATGTTTTAATTGTGGTTGTCAGATTTCAAATAACTTTATATTTTGACTATTGTGAGAGACTTTTTCATAAATATAATTGTTTTGCCCAGTGGAAAATTTACTGATTTCTCTGCTGTCACTGTCCAACCTGTGTATAAAGATATTAGTAGTAGGTTTTGGTCTATGTTTGCCTGATTATCAGACTTAAAAGAATAATTAATTTTATCAGGATAGTGGATGATACCAAAGTTACTCAGGTAATATAAAAGTTAAGGTTAATTTCTTTTCCTTTAAAAAAATTTTGAATCATGTGCTGTGCCCATTTGGGCAATGTTTGACCACATATGAGGTCTGACAATTAAGTCCATGAACTTAATTGTTCTGAGGGCTACATACCTCATTGCTGAATATCACTACAGTCACCTTTGAAGTACTCCCTTTGGGAAGCTATGCACTGATGCCAGCACCTAGTCCACCCTTCAAAGCAATTTTGGAACTCTTTCTGGAATGGGGTTTGTGCAGGATGGCATGGTGGCATGGTGGCAAGTTTGCGAACTTAATTGTCTGTGAGGGAGTTTTTAGCCAGTAAACAACTGTATTGGAACACCCACCCTACTCAGCTGATCTGGCCCCCAATGACTTTGTAAATTCTTTATGTGAAGATAAAGGAAATATTGAAAGGAAGATATTTTGATGGCATTCAGGGCATCAAGGGTAATATGATGACAGCTCTGATGGCCTTTCCAGAAAAAGAATTCCAGACTTGGCTTTGAAGGGTGGACTAGGCCCTGACATTGGTGCATAGCTTCCCAAGGGGAGTACTTCAAAAGTGACCACAGTGATAGGCAGCAGTGAGGTATGTAGTGCTTTTTCTAGGATGAGTTTCTGAACTTAATCGTCAGTCCTGCATTGTCCATGATCTTGTAAGGTTGCAGTAGAGTTTAGAAATCCCCGTTGGAGAATGTATTTGGTGAATGGGAGCAAATTCAATACAAAAAGAAATCTTCCTAGTCTTTTTAGAAAGCCAGATGTTTTGATTATAAATAACCTATGCTGATCGTACCAGGTTCCTCAGGTACCTCTTGAAATGTGGGGGTCTCCATGCCTGGGTGTTTCATGGATCCTGCCCTCCAGGGTATCCTGAGCAGTGGGACAGTGGCCTACAGGTGCCTCATTTGGCACAGTGTTTGTACAGTGTCGAAGTCATATTGCATCCTATTTCACAGAATGTATCATGAATATTAGATGATATATGACTGTATTTTAAATTTACAAGAAAACATAAAAATGTGTAAAGACCAATACAACACACTCCTGGCTCTATCAGATGTGAACAATTTTGTCATGTTTATTTCTTTTTTTTTCTTTTTCATATAAACAAAACTTTACAGAATTGAAGCCCTCTGTGATTAAGGAAACCCTGGTGGTGTAGTGGTTAAGTGTTACATCTGCTAACCAAAAAGTCAGCAGTTTGAATCTGCCGGGCACCCCATGGAAACTCTATGGAGCAGTTCTACTCTTTCTTGTAGGGTTGCTATGAGTCAGAGTCTACTCGTTGGCAGTGGTTTTATTTTTTGGCTTATGGTTTTGATTACTCAGTCTTAAAGGGTTGCTATGAGTCAGAATGGACTCAATGGCAACAGATTTTTCTTCCCCCCAAATGAGAAAAAAAAATTCCTGATTCTGTATGTTTACCTTGCTTGAGAGGTAATTGGTGTTCTGCATTAGGTGTTTATGTTCCCATACTTGTTTCTGTACTTTTATTTAATAAATGTGTATCAAATCAAGTGTATATCCATGATCAAAATATATGTAAGTGATATCTGTGCCTACCCTTCTGCAACTTACTGTTTTTTTTGCCTACTCTCATGTTTTTAAGGCATCTAGGTGCTGTAGTTTAGTGGTTCTCAGAATGTGGTCCCAGATCAGCAGCCTCACATAGGAACATGGTAGAAGTACAAATTCTCAGGCCAGGACCAGCTATATAGTTTGTGTGGCCCAGTGTAAAATAAAAATACAGGGCCTCTTGTAAAAAAAATTAGTAATAACTTATCATTGCAAGCTGATCATTAAACCAAGACTAGCAGAAACTTTGGAGTAGTTTCATACCCATGAAGATCTAGATCTCAGGCTTCACCCTGGGACTACTGAAGAGAAACTCTGGAGTGGGGTCCAGGAGCCTGTGTTTTAACTAGCCCCTCCAGGAATTCTGTTGAGAGTTTGAGAGCACCACTGTAGTTCAGTGGTGTTCCAGTTTTTATTTTCTAGCTGTAACAACACTGTTATGAACAGTTTTGTGCCAGTTTTCTGGACAACTTGTGTTTAATGATATGTAGTGGGGCAGAATTACTGGTTTCCAGAGAATGGAATCTCCAGTTTTATAGTTATTGCCCAGTTGCTCAAAAAAAGGCCTTATATCAATTTATTTTTCCAGTGGAAGTGTGTGAGAATTCTGTTTTTTGTTTTCTTCCAGGCAGCATTGATTTTGTTAGACTTAAAACACGTTTGTTTTATTTGTATTTTTTTTGCTCCTTAATAAAGTTGGACACCCTGGTGGTATAGTGGTTAAGTGCCATGTCTGCTAATGAAAAGGTCAGCAGTTGAATCCACCAGGTGCTTCCTGGAAACTGTGGGGCAGTTCTGCTCTGTCCTATAGGATTGCTATGAATTAGAATTGACTTGACGACAGTGGGTTTAGGTTTTTGGTTTTATTGAAGGTGAGCGTATTTTTATGCATATGGTGTTATTTCATCCTCCGTGAATTATAGGTTCATATCTTCTGCCTGTTTTTCTTTTGGCTTGCTTGCCTTTCTCTTGGGGAAATCCTGGTGGTGTAGTGGTTAATTGCTATGTCTGCTAACCAAAAGGTTGGCAGTTTGAATCCGCCAGGTGCTCCTTGGTAACTCTGTGGAGCAGTTCTACTCTGTCCTGTAGGTTTACTATGAGGCAGAAATGACTTGATGGCAGTGGGCTTTGGGCTTGCCTTTTTCTTAGTGACTTGTAAATTTTTCATTAAAAAAATATTATCCTACTATTACTCCATTATCTGTTATGTGTAGGAGAGATACCTTCTTTCGGACATACCATAATCAACATGTTTTTCGTTTTATTTCTGTGGTTTTCTCTTGTGTAGAAATTTAAACTTTTACTGTCAAATTTCTCAATTTCTTTTCCTGTATGTCTTCTTTTTCCGTTTCTGTTTAGTTTTGGTTTGATATCTTGGTAGACCTTAAGTGCTCTGATGTCACTTGACTGGAAAAAAAAAAATCCGAAACATGTACCGTCTTCTATTTTATGAACGGTGGTACTCTGTCAGCTGTTAACTTTGCTGGTTTATAATTTTAAATGATGGCATTTCTGCTTTATGGGATTGGATTTTCTATCTAGTCTAGCATATACTGTTTTGAACCTTCCTTAGGGTTACCTCCATAAGCTGTTATTTCCAGATATGAGTGGCTGTCTTAATGACACAAAACAAGTAGTTTCTTTCTCTGTTAGTAATTAAATTTGAACAGTGACTCCATTGTTGTGTGTGGACTGCTGTGGGCTTTCTTGACCTTTTGTAGGTCATTATTATCATCTAGAAATTATGTAGCTCCCATTGCTGGTCTTGTTAGGTGCTGTCTGTTTGGTTCCAACTCGTAGTGACACCATATTCAGCTGAGCACTGCCGTGTCCTGTGCCATGCTTAAAATCGTTGTGTTTGAGCCCATTGTTGCAGCCGTTGGGGCAGTCTGTCTTGTTGAAGATCTTCCTCTTGTTCTCTGGCCCTCTACTTTACCACACACGTCTTTTCCAAGGGACTGATCCTTCCTCTGAGCATATCCGTAGTATATAAGGCGAAGTTTCACCATCCGTGCTTTTAAGGAGTGTTCTGATTGTACTTCTTGCAAAACAGATGTCTTCCTTGTTCTGGCAGTCCATGGTATAGTCAATATTCTGTACCAGCACTACAATTCAGAGGCATCATTTCTTCTTCAGTCTTCTGTATTCATCATCCAGCTTTCACATGCATATGATGTGATTGAATATGCCATGGCTTGGGTGAGGCCCACTTTAGTCTTCAGTGTGACTGCTTTGCTTTGCAGTACTTTAAAGAGGACTTTTGCAGCAATTTTTTTTTAATGCAGTGTATCTTTTGATTTCTTCGCTGCTTCTTCCGTGGGTGTTGATTGTGAATCCTAGTAAAGTGAAATCCTTGACAACTTCAGTTTTTTCTCCATTGATTGTGATGTTGCTTATTGGTCCAGTTGTAAGGATTTTTGTTATCTTTATATCAATGCGTCATCCATACTAAAGGCTCTGGTCTTTGACCTTCATAAGTAAATGCTTTAATTCTTCTTCACTTTCAGCAACCAAGATTTCATTGTCTGTATAAAATACAGGTGGTTAATGAGTCTTCCTCCAATCCTGATCCTCCATGCCTTATCTTGGATTATATGTTCAGCATATGGATTGAATAAGTGTGGTGAAAGGATACAACCCAGGCAGACATCTTTGCTGACTTTAAACCGCATTGTGTCCCTTTTTCTATTCAAGTGACTGCTTCTTGATCTGTGTACAGGTTCCTCATAAGCACAATTGAGTGTTTTGAAATTCCCATTCTTGGCAGTGTTACTGATAATTTGTTGTGATCCACACAATAAAATGTCTTTACCTAGTCAATGAAACACAGGTAAACATCTTGGTGGTATTCTCTGCTTTCAGCCAAGATCCATCTGACGTCAGCGTTGATAACCCTGGTTCTGTGTCCTCTTCAGAATCTGGCTTGGATTTCTGGCCATTCTGTGTAGATGTACTGCTGCAGCCACTTTGAAATCATCTTCAGTGAAATTTTACTTGCTTGTGGTATTAATGATATTGTTTGATAATTTCCTCATTTGAGTGGATCACCTATTGTGGGAATAGGTGTAAATACAAATCTCTTCCAGACGGTTGGCCAGGTAGTTGTCTTCCACATTTCTTGGCGTAGACTTCCAGTGCTGCGTCCTTTTGTTGAAACATTTTAATTGGTATTCTATCAATTCCTGGAAGGTTTTCTTTTTCTTTTCTTTTTTTGCCAGTTCCTTTAATGTAGATTGTAATTCTTCCTTTAGTATCATCAGTTTCTGATCGTGTGTTGCCTCCTAAATGCTTGAGTGTTGACCAGTTCTGTGTGGTATAGTGAGTCTGTGTAGTCTTTCCATCTTCTTTTAATGCTTCCTGCATTGTTTAATATTTTTCCTGTAGAGTCCTTTGATATTGCAACTGAAGGCTTCCATTTTTTTTTCTTCAGTTCTTTCAATTTGAGAAATAAATAGTGAACATTCTCATTTTCTACCTCCAGGTCTTTGCTCTTGTCATTATAGTACTTCAGTCATTATAGTACTTCAGTTTGCTTTCTTGATTTGTCCTTTGAGATCTGTTCATCTCTTTTACTTTATCATTTTTTCCTCTTGCTTTAGCTACTCAAAATTCAGGAGCAAGTTTCAGAGTCTCTTCTGTTATCCATCTTTGTCTTTTCTTTCTTTTCTGTCTTCTTAATGATCTCTTTCTTTCTTTTATAATATACTTGATGTCATTCCACACCTGGTCTGGGCTTCCGTCTTTAGTGCTCAAGTCGTCAAATCTCTTCTTGAAATGGTCCCTAAATTCAGAAGGGATGTGCTTTAAGGCAGTATTTTGACTGTTGTGGGCTTGTTATAATGTTCTTCAGTTTCAACTTGAACTTGCATATGAGCAATTGATGGTATATTCCAGGGTTGGCCTCCAGCCTTGTTCTGACTGATGGTACTGAGCTATTCCATAGTCTCTTTCCATAGATGTAGTTGGTTTGATTCCTGTGTCTTCCATCTGGTGAGGTCCATATTCATAGCTGCCATTAATATTGGTGGAAAAAAAAGATATCTGAAGTGAAGTCATTAGTCTTACAAATTCAATCATATGGTCTCTGGCATTGGTTTTGTTACCAAAGCCATATTTTCCAACTACTGGTCCTTCTTTGTCTCCAGCTTTCAGTGTTCTAGTTACCACTAATTATCAATGTATCTTTATTATATGTTTCCTTAATTTCAGGTTGCAGAAGTTGGTAGAAAAAAAAAAACGACACTTTAGTTTCTTCCTTTTGGGCCTCAGTGTATGGTGTGTAAATTTGAGTAGTTGCCTTAATAGGTTTTTCTTGTAGGCATATGGATATTATACTGTCACTGATAGCATTGGCTTGGAATGTTCTTTTTGACAATGAATGCAATGCCATTCCTCTTCTTTTTGTCATTTCTGATGTAGCAGACCATGTGATTGTCCAATTCCAAGTGGCCCACACTGGCCCATTTTAGCTTACTAATGCCTAGGATATCAATGTTTATGCATTTCATTTGATTTGTGATGATTTCCAATTTTCCTGTGGTCATACTTTGTACATTCCAGATTCCAGTTATTAATGGATGCTTATAGCTGTTTCTTCTCTTTTTGAGTTGTGCCACATCAGTAAATGAAGGTCTTGAAAGTTTGACTCCGTCTACATCATTAAAGTTGACTCTGTTTTGAGAAAGCAGTTCTCCAGTCATATTTTCAGTGCCTTCTAACCTGATGGGCTCATCTTTTAACAGTACATCAGATGGTGTCCCACTGCTGTTGATGAGGTTTTCATTGGCTAATTCTCTACAGAAGTAGACTGCCAGGCCCTTCTTCCTGGTCTGTCTTAGTCTCGAGGCTCAGCTAAAACCTGTTGACCATGGATGACTGTGCTAGTGTGTGATTGCCAGTGGCATAGCTTCCAGTATCACAGACATGCAAGCCCCCAAGTGCAACAAACTGACAGACCTGTGGAAGTAGTTCTCATCAACAGAGAATAAAACAACAAAAAAACCCAAACCTGTAGCTTTTGAGTTGGTTCTAAATCATGTGACCTTACAAGACACAGTAGAACTGCCCGTTATTATTTCCAGGGAATGCCTGATAGATTGGAACTGCCAACCTTTGATTAGCAGTGATAGCTTGTAACCACTACACCAACAGGGTTTCCTAATTTCTGTCAGTACTAAGTTTTTATGCTGCTCTAAGTAGTGTTTATTTGAAATATATGTTAAAGCTGTTTTACTAGAATGTAGATGTTTAAGTCACCTGATACTGCTCTGACAGGACATATCATGAGTGGATGATTTCATGAAGAGAAACTTTATTCACACAGTCCAGTAAGCTGCAAATCCATTCATGAGTTGTAGGTCCATTCCATAGGAGAAATTGTCGCAGTCCAGTAGGCTGAGTCCAAGTTCTAGGAGAGCATCTCAGCATAGGAACCTCGGGTCCAGAGGATATTCTTGGCTCTCATTGCTGCCTTCTTGGTGGTATGAGGTTCCCAGCTCTATGCTTATGTCCCACAGCTGGTAACTTGAGTCCTGCCTCACCAGCACAGCTGCTGCCCGTTCTCCATCATCAGTATCACAGAGGCAGGATTCACAACACACAGGAAGAATTTCATCATATTGGGACTCATAGCCAGATCATATCAATACATACAGTTTTGGGGGGACACAGTGCAATCCGTGACAGTAGGCCTCTTTTTTTTAATGCAGTGTAAGTTTTTTTCCCTTGGATAGGGCAGCATTTGTGTTTGTTCCAAGTTGACATGCATTAATTATATAATTCATATTTTTTTCCTTCAAATCTTAATCCTTCACATCTACCAACAGCTTCTAAAAACCTCCTATTACACTTCTCAATGATGGTTTTGAAAGTCTGCTTGATTGATTGATTGAAGACCAGTTAGCTACCTGGCGACAGACTGAGCAGTCTCCTCTTGGCTCCCACTCTGCCAAACCTTTGCCGTTTTCCTAACGGTCACTAGTTACTGTGTGGTGTGTGAACTAAGTGGATGAAAGGAAGTTTTAGGTCAGTGATAATTGAGAATAGTGTGGCCTACTATCACTGGCACTTGGGAGTTTGTTAGATTTCCAGATTGTCAGCCCCCACCCTAGACCTACTGAATTAGAATTTCTAGGAAGCTGTTTTTGCTAGCCTTCTGTGTGATCCCATACTGGTATATGGAAGGCTGTTCTATAGTGTTTCCTTGCATTCAGGGAGTTTTCTAGGGAAGGCATGGTATGTAATTTCTAGCATTGTCTGTGGTGCTACTTCTTTTCCTTGTGGTAGTGGTGAAATGTGGCGTGGGCTAAGCTAAAGGGTGTTAAAAAATTGGGGAGGTGATCTGGCAAACATACACTGACCATCAGTGTTGGATTCTTCATTGTAATTTTTCCCTTCATGTCTTTTCAGTAGACTTTTGTATTTATATAGCCTCATGATACACATCTGGGGTCCCTAATTTTAAAGCAAAATCAGTGATTTATTGACTGTAGAGCTAAAAAGATAAAAGAAAAATATATAGTCCCTGCCCACATGCCTTATGATCACAGAGACCTGGGTTCAAATTTTGACTCTGAACTTGACTTTCCCTGTAATCTTTAGCAGAGTTCTTAATGTCTTAGCATCTCATTTTTGTCTGTTGTAAAATGAGGGTAACACCTACTGTGGTTTTCTTACTGGGAAGTTTAGAGGATTAAATGAAGTAACGTATATAAAGCACTTTAAACATAATAGGCCCTCAGTAAATGGTAGCTGGATGCTGTTACCATTATAATCATCATCATGTAGTTATTTTTGTATTTGAGCATTGCACTTGACTCTACAGGGCATACTATATTAGCGGTCTAGGTGGCACTTTTCAGGAATTGCTTCCCTGGTTCTGCGATGATTCCATCACTGTGGATAATTTAATTAGCTCTTGCCTGCTGAGCACTATGACTGTGACAGTCAGAAAGAGAAATGTAATGTAGAAAGAGCCAGGGCTGTGGAGTCACACAGATCTTGTTCTGTCATTACTCCAGCAGTCACTGGCTGTGCACCCTGGACAAGTTGTATAGGCTTTTCTACTGTTGTCTCATCAATAAAAAAGAAAAAAAAAAAAAAAAAAAGAAGAAGACTACGTAAAAGGGTTATTGTGTGGATTACACGAGAATATATATAAAGAACTTGGTCCACAGAAGGTATATAGTAAATTCTGTGGGCTTCTTGCATTTGATGGATGCAGATCTCTGTCAACTGTAGAATTCTGTGATTCTGAGTGGTAGAAATGCTTTGGTAAATAAGTCACATTCTTATAATTTATGTCTTTATCAAAAGTTTATCCCTGGAGGCACAACTACTGTGTTCTAAAATCGGTATGCATTCTAGAATTTATCACGAATTTATCCCCCAAGAAGACCAAGCATTTAGAATACTGCTCCAGACCTGCTGAACTTGGTGCTTGGTGATGTTGCTTTTCAGGGCTGAGATTAATGCCCTTCTATCTCAGACTCTCTTATGAAAGGTCTGCACTTGAACCAGCATCATTGCCTCCTCTTTATTGCTTACTGCCATCCACAGCCCCAAACCAAAAAAAAACAAAAACTCCAAATCTCGAAGCTGATACCATTGAGTCAATTCTGGTTTGCAGCCACCCTGCAGGACAGAGTAGAACTGCTTCCTCTGTAGGATTTCCAAGACTGAAATCTTTACAGAAGTAGACTGTTCCATCTTTCTTCTGCAGAGCCACTAGTGTGTTTGAGCCATAGACATTTTGTTTAAAACCGGTTGCCACTGAATCAGCTCCCTATCGGACAGAGTAGAACTGCCCCATAGGATTTCCAGGGAGCAGCTGGTGGATTTGAACTGCTGACCTTTTGGTTAACAGCCTACATCTTCTCATATCATTTTTATACTTAGGTTGATTTGTTAAAGGAATTTTGTTCTCAGAGGATTTATAATTTGAGCTCATGTCGAGATAACTTTTTAGGACAGATTCCCAGAAGAAGCTTTATAGAAACGATTGAAATTGTATCTGTCTTGATATAATTGACCATTCCGTATAGTATCAGTACTTACAGTATTTTTTTTGTGCCTTTAAAGTGTTTTGGTAATCATGTAATTTCAGCATTCATATTTTATAAGGAAATGTTACATATGGATAGCTTGACTACATTTGTGAGCTTCCTGAAGTAGAAAGCCCAGTACACAAATCCAGGAAAACTTACACATGCAGTAGGGTTACAGTTTTCTGATTGTTGCTTCCCTGCTCCATTGTTTTTGTGTCCTTCTTGTATCTTTTTTGTAATTATTACTAAAAATTGTGGCTGCAATTCTCTACCAGCTGAATCTTTGAAGTGACGTGTTAATAATATGGAAAAATAATGCTAGGTTTACTGTTTATTGAGTTTTGTACTGTGGTCCGTCTTTGCAACATTCAGTATTTCTAGATAACTAGCACCAGCACTTTAGAGTTTTAAGAGTCAAATTATGATTTTAATGCAGGTTTCTGTGTCATACATAGAAATACACACACCTAGACATATGCATGCTTATGTACAATGTAGATTTGCATTTGCTTCAGGTTTAAAATTTACATTTGTAACAGTTCTGGTGATGAGGTTTGTCTTGTGAATAACCAAAAGGCCTGATGCTGTGTCAGTAAAACTGTCTCATAGGTATGATTCAGACAGTTTTATTAGCAACATATGGGGTATGAAGGAGCCACAGAGGGGAGTTTGGAGTGTGGGGATGCTGGTCTGTCTTTTTTGGCATGTAATTACATCAGTCCACATTCATGGGGTTATTTGTTGTCACCTAGGGAATATAGAAAAATAACTTCTGGTGTGGTGGAACAAAAATTAGAATAAATTAGACTTGTTGAGTTTATAGGAAATTTGAATGGAAGAGGTATTTTTTCAAGTTATTTCTTTTTGATATTTTAAATTAAAACTCAGGTTTTCAAGACTGTAGATTTTTAGATCAACCTTAAACACAGTAGGTACATAGTTGAGTTTCATAAATGGGGAAGAAAAACTTGTTTCTTTAACTCTATTGTGAAAACATTATGATTGTCTTCAATTATTTTTACTAGATATTAATTCTTAAAGTTATTTGTATCATCTAGATGATTGCTATATGCTGATAGATCTACACAGGTCATAGTATTAGGCACAGCTTGTGGACATATGGAGTTTAATTCTATGAAAGGAATACCGTATAGATGATGTTTAAATAGTCAATGATATGAATGATAGACACATGTGTTTGCAAAGTGGTTACTTCTGGGAAATGGGGAGGGAAATGGGATCAGGGAAGGATCCACAGGAGCTTCAACTGGAAGTTATGTTTTTAAACCGCCTTGTAGCTGTGAATTGGTATTGGCTTGACATCAGTGGGTTTGGGTTTTCAGCTAAAATTTACTGATGCTCAGAGATTCAAGTTGAAGCCAAGATAGTGGTTTATTTCAGTTTTCTTTCCTACAGCTATCACCTGGTTTGCTCAGTTCAGTTTTTCAAAGGGAGGAATGAGAAAATTGACAAAGGCTGAGGGAGAAGCCACAGGAGGCTCTGTGGAAATCAAATTAATACAGTCTGTTATATCAGTTGACTCTTGTGTTCACACAGTACTTCGTTCCTTGACCCTGACCACCAGAGCTAGATCAGATCTTAAGTTAAAGAGTGTAGTCCTCCAGACTGCCTAGCCAGTCTAAGATTCAGATACTAGCTATAAGCTTGGGGGTGGCTAGATACAAATTGGAAGGATTTCCCACTACCTGCTCTGGATACCAATGGTAAGCTTGAGGTCTCAAGGGTCCCTTACTTCTTACCCACTGGCTGCATACATGGGAGTTCTCCTTGTACTTTCGGGATAGCAGATTGGGAGTGCTCTGTCCCTCCTCAGTTCTGTTGGTTCCTCCTACTCTTTTGGGTTTGATAATGTATTTGAAGAACTCTCACAACTCAAGGACAGTGCTTACAATTGCAGTTTTATTATAGCAATACGAATGAAGAATACAGATGAAGAGATACATAGGGCTAGATCCGAGCAGGGTTTCTAACATGGAACTTCCATGTCTCAAAGGATGTGCTACCCTCGTCTCTGACCAATTTGTTAGCCTATGGGACTTGCCTGTCCAGATCACTTATTGGAACTTCATTAAATAGACATGACTGACTACATCAGCCCACCTCCTGGTGGGTCTTTCTGGCCTGGCCTGGTGAGTCCCTACCCAAGAGACACCTCATTATCATAAACCCTCAGGTATGGTTTGGACACTCCAAATACATTTCACTGAGTGGGGAAATCCCAAGGTTTTACAAGGTATTTCTCAAGAACCAAGAGCAGAAACCAAATTCTTTGAATAAAGTTTAATTGTAACCTTTACCAGGACCACTCTGGAAAACTTTAATTTGTCAAAATTAGTGTGATTAAAATACTTTGGAAAAGGTTCTGAAACGTTTTTCAGACTTCACCCCACTCCGCTCACTACTTTGTGCTTAGGTTAAATGTAAGTATTTGTATTACGGTCATCTAAAGTACTTCATTTTTTAAATAGAATTCTCAGTCTTTAGGTAGGGAGGTTACTGGGAGGTAAAATTTTTTTGCTCTAGATTGACATTTGGCCTTAAAATTAATGTTAGTGAAATTTGGGCCCCTAAAATGGGTAATCCTAAAATTGAGTAATCTCAAAGTGGCTGGTCTGGTTTCTTCTGTATGCGAGTAAAACAATAATTGGATGTCAAGCTGCTCAGTGTTTAGATTGCAACGATAAAGAAAGCAGCATGGATTATTACATTCACTTCTAGAGTGTGAGCAGATAGGGTCAGATTGCAAGTGCTTGTCAGCTGCTTTTGACTTTATGACATGGTGATTTTTATCTGTTTAACTGCTTTGGGGGAAAGACCAAACTTCTGTCTGAAAACTTTTACTTTCACCTTCCCTGTGAAAAAATCAGGTTGAAAGGTTAAGACTGTCGTTTGGATAAAAGAAATATAGTTGGTGGTTTTGATATACTTGGCAACACAATTTTTTTGTAACAGTTAGAATTGTGTATTGTTGCTGTTGTTAAATGCCACAGAGTCAAGTCCAACTCATAGAAACGCCATGTACAACAGAACACAGCCCAGTGTTGTGCCTTCCTCAAATTGTTGCTTTTCTTGAGTCCGTTGTTGTATTCGCTGTGTGAACCCATCTCATTAAGGATCTTCCCCTCTTTCATTGACATTCCACTCTACCAAGCATGATGTCCTTCTCCAGGGACTGATTTCTCCTCATAACATGTCCAGAGTATGTGAGACGTAGTCTTGTCGTCCTTGCTTCCAAGCAGTGTTCTGGCTGTTCTACTTCCAAGACAAATTTGTTCATACTTTTGGCAAATGTTCTGTATTAAGTGGATGGATTTCAGATAATAGAAGACGAGAATATATTGAATACTCTGTTTACCTAGAGAAAATGAATTTCTAATAAATAAATAGAAATAAATAGTAATAATATTAAACTTTACATTTATTAAAACCTCTCCCCAAGTATTTAAAAGAGCAGCGGAGAAATAGACTTTATTTGATTGGACGTTAACTGCTATTATCTTTTTTTGGGTAGACTACCTAATGAATGAGATAGAGAACCTAAGTGACTGGATAATCAGGCTTTAACTGTTCTGATGTTTATTTATAACTGAATATATTCATTAAAGCTCAGAGAATATTTGGAATAATGAAGTGGTATTATATTTAAAAAAATGTTAAGCATAAAGATGGAGTATGGATTAATTAAACAAATCCATCTGCACTATAAAATAATGATTAATGGACTGTTGCCTTGTATTTGTGAAGCTATGTGTATATGTATGTGTATAGTTATAATGCTTCACAAATGTCATTATTTATATTTCTTACATATGCTGTTTCACTTTTTCATCACAACAGTTTTAGAAGTAAATAGAGTAGGTGAGATTTCTCTTTGCTAAATGAGGAAACTGAGTAGCACTAGTAGTTAAATAGCTTTTCTGTAGATAGGGTTGGACTAAAACCAGGGCTCCTGACTTCTGAGTTAATGCTCTTTCCTACTGGACTTTAGTCAGAGTCAGGGAAATTTGGATTTTTCTGATTGATTGTATCTTTTCTCTGCTCATTTTACCTTGGTGTGTTTCGTTAGGATCTCTTCCATTGCTTGGAAAGCAAGAAAGAACCCACTGTGTAAAATCAACTTGTTGTAATTAGTACTGTTAATCATACATTTGGTGGTAGATGGATAAAACTGTTGACCCAAATGACATTTTTGGATTATATGTCTGTTTTCGTACTGAGCTATAAGGTTGCTATGAGTCATACTTGACTCAGTGGCAGTGGTTAACGTACTTAACTGCTAACCAAACGGTTGGCAGTGAGGGTCCACCAGCGCTATCTTGGAAGTAAGTTTTGTCAGTCCACTTCCAAAAAAATCAGCCATAGCAGTGTTCTACTTTGACTGACTTCTGGGAGTCATGGGTTGGAATGAACATCAGTAGTCAGGAATTCAGTTGATACTATCCACACTTGTAGAATTCGGGCAGAAGTCTTGGTGATTGAGGTGTGAGTAGAACCTACTTCCCTCCTTCCCTTCCCTTTTGAAGGCCTGCCTCAAGTTAGTTGCTGGGAGCCTTCAGATTCTGTAGTGAGTTCTACTCAACCTCTCCTGCTATGACTTTCAGAATTATTGTTATTTTTATGTCATCTTTTGGCAATGTGTTATACTTTTAAATAGAATGAAAAGTAACTCTGTGAGTACTTACTTATTTAAATCAGGTATCAGTTATCCTATATTATGAACTGTACCACAAGGTTGTTTTACTTACATATACTTAGGCGTTAAGAATTGGAAATTTGAGATATTGTAAAGGAATGTTTACTTATTAAATATAACAGTAACAGCATTACCTCCTCTTTTTAGTAATATGTAATTCATTTATTCACACAAGTCATGGTTACTGTGCCTTGTTCTGTAGTAGTTAGTAAATATAACTTACTCACATGACTAATTTAGGGCATGCAAATTAATTGTAATAAAAAGTTTAGAGCCCTACTAGGGCTAACTTTTCTCCTTCTCTCTTTTTTGCCCTTCAGTTGCAGCAAATTTGACTTCCATGTGTTTTATGACTTATATGTGTCTTTTGGGAGACTTTGAAAAACCAAAGTCCTGTTCTCCTGTGGAAGTGTTAAAAATCCTAAGAAGCTTTCTTGAGATAAAGTTTGTCCTCTTTCAATTATTAAATGTGCTTTTTCTTATCTGTGAATTTCACCTTCAGTTTAGTGGCAACTGCTATCTCGTGTTAGTATCATAGAATTATGATTAACTCCTTGCACTCTGGCAGTAGTCCACTTTTGTACTGCTGCTTTCTGAAGGTCACCAATGACCACATTCTAGCCAAATATAGAGGCTTTTTTTGCTCAGTTCTCAAGCTCCCTACATACTAACGCCACATATCCTTGACTTACCAGTTGTGAACACTCTCCTTTGGATTTTTGCTGTACGCTCGCCCTGCCTACTCTTCTTCCTGTGATACCTGTCTCTCCGTGGGGTGGGTTTTGCCCTTGACCTTTGCTAGGTACTAGCTGTATTGTGAATCTGATGACTTCAGTTCTTTCTGATTTGCATTTTTTTTTTTGTCTTAGATAAATCATCATTTCTCAGAGCTGTCACTCTGATGGATGTTGCTGGTGATTTTCAGATGTCTATGTGAAGTTGCTGCTATCACTCAGACTCGGGGCCCTCACTTTCACCTGATTTTCCTTAAGTTGTCCTTTCACCTCAGAATTCACCTATCTTGAATCATGTCTTTCAGCCTTTCTTCCAGTTTATTTTAAAGAAGCGTTCTCTTAATGCCCTTAACATTTTTATGGGCTGTCCCCTATACCATAGGTGTGTTGTGAGTTGGAATTCCACTTAACTGTGGGTATGCGTTTTCCTATCTGCCAAGTGTTTCTAATGTCTTTGATTTGTCCTTGGAAATATTTCTTAAAAATTTCCTATCTCCTTTATTCCTCTTATCCCAAAGTCCTTTGGAGTTTGTGGAACACTTTAACATTTCTAATTATATTTTTCCACCTCTTTATTTTTCTTTTCCACCTCTTTATTTTTCTGTCTACCTTTATGGATATTTAAAACAACCAATATAATAATTTTTCTGGACTAGGATAGGGAGGGTGGAATTTCTCATCACAATTTTCAAGTCAGGAAATATGTACTCAGAAGGGACTTGCTTGATATACCGTTGATAGCTAAAGCAAGAACCATTACTAAAGCCATGGTAATGTGGTTTTATGATCTTGTTGTTGTTAGGTGCCATTGAGTTGGTTGTGACTCATGGTGACCCTGTGCACAATAGAACGAAGCACTGTCCAGTCCTGCATCATGCCCACAATCATGTTTAAGCACATCATTGCAGCCACTCTGTCAGTCTGTTTTGTTGAGTCTTCCTGTAAGATCATACCTGTGCATAAATCAGGTAATGAATGTAATTTGCCAGTAAATGATCTTTCAGCTTCCAGACCTTCTCTCTTTTAATTTATTTTACTAACAGAGCTAGATTGATAACATCATAAAACCAATCACAGTAGCAACTGCCATATGTTGGTACAATGTGCCAGTCATCATGCTAGATAATGTAATTTAATCAAACTACATACAAGGTAGAAATTGTCGTCCCCATTTTACAGATAAGGAAATTGAGGCTTACAGAAGGCAAATACCTTGCTAGTCATTGTAGATCATGGGTAGAGAGGATTCATGGTTCTTTGATAGTCACATTTTGCTTTTTATCAGTCTTCTGTTGTTCCACTTTTATGAGAACTATGGCTTCTTTTTCCCTACTCAACACCACTTATACATCACTAACAACTTTTCAGGACCCTTAAACAAAATATTCCGTTTGATCATTTTCTCTCACTAACTCTTAGCAACAAACCCTCTGCTCTTGAACTTGTTCTCTTGTCACAGGCCTTATATAGTCCTCCTTTCTCACCTTAGCCTCATACATTTTCTTCTTGTGTAGAATTACTTCATCTCATCCTTTTTACCTGACCCTAAAGAGCTCTGGAAACCCTGGTGCATAGTGCTTAAGTACTATGTCTGCTAACCAAGAGGCCCGCAGTTCAGATCCACCAGGCTATTCTTGGAAACTCTATGGGGAAGTTCTACCCTGACCTGTAGGGTCACTGTGAGTCAGAACTGACTTGGTGGCACCTGACAACAACAACAGCAAGGAACTCTTGACTGTCTTTTCATTTCAGCATAAAATGAGCCGTTACAGTACCGTAATAGATACTGTTAATACACAGATGAATGCCAGGGTTTTACTGGGGAGGTGAGCAGTTAATGTGAGGGGCCAGACTGGATTCACCTCTCTGATTTGAGAGTCGTGGTAGAGGGAGGTACCCATGGTTGCTATGGCAGTATGCAAGGTGTGATTAATTTTACTTGGGTGGTTGGGAACTGACATTTGAACTATCCTTAAAGGGGAAGGAAGAGTTCTCCAGGTAGAGAAAGGGTAGGAGAGAACCTTCTGGAAAGAGGAAGGATCATATGAATAGAGGAATGAAATCACAAATATGTACGCTGTGTGTTGTAGTGTGAGCTTTAAAGACATATTTAGCAGGCCCACACTGGGTGCTGTGTTGGTGTCGGCAGGTCTCGTGACTGGCCTTGCATTCATAGCCATCCTAGTCTGGGATCTGCTGTTTGACCTTATGCTTGCAGGCACTTGATTTGATGGGCTTGTTCAGAATGGGCCTGTCTCAGGGGAGGTAAGCATTAACCGTGCTCTTAGAAACTGATATATGCGTATCTGTATGTCTGTATATATTTTTGCATGTATTTGCCAATTTATCAATTTCCATTGAGGAATACAACTGTCAAGCAGTTTGGATTCCTTGGTTTGGCAGGTTGTACATGTTTTCCCTGTGAAGCCAAGTTGTTAATATGGAGGTCAACTGATGATTGAGAAGTACAGCTATTGGGGTGACACAACATTTTGGAGCAGTGTGCTGTCTTCTGAAAGGTATGTGAGAAGACATGTTGCTAGAAAACACCCTGTTATGTAGGTAGAAACAGAAGTTTTATTTGTTTGAAGGGAAGTCTCTCTTAGCTGAGTTAGCTTCAGGCCGTCTTACCCACTACAGAAATAGCCTTGCCAAGGAAACCGTATTATTCAGGTAATTCAGTCTCCCCTGGCTTAGTTTGATTGTGTGACTTCCGATTCCTTTGCTGACCAGTCTCCTCCCCTCTTTCTTCCACCTTCTGATTAATGTAGTCTTCCCTTAGATGATGAGATACCCTGTCAAGTAGCCTAAAAAGTTAGAGAAGCAGAGGAATTTCTATATCTCTGTTTTGATCAGTGTTGTTTTTATATTAAAATTTAACTCTAAGAGAAGTCTCGTCACCCCTGTTTCTAGTTGCTTGGGACAAAAGTCAGGGAATGAATAGCATGAAGCCAAAAATACGAGCTTTGTTGGTGGTAGGATATGAGGGATGAGGCTAGAAATTGAAAATTGGGGCCAAGTTGTGGAGCCTTCATGCCATATTAAACAGTTTGAATTTCCAAGTCCTCCTAGTTCAGATCTGTTGTCTTAGAAGTTCTTTTTTTCCTCAGTCATACTGTCTTCAGCTTTTTAAAATTGCTGTTATCTCTGTTAAACTGTTAATATTTTAATATAGGATATTCCTTATTTGCTCTTACTGAGTACTCAAGAGATTGTCTTATATAGATAGCTTCTTTGTGTTTTAACAGGTAAATATTAGATATTATAATCTGTATTTTAACTATAAGGTGGAGGAGGCTTGAGAGAGCTTATGTTCTCCTTGTAACACTTCTCTTGCTTAATTCAGGCTATTTTCACAACTTCCTCTCTTATTCTCTTATGTTACCATGTAGTATTTCTAGTATGGTGCTTATGTGGTTTATGTGACTGACTGCTTCTCATAGTAATTAACTGCTGTGCACCACTCCTTTTTTTTCCTAACCAGCTTATTGGTTTCTTACATTTGGGTAGATTTTATCCTTCTTTTGTATCTTGTAAAACCTGGCCCAGTTGAATTTCAGTCAATATTATACAATAGAATACTATCCTAGACATGGCAGGTATGTTGGTCTAGTCTAGTACTCTCATTTTCTGAAAACTGAGATCCAGGACAGCTATAATTTGCCAAGAAGCATATGACCGACAGACCCTTGCCTAGAACTCATGGTAGGTTCAATATGTTGAGGTCAGATCCAGCCACCTTTGCATTATCTGGCATTTTGTTATTTATTTGGTTGAGTCGTGTTTTTATAGGGATCCTCAAGGGTCATGTACATCAGAGTATGATATCTGTAACCACTATATTACACCTTAACAGCATTTCTTGGCAATACCAGGAAGACTACCATTTTGAATGTCTTTACAAACAAAACAAGAGAGGGTCCAAGGGAAAGGAGCGCACATATTGGACACTTTCTGTGGTCCTTCTAGTGTGTACAGGTGCTCTATGTGCATTGCCTTAGCTCTCTTCAACAGTCGTCTGATGTGGTTGTACTTGCACACGTGTTGCTGATGAGGAAATTGCAACTCTCAGGGGTGACACTGTCTTGTCACCAGAAGATGGGGGCTGTGAGCACAGGCCCACATGACCACCAAAACCCTCCTCTTTGCATTTAGCTTCGTTGTGACACTCTTGGCCAGAGCCGTTAAGAACCTCAACAGTGGGTATTAGGCTTGACTTACTTCCTAATGAGAGCAGTCCAGCTGCCATGCCTTATTGGCTGGTGGCAGTGCCTGACTCACAGAGTGATCTTACATTTTCTTACCACGGTTTGTGTCTTGTATATGTGACCTTTTATATGTATTTTTTTGTGTGTGTCATTGTTCCCATTTCCATTCCATGGAAGAAGAGCACCTTGCTGGGAGCCCACATGTCTCATTCTTGCTTCTACCTACAACTCCAGTTTTCCATCTTGTTAATATTTCCCGTTTCTTCCCTTTGCCCCTTCACTCTTTAGGTGTGGAGAGAAAATTGGATATGCTTGTATCGAAAGAATGTGAATAGGTCAGCTTTAAAACCCCACCCTCCCAAATTTGTCTGTATTGGTTGGCGTGGGGTAAAATAGAAAAAGAAGGTGATGCATAATCATTATTTTCCTTCCAGCAAAATACTTTTCCAGAATGACAAGATACATGCAATTCATAACTTCTATAAAGTTCATCGTTCATATTTATAAAACCTGTGTTTTGGTGCTATATGCACTTACTTCAAGTTTCAAAGAATGGTCTTAAAATACTTTTGTATCATCTCCCTTAGAGCTTTCAACACTGTATAAATAGTCCATGTTTTAGCATTTACTTTGCATACCTGCAGTCTGCATCATCTTTGAGAATGTTTACCACCTCTTTGCAAGGCATATGTGGCGACTCAGCCAACAAATGTCATCATAGAGGCGAGTTTCAGAAAGCAACCAGAGGAAATTATGTTTAACCTTTTTAAAGAGGTGTTATCTGGGCTTTCCCCATTTCAGAATAAAACCAGATGTAAACCAAGGGTGTGTATCAATGCACATCTTTTCAAATATATCTCTCCTTGTAGGTTTTGCCATTGCTAATTTTTCATTATATATCTTACTTTCTCTTTTCAAAATCTAAAAGGTTTCTCGTAAGTGGTTTACTATAACTGGATGGTTCCCATTGCTTTCCTCATTCAATTAAGTTCTTACATACTGTTTCTTAAAAAGAGCAAAAACAATTGTGAGATGAATTAGAGCTGTGGCACTTGATTAAATGTGTTCATAGGGGAAAACATTTCTAAGAAGGCATTAGAATGTCTCCTTTATGCCAGAAAGTCCATTAGGCTGGTAAACTGTACAAAGGAAGGTAGCTCAACGGAATAACCTGAGGTAGAAGGTACTGGATAAACAAGAAAACAAAATGAGGGGAAATACTATGGGAAGTATGATTCCTTTTACAAGTAGAAGGGCCCAAGTTCCATTCCACTGTGTTGAATTCCTGATTTTATTTATATAGGTTTTGGGCTTTGCTTAATTAATGATTGGAATAAGATGAGTCTGTTTCTTAAAAACAAAAACAAAAACAAAAAAAACCCCTGCACTTACAGCATTGAAATATGTATGTGTATTATAGAGAGAATCCACTGAATATTAATTTAAATGTTAAAATGTTAGTTTTATTTACGTTACGTTTTTCTTTCACATTTTAATTTAATATGACCCATGCCTTTCATTAGAACATTGCATTGTTTTGCATCTGGTTTCTAATCATCACTTTTCTTTCATGATGCTGAAGACAGCTTTATATCTGTTTTATTTCGTATGCTTAGTGGGGCACTGGTTAACTACTGGTTGAATAAATGAGTGAATGAATGACTAAAGAAATACAGATATTTTCGAGGGCATATGTGATTGGCCATTCTGGGTCAGAGTCATGATTTTTGTGATATTGCCCTATCAAGCTCTTTAAATGTATTTATACATTAAATGGTTATATGTTCACTATGAAAATTATATACAGTAAGAAAAGAGTGAAGAAATTTAAAACATTTTGTTAGAACTGTTATTATAATTTGGAACATCACTTTTCTGTGTGCATGTGCATACTTAGATCTATCTGTCTGTGCATACTTACATCTAGCTATCTGTCTGTGGATAAATAACAGAGAAACGGTAAGGATGAGACCATCTTATATACCATTTTTTGTTCAAGTAAAAGTAATGTTGCTTTAACAGAAGTAAAACTAAAGGAATCACCGTAATTAAATGAATGTTCCTTTACAAAAAAATTCCTGGAAGATTACACTGAAGTTGAAAGAGAAATTGTGACTCTGTTAAAGAGACCAGTATCATTGTGTGTTTAAAGTTATATGTGTATGTGTGTTAGACAGTATCAGTTCATTCTTTGTAAAAAGTAAGAACTTAGGATATTTTCTTTTTTCCCACCTCCTAATTTTTGGTTATGTTAGTTATGGAAACCCTGGTGGTATTGTGGTTAAGTGCTACGGCTGCTAACCAAAAGGTCAACAGTTCCAACCCACCAGGTGCTCCCTGGAAACTCTGTGAAGCAGTTCTGTTCTGTCCTATAGGGTCGCTATGAGTTGAAATTGATGCCAGTGAGTTTTTTAAGATGTTAGTTAAAATTTGTGCCTTGTCAAGCTTTGTCACCTTGGCATCCTTTATTGTACCTAATTTTCATAGTTATTTTGCCTTGGTTTCTGTATTTGAAAGCAGTCAGTGCTTACTACCTGGTCATTTTTCTTGGCACACTGTCTTGAGGAGTACTTCCTGTGAGATTCCATTTCAGGGGACTGATGCTGTTAAACAAATACCTGTATTTCTTGAGTAATTGAATGCTTGAGTGTTTGTAGGTTGTTTTATGATTTATGGACAATTGACTGGGTATCACAAAATTGAGTTTTATATCTTTCCCTTAAAACTCTGAAGATATTGTCCTATAGTTTCCAGATAATGATTATTGATGCAGTAGAAAAATCTAAGACCAGCCTTGATTTTCCTGCTTGGATGCCCACAGAATTCATACTTACTTTTATCTCTCTTACATTCTCTAAGCTCACAAATATATATCTTCGTACTAATTGTTTTGAATCCAGTTTTCTTGGAGCATTTTCTTTTTATAGTATTTCTGTTGTTTTTTCCCCCAAGAAATTTTCTTCTATTATGTTGCAATTTTTTTTTTTTTTTTTTTTTTGGTCTTCCTCTTCCATTTTTTCTGTTTTCTTTTCAGGAATGCCATGTATGTCTTAGTTGATTCTCTTTTACTTCCTATATTTATCACTTTATCTTTTAAATATATATTTTTGTCCCATTTTATGGAGTGTCTTCAAACTTGTCCTTTGTTGCTGTTCTTGTGGCTTTGATTTATGTAATTTAAAAAGTAAAAACAAATAAATAAACTCCAGCTTTATCCTTAACCTACCAGTTTGTTCTTTCATTAATCTTCCCTCAGATCTCTTTTGTTTTTTTTTTGAGCCCTTTTACTTTGAAGTTGCTTTTTTCTGTAATTTCTTTAAGACTGTTGAAAGTTACCTATTGCTGTTTGAGTCCCTCCTCTGTTTTCTGGGACAATTTTTTTTTCCTTTTCCTTGTCATATGCCTGTCCTCCTCCTCCTTCTCCAGTACTCGGTAGTTCTGCATAAGTGTTTTGCTGATTCTTTTCTTGTTCTTGCTCATTTTTGACTGAGGTCATTTCTATCATGGGAACATATTTACTGGAAAAATGTCAGGTCTAATGTTTGTATTATGTGGTAGGGAGAAGGAATAAACGGAATTAGTCTTCCATGTGTATTTGTTGTTTCAAACAGTTCCTCACCCAATCTGCTTCTGTGCCTTGGAGAAAAGTCTCGTCTGACTTTGTAGTACTGTGAAGGTCACTATGACCTTGAGATCCTGCGAGTCATAGGAGTCTATGTAGGAAGGATTCTGGTGATTATTGTTCCCCTCTCTTTCACTCCACGTGGCAGTCTCTACTGGAAAGCTAGGTCGTTGACATTAAAAATGTTTTGTTGGCTTTTCTTCTGTCCTTCTGTGGTATATAGACAATGATTTGGTATAGAAGCCTTTCGTATTCTCTCCTGGTAGAGTCCTAAATATCATTATAAGATTTCTTGAATGGTTAGTAGGAGTGATTCCTTATCCCGAGCTGTGAGGGGGTGTGGTTTGGCTTTCACCAGTATTCTTCATTTCAGTTCTAGATATCACATACTTTGGCAGTTTTATTATTATTTGTTTATTAGTTCATGGTTATGGCTGTGTCTGTTTCATTGATGATGAAGTATTTATTATTTCTTCCTTTTAACTTTTTTTCAGTTTGTTTTTGGAGTGGAGAAAGAAGTAAGTGTGTCTTCATTCTGTCATCTCTTTTAGTGTATTTGTTGTTGCTGCTGTTTCTCCTCTTACCCCTTTTTGTAAATCAGCCTGTTTCGTAAATTAACAACTTTTCCAAAGTCATCTTTTCCTTTCAATTTCTTTAGCTTTATTTTTACCTTCTGAAGTAGTCTTATCTAACCTCATGCCTTTAACCTTCACTTCATCATGGAGTGACAGCATACACTTTTTAAAATGAAAGAGCTTTACTGAGAACAAAGGCAGCTTGAACTAGGGACACCTTGGATCATAGAAACCCAAAAGCAGCACTCTGAAAAGCGGCAGTCACATGGGCATTGTGATAGGTTGACTCAGATTCTTAGGTTACAGTATTCTGATGAGTAGGTAAGCAGCTAACCAAGTGGAAGGCAAGGTCTCTTGAAATGGAGTTTGGGTTGGAGTTGGTTTATAGGACACGTGGATTAAGGGGATTGAGAGCACTCACATAGCTGTGGAAGTATGTGCTCATAGAGGGGAGTTGTCACAGGATAATTGATCAGGGGCCTGGTTTTGCTAGAGGCCCAAGGCCACATGCATTTGAACTGGAAGGTGTCAAAAGTACGTTCTCAGGAATTGAGAACCAGAAGCTCATTACAAATACAATTTTGATTCAGACGTTGTATCAGCCATTTTATTATGTCCAGTGCCTCAGTATCAGAAATTAACTTCTGTTCGAATGATTTTCAGCTTAGTAGTCTGGTAGTGACTTCTGCTGAACTTCAGCTGTTTCACAGATACTAATGATGATGTGGAAACCCTGGTGGCATAGTGATTTGGAGTGCAAGCTGCTAACCAAAAAGTTGGCAGTTAAGTCTACCAGGGCAGTTCTACTCAGTCTACAGGGTTGCTGTGATTTGGAATCTGCTCAATGGTAGTGGGTTTGCTTTGGGGTTTTAATGATGATGTAGTGATACAGTGTGCCACTGAGTGAGTTCTGACTGATGGTGACCCAGTGGGACAGAATAGAACTGTCCCATGAGGTTTCCTAAAGTCTGTGCTGTAGCTGACTGCTAGGTCATTTCTCCTGTGGAACACTGGTGGTTTCAAATCGCCAACCATTTGGTTAGCAGCTGAGTGCTTAACTATTGTGCCACTTGGGTTCCTTCTACATACTAGTAAAACCAAACCTACTGCCACTGAGTTGATTCTGACTCATAGCAACCTTATAGGACAGAGTAGAACTGCTCCATAGAGTTTCCAGGGAGTGCCTGGTGGATTCAAACTGCTGACTTTTTGGTTAGCAGACATAGCACTTAACCACTATGCTATGAGGATTTCTTCTGCATTCTACTAGTACCTCAAAATTCACCACCATAATCATTTTTTAAAAATTTGTCTTGCAGTATGTGTCTCCATATATGGCCTCATTTAATGACCGCGTCCTTCTCTCATGTTATTAAGGCTAAAGATCTCTTAATTATAATTCTCTCCCTTTTATAGTTGTTTGCTAGGGCTGCAGTAACAAAGTACCACAAAATGAATGACACTTTAGAAATTTACCATATCTTCAGACTGGTATTCTGAATTCAGGGTGTTTATAGGGTTGTAGGAAAGACTGTTGGTGGAGTGGTTAAGAGCTATAGCTGCTAATGAAAAGACTGGCAGTTCAAATCCACCAGGTGTTCCTTGGAAACTATGGGGCAGTTCTCCTGTGTTGTATAGGGTCACCGAGTTAGATATGATTCAGTGGCAGTAGGTTTTTTTTGTTGTTTATTTTATTTTTTTTTGTTTACAGGGCCATGTTGCAGCCAAATACTCTCGAGAAGATTTTTTTTTTTTTGATAAAGATTCTGGTAGTTCCACACTTTCCGGCTTGGAGCTGCAGTGTAATTGAGTTCACTTCTGTCTCTCTGTGCCACTTCTCTCCATGAAGACACCACTAGGATGAGACTAAGGCTCACCCTGCTGTGTGTGGCCTCATGTTGACCTAATTGATAATGTCTTCAAAGACCTTATCTTCAAACAAGGTCACATTCACAGACAGCTGGGGTAAGTGCTTCAGCGTATCTTTTTGGAGGCAGTGTAATCTGTAGCACTTTATTTCTCCCAATTAATCAGTTCGCATTTCTCATTAAGTAACATGTATGTCTCTTGTGTCGGTGTTGTATCACTGAAATTGTAAATCCATTGGAGTACCTATCACATGTAATACATAGCAACCTTATAGGGTGGAGTAGAACTGCACCATAGTGTTTCCAAGGAGCACCTGGTAGATTTGAACTGCTGACCTTTACTTGGCAGCCATGGCACTTAATCACTAGGCCACCAGGGTTTCCATAGAATACATACAAAATAATCCCCCAAAGCCACTGTTGTTGATTCCAACTCATAAGAGTTTCCAAGGAATACCTGGTGGATTCAAACTGCGGAACTTTTGGTTAGCAGCAGTAGCTCTTAACCACTACACAATCAGGCTTTCCATATAATATAGGTTATGTTAAAAAAAAAAAAAAGTTGATTTGAATGCTTTGGAAGCATTGATATAAACTTGTTGTATTAGTTTTTACAACCAGTCCTGCACCATACTCATAGTCATTGCTGTGTTTGAGCCCATTTTTACAGCAGCTCTGTCAGTCTGTCCATGAAAACCCAGTGGCATAGTGGGTTAAGTGCTATACGTGCTAACCAAAAAGTTGGCAGTTCAGATCCACCAGGCACTCCTTGGAAATTCTGTGGGTCAGTTCTGTCCTGATCTCTAGGGTCACTGTGAGTCAGACTTGACTTGATGGCAATGGGTTTGTTTTTTTCTTTTTTTTGATGTCAGTTCATTTCATTGAGGGTTGTGTTCTGTTTTGCTGACCCTCTGCTTTACCAAGCATGATGTTCTGGACTGATCTCGCCTGCTAATGCATGTAAATAACATGAGATGAAGTCTTGCCATCTTTCCTTCTAAGGAGCTTTCTGGCTGTCCTTCTTCTTGGGTATATATGTTGTCGTTAGGTGTTGTTGAGTTGGTTCTGATTCATAGCAACCCCATGTAAAACAGAACAAGGAACTGCTCGCTGCTCTGCCACCCTCACCATCATCACTGTGTTTGAGATCACTGTTGCTGTCACCGTGTCAGTCCACCTAATTGACGGGTTTCTTTTTCATTTATTCTCTTCTATACCAAACATGATGTCCCCAGAGACTGGTTCCTTCTGATCCCATGTAAAAAGTAAATGAGATGAAATCTGACCATTCTTGATTCTAAGGAAGTACAACTTAATGGCTGTACTTCTTCCAAGATGGATTTGTGTGTTCTTCTAGCAGACCATGGTATATTCACTGTTCTTCACTAATACCATAATTTAGAGGCATCAATTCTTTATCTTCCTCATTCATTGTCCAGCTTTCTCTTGCACACGAAGCAATTAAAAATACCACGACTTGGTTAAGGCACACATTTAGTCTTGCTTTTTTAGCACAAGAAATAGGTCTTTTGTACAAAACTTTCCTAATGCAGTACTTCATTTGATTTCTTGACTGCTGTTTCATGGATATTGATGATGGGTCCAAGTCATATGAATTCCTTGACAGCTTTAGTCTTTTTTTCATTTATCATGGTTTTGCTTATTGGTCCAGTTTTGAGGATTTTTGTTTTCTTTGTGTTGAAATGTAATCCAGCATGTGTATATAATGTGTAGGCACTAAAACAATGTTCATTTGAATTGTCTAGAAATGGAAATTTCAGTATTAATATAAACCTGTTATCCAGATCATTTTAATGTCTTTACCTGACATCTTCTTTTTAGTTATTTCACCTGTTTTGCCACTAAGCACCTGGTCTAGATGACTCCATTGACACCCATTTGATTCAGACTCAGGGCAGCTCCATGTGTGTCAGAGTGGAGCTGTGCTTGATACAATTTTCAGTGGTTGACTTTTTGAAAATGGCTGCACCTTTCTTCTGAAGTGCCTCTGAATGGACTCAAACCTCTGACCTTTCAATTGGCAATGGCTTTACCATGTTTAAACCTTTGGCTTATCTTTTCTAGATTATTCTATTTCTTAAATCAACAGAGTTCAAGAATATATCAGCCCTCAAACAATAAATTATGCTGTTGACTGTATTGTCACTCATCCCAATAACTGAGATTTTGAAAATATTATTATCAATAATTTTAAGTGTTTTCTGTCTGAAACTTAGTCTAGTGGTAAAAAATCCTGACAGTGGATTGTGGGGTGTTTTTTTTTTTTGAAACTGGGTGTTTAAGTTAAATTTGCTTGACATTTTATGTGGTATTAATTGTTTTTAAAACATCTGAAATTATTAAATTCTTCATGCATTTGTTTTTGTATTAGGTAGGCATACAGCATGAATTTTTTCATAATATTAGGAGAGAAAAGCAGTGCCAAGAGATTAAGTGAAGAAATCAATTGTAATTAATATGGTAAGAGTCTACAGTCAACACTTAATGGTGAACATTAGCTGGTTGGTGCCCAAGTTCCTTTATTGGCATTGGGAACATTATGTTTTGAAACCAACATTGTAAATGTGAAGCTGTGATTGTAAAACTTAAGATTTTGACAATAAGAGCTGATTCTCAATATATGAAGCTTGTTGAATTTCTCATAAAAATACACAAGAAAGATACTTCTTAAGGGACTTGACATAATGTTTTAAAGGAAAGGTGGCAGCATTTGGTTATATGCATAAGAGAGCCATGGCATTGTATTTCATATTAAATTACATACACAAGACTTGGGCTTTATTTGAGAATAACTTTTCTTATATAGTTAATTTTTAAAATATTATATTAGTAGACTGTTTAACTGTTTTTTGCTGAGATTTGTGAAGCAAGTTATTTTAAACCAATTTCTGCTATTAAGTATGAAATGATATACTTGTCATGTCTAAAAATAGGTATGGTCTTGTTAATAGTTTCAATAAAATTTGTTTACAAAGGAAATACTGCCACAATGCAAAGCAAATGCTAATATTTCCATGGGGGAGGAAGCTATCATACAGTAGCTAGTTTTGTAAGTTGGCATATTGGGTATTTAAAAACTGTTGAGTGATTTTACTTTTTCAAATATACTTTGAATATGATTATGAAAGCATCTCTGTTAATCTTCTGAAATAATGTCCACAGTGAGAAATCAGAATGGCTGGCAATTCTTAGGTTTCTTCAAACTTGTTGGTTTCTTTTCTTTCTCATATTAAGAAAAAAATGATAATGACCTATCTGAAACATGCCGTGGTGTAAATCAGTATATATACACTTTGGTTTGTGAAGGGAATTGAGCTAGGTCTTGGAGGGTACTAATAAACATAAAGGACTTCTTTTGTTTTGCATTAAGGCCAATTCAGGAGAAAAGTCCAGCCAGTAATGTAGAGCAGCGTGTGGTAAGTACAGTGCAGGTACCAGTGTTTAGAGCTCAGTAATAGGTTAGTATGACAGGTGGCTAGAATGAATGCTGTCACACAGTTAGTTTTTATTCTTAGTGTTGTGTGTCAGGAATGTAATAAAGTTACATTAGGAGTCCTTAGGAAATTACAGTGATCATCAGATTGACTCTTAATAAACTGTGCTTTTTTTTTAAAAAAATCAGTGATATTGTAGTATAATTTACTTATAGTAGACTGACCTTATCATGAGTGTTGACAGAATCTACAGACACACCACAAGGAAGATTCAGAACATGTCTTTCACTCCCCAAACTCCTTCCTACTCTTCTGAAATTAACCACCCCCATCCCTCTGCCCTGGCAGTTCCAGACCTACTGTTTGTATTATAGATCGGTTTGCTTTTCTAAAATTCTTGTGAGTGTATTTTGCTTTATCTAGGAGTTAGTTAGGTTCATACAAATTGATGGTAAATTGACTTTTTGTAAAATAAATTTTTAAATTAAAATGTCTCAGGTACTTGAATAAAAACTCAGTTGGAATTATTTCTAACATTTTTGTTGTAAGTTTTTCTGCCTTGTCGTCTCTCTCTATAATATCATAAATCCATGCTGCATGTAAAGGAACCTTGGTTGAATACCTGCTAACTGAAAGGATGGTGGTTGGAACCCATGAGCAGCTCTGTTGAGGAAAGTGTGGCAGTCTGCTTCCTTAAAGATTTGCAGCCTTTGAAATGATTATAGGGCAGTTCTGCCAGGTCCTCTGGGTCACTGTGAGTCAGAATCACCTCAGTGGCAATGCTTTTTTTGTATTGCATGAAAGTTATTATATAAAGTGAATATGTGTGCATTGTTTTATAAAGCAGTGTATCCTTTTCTAGTTAGATTATTACCTGCTGTTTGTTTTTAAAAGTTGATAAAAAATTTAAGAAATAAAAGTCTAAAGATTTCTCTTGTCTTTAGCATTTAATTCCTTCCTTTCTCCATAGAGTTATTATTCAGTAGGAAGTTTAATCTAGTTCTCTAAAGGACCATTTGGCTGCTCCTTAAGCGCTCCTGCTCTTATACCTAGGGATAGAGAAGGTGAGCAGGTGAAACAGCCCTTTACTTCCTAACATCTTATTCTTTGTGACTCTTGGACATACACTGCCTGTTTTAAAAGCATGCTGAAAAGTAGCAGTTGATCTCATGGAGAAAACAGCTCCACCAAGGTGAAATATTAGAATCCTTTTATGACTTTTATGTAGGAAAGAATAAGAAAATTCTGTTCCTAGAATCTTTGGTGCTTTATTAACCATTTTTAAACTCATTCTTAATAAAAGTCAGGCATTATGAAATGAGTACTTGGGCACCAAACATGCTTCAATTTCTATTTGATTTGGGAATCCTGAATTTACCTGAAAACAGATCATCTTAGTTGTAATTTGTTGATGGTAAAACTTCAGGTAACCGACATGCTGCTTATTATTAAGTAATATTTTTGATAGATGTGTAAATGTGCATCTGTTGAGGAATTCTGAAAATCCTTATTTAGATTTTCTACTGAAGCCTTCAGATAAAAGAAAACAGTTTTCAAAAGTCAGTTTGAGAGGCTGTGTAGACCGTATGTGCAAGATGGGGCTAAAAAGAGCAACCTGATGGGAGCAACTGACTGGAAAACTAACATTTCTTGTTAAACCTGTTACCATTGGATTGATCTCTACTCAGAGAGACCTTATAGAACAGAGTAGAACTACCCTGTAGGGTTACCAAGGCTGTAAGTCTTTTATGGAGGCGAACTACTTCTTTCTTCCTTGCAATGTTTGGTGAATTCAAACTCGCTGACCTTTTGGTTAGCAGCAGAGTTCTTAACCACTTGCACCACCATGACTGCCAGTAGGTGATCATTATCATCCTCAAAACTAATCTGTCAGCCTTTTTTAAAAAAAGTATTGCTTATACGATTTTTGTAATTTTCTTATTGTGGGGTATTATCTTTGGAAGCCCAGATGTATATTCTATTCAGCTTATATTTGGTAGCTGAGACAGGGTCCTCTGTTGAGCAGGTTAAATCCACCATCAGCCAAGCCAAGTGCCGTCGGGTCGGATCCGACTCATGGCACCATCAGAGCTGATATAAATAAATAAAGCTGGCGAGACACTGGGTAAGTGCTAAGGCTGCTAATCCAAAAGTCATCAGTTTGACTCTCCCAGACACTCCTTGGAATTCTTTTGGGGAAGTTTTCCTCTGGTCTTTAGAGTTACTATGAGTGGGAATTGACTCCATGGCAATGAGATCGTATTACAAACCAGGTCACGGAAGTACTCTAGTAGTGGCATATACAGAGTACATGGAGAGGGACAAATTAACTCTGGCTTCATCAGGTGACACTGTTTGAATCGTCCATTAATGATGAGTTGCATTCAAATATTTATTCACCCCCCTCCGTTTAGACAGTTACTACTTAACTGTAGAAAATCTTGGAAATAGGAGTAGTGCAAAGAAAAGAAAAAAATAAGTGTTCTTAATCTAGTGAAATTTCTCACTAACATTTTTATACAAGTTCTTTTTTTTGTTCTCCTGCCATGATTTTTACCTGTTGTTTTTTTTACTTTATAGTGTGAACATTTGTTTATGTCATTAAGTATGTTCCTGTAACATCACTTTCAGTGATTGTGCAGTCATTTAACTGCTGTATAGATGTAATGGAATTTATTTAACACGTCACCTATCGTTGAACATTTAGTTTGTTTCTGCTTTTACGATTAAACAGTGTTCAAAATATGCTTATGCAAGTGGCAAATTCTTTTAATTCTTATTTTGTCAAAGTAATATAGTCCTGTAATCTGGAAATCTAATAGTCTAATGGTTAGTTTCCATTTCTCTTTATTCTTTCTAGTCTTCTCCTTTAGAATCAACCATTTTCAGTATTTTATCTATTTTTTTTGACATTTGTACGTTTCTGTACATCTAAATCTACCCTGACCTCTAGGTCTCTGAGAGTCAGACCTGACTCGCTGGCAGTGGAAAATTACATACATACATTCACTATTGTCTTTTGGTTCATCAGTTTTACAGATTACTGTTGACTTTATATTATGGCAGGTGTGGATTGTTCCCTCATATTCCTAGTATAATTATATTACAACTTTTGGCTGTTTGCATTATTACTGTATTTTGTTAAAGTTGGCAGATGGATTATTTCTAAGTACTATAATGAACTGTAATAAAAGGGTCCCTTCTGTCTTCTTCTTTTTCATGAAGTTAACAATGCTTTGTTTTTTTCATTTCTCTTGTTAATTCTTTCCACACTTTTTAGGACCTGCTTCTTATACTCTTCAGCTAAGTAGATCACATTAGATTGTGATTTTTTTTTTGCCTGCTTCCTTGAAGATATTTTCCCTAGAGACTTCCCATTCTGTAGGCCTGCTCTTGGAATTTTCTTTTGCTGATAGTGGAGGAATTCCCTTTGCCTTTTCCTGAATCACATATTGTTTTTCTTGTCTGATTCCTATGTTTTGTGGTATATGTTCTGTAATAGTTTCCTGAAAAGAAGCCGTGGTTGCACAGTGGTCAGTGCACTTGGCTGCTAAGTGAGAGGTTGGCTGTTGGAACCCACTAGTTGCTCTGAAGAAGAAAAGACCTGGTGATCTTCTATCCTAAAGATCTCAGCCTGGAAAACCTGTAGGGGTGTTCTACTTTCCCCTGGGTTACTGTGAATGGCACACAGCAACAACAGTTTCCTGCAAAAGGGTGTATGAGAGACTAATGTCCTTATTTAGTTTTTTCACTTGATGTACACTTTTCCTGTATAGCTCTAGAAATCTTGGTATTGTAGTGTTTAAGTGCTGTGTCTGCTAAGCAAAAGGTTGGCAGTTCAAATCCTCCAGGTGCCTCTTGGAAACTATATGGCAGTTCTGCTCTGTCCTGTAGGGTCGTTATGAGTTGGGCTTGACTCAGTGGTTTTGTTTTTGAGTAGTTCTAAATTGGAAATCACTTTCCTTCAGATTTTTTTTTTTTTGTGTGTGTGTGTGTGTGTGTGTGTGAACTTACTCTGTTGTCTGCTAGCTTGCTCTTGCAAAGTCAGAGCTTCTTAATTCCTTGAATAATTGTATAAGAAAAATAAGTAGAAATGGTGTATGTGGTAATAAAGGGATCATGTTTTAAACACATTAAAGATGTTGTGTTAGTTATTTAGTGCTGCTGTATAACAGAAATACCACAAATGGATGACTTTAACCAACAGAAATTTATTTTCTCCCGGTTTAAGACACTAAAAGTCTAAATTGAGAATACTGGCTCTAGGGCAAAGCTTTTCTTTCTTTCTGTCAGGTCTGGAGGAAGGCTCCTGTTTCTTCTGTATTTCTACTCACAGGCAATCTTCATCTAGGTTACCATCTCTCTTCCCCCTTCTCTGTTCCTTTTTGCTTGCGTGTTTAATCTCTTATATCTCAAAAGAGATACAGTTAATATGATACATTCTAGACCAACCCTGTTTGGTTAACATATCAAAGACAACTTGTGCAAGTGCAGGTGTAACCACAGGTACAGAGATTAGGATTTACAACACGTATTTTGGGGGGACCCAATTCAACCCATAACATATAGGGAGGATGAAAAAGGGATTCAGAGGCTGTCAAAGGTCATGTGAGAGCAGAGTACCCATTTGTTTAGGGAATCACCATATGTACCACCATACAGGGAGAATGTGGGATACAATTGGAACATAGTAGATTGAGGCTCAGTAATGAGGTCCTAGGATTCTCGGCTTAGAGTTTTGGTTTTGTTTTATAGACGCCATTTCACTCATAGTTGGATGAAGCCTTCTTTGACTTATGGTAGGTAAAATAGATTGATCTCATATTTGTCTTCCCATAGTTATTTGCATTTTCATGCATGAATGTACAGAGACACACACATCTTTTTAAATATCTGTATGCCTGTCTCCACCATTGGTCTAGAACTTTGAGTGGAGACATGACATAATTAGACCTATATTAAAAGAAGAACATGAGATCTGTTCTTAACACGCATGGTGGTTGGGATGCCATTGAAAACTGGAGGATGGATAGGAAGAGAAGGGATTATGGGAAGAGAGAACAGGAAATGATTGCGCTGGCCAGATTTGAAGAAATTAGCCTTGGGTGAACTAGTCTACTGGGAGTGGGAGAGTATATGTTTCCTTCAAACAGTTATATTTTGATCATTCTCATTAGTCTAATCATTCTTAATTTTGGGAAGACTCCATTTGGCTTTTGTGTAATGTGTTTTGTACACATTTTCCTCTTCCTGTTTCAGATTCATTGTAAAATAGTCTGAAAAATTTCAACTCTTGCTTTTATTAGTATTTTTAAAAACTGATGATGTTCTGGTTACAAAATTGGTGATTTATATTACTGATGATCTGAAATACCATCTTCATTCCATTTGGTTAAAGAAGAGTACTAGAGTTTTGGAGGGAAAGAATTTGCATAAATTGTGTATTTATAGGCATTTCTTTATTTTGAGCAGATTAACTACCTAAAAATATTAATCTTGATTCTATCAGAAAGTCTTCCTTAAGTAGATGGAGCTTGCAATATTGATGGATTGCTCAAAAGCCAGACCATGTATTTTTATTTTAAAAAAGTACCATAGAACTTGTAACCATATAACATATTTTCCAAATAGCCTGCCACTTGATGAATCTTTACTTAATGAGATACTTTGTGGTTGACTAGTGCTTTATAAAGCACTGATTCATAATGTTAGTTATAGTTTATTGAGCACTTAGTATATGCCATGCTATCTGTCTAATAGTTAATGGACACTGTCTCATTTAAAAACATCCCTGATAAAGTGCATTATGTTACTGGGTAAACAAAGCAAATGGAAGTGCAGAGAGGTTATCTTTCTTGCCCAAGATTATGTAGTTAGTAAGTAGTAAAAGCGGGGAATGTTTTATCTTTGGTCTGTATGTCTCTCTATTATTAAGTATATTTTCAAGTGTTGTGGGAAAGATCTTAAGGAATATTAATAATATCTTCAGTGGCATTACGTGTTAATAGTATGTCTCACCTCACTTGTCATCAAATGACCATTTTGTTTACTGATTCCCTACAGTGGTGTAGTTGCTAAGTGCTACTGCTGCTAACCAAAAGGTTAGTGGTTCGAATCCACCAGGTACTCCTTGGTAACACTATAGGGCAGTTCTGCTCTGTCCATAGGGTCACTGTAAGTTGAACTTAACTCAGTAATAGTGGATTTGGCACATTTGTTGTTGTGAAGTGAATGGTTCCACAGATCTTTTTTCTTTTTTTGGTGCTTATACAATTGTGCAATGGTCAGTATATTTTCAGGATTGAAAACAGATAGTCCAACATAAGACTGTTATTTAGGTAGTCCTTTTGGTTTTTATTTCCCCCCTTTCTTTCCTCTTTAGAAATTATGCGTATTTTCTTTGGAAAACTTTCTGTACCTGTCAAGACAGTTTAGTATCCTGGTCTATGTGTGAGACATATAATTTTACATTATTTACTTTCTATGCTGCAGTATACAGTTCTTTCACAAACCATGTAAAGCCTCCCCAACTGCTCTGTCTCCACAGTGGTAACTTTAAGAAGTTGTTACAACATGCTTCTTCCTGCACCCAACAGTTTGGTATTCTGTCAGATGTTTTGCAGGGCCACAGTGAGTCCTTACAGTGATTGTCTTCAAGAGGAGAGGCAGCAGAGACACCTGTAGAGATCAGCACACCTGCCCTCAAGCAAAAGACAGTAATTAGTTACTCAGATTCCCTTGAAAACTTCTCCTGTGTTGTTGCACATGAAACACAAAGATGACAGTGGTGCTGTCTTGAGCTCTACACTGTTGGAGTTGTTTATGCTCATTCAATTTTTAATGTGCCTCTCAGACATTTTGATGAGAACCTTGAGCCCAAAGGGATTTGCATGCTTGATCAAACCTGTGATGATTTAAATATAGAAATAAAGAGAAACCTCTGGATTACCCTGAACTGTTAACTTTTGGGATAGCATTAGTGGAAGCATTAACATGATACTTGGGGCAAAGTTGTGTTTGATCAGCTTCCATAACTTTTTCTTTCTTGACAGCAGGTGTAGCTCCCGTAAATATAAACAAGTTCTTTAATGGTTATAGTTCCAAATGCATGTGGATATCTGGATAGCATATATTGAATATTTTAAAAAATGATTTTATATCAACCATGTTTATTGAAATTGAGCCGCTTTTAAGTACCAACCTTTTAGTCCTACCACATTGTCATATATAGTTTACATTATTAAAGAATGAGATGATAAGTGATTAACTTTTAATATAGTTATGTATGTGAATTGGATATATTGGGGCCAAAGAAATGCACTACACAAAATATTTGGAGGTCTTTTTACACCACTGCTGTGCTTTTAACGCTGTTCATGTCCCTGATACCATGTGAGATAAAAGCTTGTGTTTTACTAGGTGACGTTTCAAGTTGTTTCTAAACCTGACATTTGATTCTTTGATTGTATTTGTATAAATTTGTAATAGGCAGTTTCGGTAAATATGCACTACTATTTCTTTAACTTACTTAGCTTGGAAAATGCTATCATTCCTAATACCATAACAAACTCAGTTCAAATTTCTTCTGAGGAAAACTATCTCTGGTGCCTCATCATTCAAACATGCTGTGGTGGATATACATGTTTCTTAAACTAGTTATCAGGGACAAATGAACTTTATGGAATTGTCAGATCATAGTCGAACTGAAGGGGATGTTTCAGAGCCTGGGGCTACTAGAGTTAGAAACCCTAGATGCTAATAAATTCACTGTGCCTTACGTTTTCCCTGATTAGTGTGTAGGAAGACTCCTCCAGTGGGTTTCTAAGAATCGTTTCTCATTGTTCTTCAGTAAGAATGGAATGAATAATGGGAATGTGTAAAAGCTCGCCTCTCGATTTATGTTTGCCTCTTTTTCTTGGTCATCTTCAAGCTTACATTTGGATGGAGCTGGGGAAGCTCTGCTTGTGGGCTGATGGTGATGCTACTAGGATAGGCGCGTTACATGCCTATTCTGTCTAGCCCGTACTTCGCTGAATTTCAGAAGTTTCACAGAAGTCATTTCTAAGAGTGGGTATGTTTCTAGTGGCCTTCAGGATTTCTGACGGAGTAACTTCATGCTCATGCTGTATAAAGCATTTGGCATTCTCTTGCTTACATAAAGTGCTCTATCTATCCTGGGTCCATATCTTATTTATCTTTGTGTCCTTAGTGCCTAACTGACTGTGGTCATTCACAGTTGGTTGGATTAGCAAGTGATTAAAAATGTTATGTAATGAATACAAACAGACCATGGAAACAATAAAGAGATCATACTTAATGCTTTCAGTAATAAAATCACTTTTTCTCCTGCTGAGTTGATGTATTTTCTAGAGTAAGTACTGTGATTTGATTTTAACTTTACCATCAAACCCAAAAGCAAACCAGTTGCCATTGAGTGGACTGTGACTCACAGTGACCCTGTAGGATGGAGTGGTTTTGAACTGTTGAACTTTTGGTTAGCAACCAAGCTGTTTAACCACTACACTGTTAGACCTCCAGTATTATTATACTAAAATCAAACTGTTCATAATACAAGGACTGCCATTAAGTTCACAAACTCATCCTAGAAAAAGTGCAACATATTACTGAATATCAGTATGGTCACCTTCGAAGAACTCCTGTGGGAATCTATGCAGCAACACCAACATCTTGTCCACCCTTCAGAGCTGTTTTGGAACTCTTTTTCTGAAATGACCATCAGAGTCTGAATGGCATTCAAATAGCTTCCTTTCAAGATTTCCTTTGTCTTCAGGCACAGAAACAAGTCACGGTGGGCCAGATCAGGTGAATAGGGAGGGTATTCCAATACAGTTATTTGTTTACTGGCTAACAGCTCTCTCACAGAGAACTGTACCATTAAATTCACGAACTTGCCACCATGCCATCCTGCAGAACGGCCATTCCAGAAAGAGTTCCCAGATGGCTTTGAATGGTGGAGTAGACCCTGGCAGTGGTGCATGGCTTCCCAAGGGGAGTACTTCAGAGGTGACTGTAGTGATTGATTCTCAGCAGTGAGGTAGGTAGCACTTAGAACCATTCAGTTCATGGACTTAATTGTCAGACTTTTTAGATAAACCTGTTTAGCCTACTCAGGTTTGTTTTCTACTGTTTCCTAACACTTATTTTTATCTCTGTTTCAGGACATGCAAAACTTTTCTGAGCCTCAATCTCAAGGGGTACTCGGAAACTTCTATTTTTGACAAGCCAGTTTAGAATTACATCATATCCTTCTGTTTTGTGAAATTTATGTCACACCAGCTAGCTAATAATTTTATTACTATGACTTTTTTTATTTGTGGTATAATTGTTTCATTTCTTACATATGGCAGAATACTAAATATTTGTAGTCACGCTAGTTAATTTCTAACTTTGTAGCAGAAAAATAAACTCCCCACAAAGCAAGGGACAAAGAAAGAGAGGCTGACTAGGAAGGGTATTTGGGAGAGTATGAAGAAAGCATTGGGTTTGGAATTTGAAAACCCAAATTCTGATTCTGCTTATAGGCTTTATAATCTTTGATTAGTTCAGTAATCTTTGGGAATAAAATGGTAATAATCATTACCTAGCAAATTTGTAATAGTGATGCTGTATTATGAGTTGGGATCAACTCGATGGCAATGGGTATAAATTTTCAATAGCTACGTGGCAGACAGGTGGAATAACCAGTAAGGAAGGTACACGTGGGTGTACTTGTATTCACTTAGTTACCTGTAGTGAACAGTTTCACCACATAAGTTAAGTGAAATTGTGCACTATAGATTAGTAAATAAATGCAGGTAAGCCCAAGTATACCTTGCTTATAGTGTAATCCATCCGTGCTGGCAAATTACATAACACAGGTAAACTGCTTATTAACACATTCTCTGGCACATTATAGATGTTTAGCAAATGATAGGTAACTCTGTTACTTTGCCTGTAAGGAAAGTGAGGTTTAGAGAACTGACCAAGGGCCCCTACAGTGAATAAATTGTGGACAGAGGATAGAAACCCTGGTTCTTCTTTAAAGAAGTGGTTGTCAAGCATTTGTGTACACTGGATACCAACAATCTAGTTCAAACATGGATTGCTGGTCTCCACTGCAGAGCTTTTGATTCATTAGTTCTGGGGTTGGGCTTAAGTACTCCTGGTGGTGCCATGGTTAAAGTGGTTGACTGCTAACCAAAAGGTCTGGGGTTTGAAACCACCACCAGCAGCTCTTCAGGATAAAGATGTGGCAGTTGTCTTTGGTAGAGATTTATAGCATTGGAAACTCTATAGCATTGCTGTCAGTTGGAATTGACTCCATGGAAGTGGGTGGAGTGAGGCCTGAGACTTGGCATTTCCAACAGTTCCCTTGGTGATGCTCCTGCTCCTTCTCCTGCAGGTGCTGCTGCTGGTCTGGGGCCCACTCTCTGAGAACCAGTACTCTACAGTCATGTTTCTCATTCCTAGCTGCACACAACAAACAGCTGGGGAGCTTCTGTGATGAAACCAGAACCTCTGGTTGTGGGACCTTAGTATGAGCTCCCTCCTTTCAGCCCAATTTCCCCATTCCCTGAAGACCTCTAGGAAATTCTAATGGACTACCAGGACTAGAAACTCAGCTCTGCCTACAGCCAGGCTCTTTGTAGTTTTCCATTAGAATGGGGCAGAGCAGAGTGGCAGGCCCTAAACGCCTCCAGGATTCTCGGTGAAGCAAAGACAAAATAGTCTGTGTGTGCGCGCGCGCGTGTGTGTGTGACAGAGAGAGAGTGCATGTGCACATGTGTGCTTGCATGTGTGTACCTTGTGATGGTTTAAATCAAGCACTCTAGCCTAAAATTCTTGTGTTGTTTGACCTTGATCTGTTTGTAGTTATGAAGTTTCAGTGTGTCTTGAATGTCTTCAGCAGTCTCTAATGTGGCTTTTATGTTAATGTTTGGCAAAAGCAACTATTTATTAATAGTTGGCTTGAAGTATATAAAAATGTATAAAGGAATCCGCCTAATTTTTTTTGAAAAAGCATTGACTTTGGCAACTTGTTGTGCTTTTACAGTTCTGACCAGGAACTTGTTATTATTTCCAGGATGCTGTTGAATGCATTATAGTTTTCTTTTAGGGCACCTAGTTTTTGTTTAGAGTTCCTGGGTAGCACAAATGGTTAAACACTCAACTATTAGCAGAACGGTTGGTGGATTGAACCCACCTAGAGTTGTCTTGGAAAATAGACCTGATCACTTGCTTCCCAAAGGTCATACAGCCTTAAAAACCCTGTGGAACAGTTTTCTTCTGCACATATGAAGTCTCCTTGAATTAGAATGGACTTGACAGCAACTAATGGCAGTTTTTAGGTGAAACAGATAATGATAGTTGTATAGCTTGAAGAGTATTAAGTAAAAATGTTAGTAGATTAATTGGTGAAAGGAATCATTTCTTCTGTTATATGATTCATTTTGTAAATATATACAAATCAAGGCATGAAATCAGTTACTGGATAAGAGTTGGCAAAATTCCACATAATTTCATTAACCTTTAAGCAATGAAATTATAAACCTCTATGCAAATGATTAAGGTTATCATTGCCTATCACCCTCTTTTGATACCTACAGACTGTTAATTCTTCTCTCTCCTGCTGAGTCTTATTAAAACTTCTGACTGATGTACTTTTATTAAAAGGTTTGGAATTTAGCAGTTTAAAACATTTGCTTCACACCGTCACCTCTAATTTAACTAGGCCATTAAACACAATATTTTGCAAAAGGAAGTCAATAGCTGTTTCTTTAAAAAAAATTAAAATTAATTTTAAACTCTTGCTTAGAGGTGAGCAGCTACTGTACACCACTAGGCCTTTTGATAGTTGATTTGTTCCTTTAGTATGCAAATTTTAGGTTTACAAAGATCTAGTGCTTTTATTTAAGAAATATGCCTGGAGGCTAGATTGGTAGGCTTTAGGGAGATATCTAGTTTAGTGTGAAATAAATAGTTGTTAAGGAATCAGATGAATTGAGTCCCAGAAGATGAAGGGTAGAGCAGAGACAGATTGAGAAAAACTATCTCATTTCATTGGGCTAAAAATACCACTGAATTAAAAGGGAAGACAATGAATGATAGCAACACAAAGCAAATTAATGGGAATAAGCCATGTATTGTAGATTTTTGGATGAGTTCTGATATGTAAGGAGTTGAAAGCATTTAGTATTACATCCCTGACTGAAGAAGCTTGGTTCATCTCCCTCTGGGAAGGCCAGCCTCTCCAGAGGTTAACAGCTTTAAGAGGGAAAACTCTCCTTTAGCCTGAGAGGACTGAATGGGTTGCCTTTGGTCAGTCAAGTGATCATATTACTTCTGGTTAGATGAACGATGTCCTACAGCACCCTCACATTCTAAAGGAGAAGACTCAGGGTTGCTGCGTTAGGTTGGAAACTAACATTTGAAACAGCTTCGGTGTGTGTATGCTTGTTGCTTATCTCCTTTGGTGGACAGTCAGTGAGGTATGAGGACTAGGGTGATGGTGTGTGAAGTGGGGTTCTAGGTTCCTTCATTGAAGGTGGGTCCCTGACCCTTTTATAGTCAAGAGTACCTTTGTGTGTATGTACGGATATTTGGGGTACATTTTTATATCGTTTAGTATTAGGGTCGCCATGAGTCGGATCCGACTCGACGGCCCTTGGCTTGGCTTGGCTTGGCTTTAGTATTATTCAGTGTTTTATTTTTATATTTCAAGATTCTTGTGCATTTTTAAAGTAGGTAATATGTTACTTGGTTCAAATTCCAAAGGCACTGAGGGGCATGCATTCTCTCTCTCCTGTAACTCTGCCCCTGAACGCTGCCGTATACGTAAAGCCAGGGTTACTAGTTTTTTGTGTATCCTTCTAGTGATATGGATACAAGTATAATCAATTTCTTTCTTTTTGCCCATGCGTCTTTATACGTATATGTTTACCTTGTGAGCCTCGTGATGGTTTTTTAAAAATGCCAAACTGCATGAGAAATATTATAGTCTCTGCTGTGCTGTCTTAACATTCAGATGTGAGTGACTTCAACAATTTTTTTCAAAATCTTGCAGTTAGTTTAAGCACTGGCCCAACGCTGTGACCTTGTGAAGCAGAACTAAAGAACTACATGGAAATCTTCTGAAATTCCACAGCTTTGACTCAAGATCTGACATTCTTCTGCTGCCATTTTCTGAAGCCCGTAATATTTTCGCATCCACATTGTAATGCTTCCTTGTTCCTGAGTAATTCTGACTTGGGTATAATGAGCTCAACCCAAAAACCCAACCCGTTGTCAGGTCGATTTTGACTCATAGTGACTCACAGGGCACAGTAGAACTCCCCCTCAAGTTGCCAAGGAGCACCGGGTGGATTTGTTGTCTAGCAACTACAGCACTTGAATCACTACATACCAGGGTTGTTTCCATGTTGGACTCAGTGGGTACTTTTGTGTCCTCTTTCTCGTTCTTGTGTTCTCCTGTATTCATCTAGTTATACTTCTGAATTTCTATTTTCTGTGAATTTTGTTCTATTTGTATGCATCCTTGGTTAAAATTTTATGTAGTTTGACATCTTTTAGTCTTAACTGAATGTATTGAAAGTTTATGGATATTGACAGCCATCTGAGGTAGTTTGTTCTTTTAAATTACACAATAAAACCTGTTAAAAGTCAGGACCTATGTAAGGCGGAAACCTGTCAGAGAAGGAAAACACAAGCATTTTCCACTAATAGAGAGTAGTAGAAAAACGGTAGACTGCACACTATCAAAGGCAGAAAATTTATGATGCTTGGAAAGCAAAATAGTTTCACTGAGTTCTAGCTCTCACAGGTTTCACTGTACTTCTGTCTAGACAGGTGTAGCTCTTAATTGAGAGGATGAGATCTGGAGCTAGACTGCCTAGATTTGAGGCTTGGCCTCCTCACTTACAAAGAGCATGATCTTGGGCAGGGTACTTAACTACTTTGTGCCTTAGTTTCTTAATTTGTAAAATGGGAGTAGCAATAATATCTACATCAGAAATGTAATGATTAAATTATGTGGTGTTGTGCATAGCACATATCAAATATTGTTAGGTACTGGCAAGTCTGTTGTGACTCCTAGCGACCCTACCAGTCAGATCAGAACTGCCCCATGGAGTTTCTAAGGAGAGCCTGGTAGATTTAAACTGCTCACCTCTTGGTTAGCAGCTATGGCACTTTAACACTGGACCGCCAGGGTTTCCTATTACCTATTAGGATTTGTATTTTGACCATGTGATTGTGACTATATCGGACTTTTATAGGATATAATTTAGCATTTTTGACCTTGTAATTTCGAGTGTATTTGTATAAGTGTTAAAGAATCTGTGGTCTTTTATAGTATATCATTTATCATTTTTGACCTTGTAATTTTCAGTATATTTGTATAAATGTTGACGAATCTGTTAGGTTTTTAAACAGTAAGAGTTTACAAGCTGTGAAGATTAACAGTATATTTTAGAAAAATTATAATTCTGAATGTGCGGGTGACTAAATTATTAGAGAATTATTTTTCTCTCATTTTCGTAACCTGTTTGTTGAGTGTTGTGTGTATATTTTAATTTTTAACTGTCCAGGTGATTTATCTTGTGTTTAGAGGATAATTGTTCAGAAGAATTACAGTGTCAGCCACATAATTTTCTGGTAGCCACATTAAAAATATAAAAAGAAATGAGTGGAATTCATTTTAATAATGTGTTTTATTTGTCCCAGTAGATCTAACTATGATCTAAACTATTATCATTTCAATATGGAGTCAATATACAATTGAGATAGTTTTTTTTTTTTAATTACATCTTCAAAATCCATTATGTGTTTTATACTTACAGCACATCTTAGTTTGGACTACTCACTTTTCAAAAGCATAAGAGGCATGTGTGGCTAGAGGCTGTGTTTTGGATAGCTGACTTGCAGAGCATCAACTACTTTTAAGTTTTTTTTTAAAGTCAAGGTGAATATAAATACTTTGCTACTGTTGATAAAACATATGTATCTAATAGGTAGATAGAAATTACAAGATGGTAGTGAGAAAGGAGAAATAGAGAAGAGATTCAGATTTGGAAATGATCAATGAATAGGATCTAGATGGTACTTGAAGTCCTGAAGTGAGGTGCAGAACGAAACCATAATACCCCTAGGGAATTCATAATAAAGAAACCAAAGATGACATAGAAAAGACCCAGAGAAGAGGAAGACTTCGAATGTAGGTGGCCTGGAAACCAACGAAAGGGAATTACAAAGGAGCATGAAATACTGGTGTTATGGCAGCCAGCATTACGGCAACACTTAAGCCACCACAGTACTACAAACTGACAGACAAGTGGTGGTATATTTTTGTCTTCTATTAAGATAAATAGAACAATATACATAGATAAACAGAGCAATATACACGTTGATTCTGGTATCCAGACTACTGATTCAGTTAGCAGGTAGGCCAACTGTGTATCCTGAAGCTTGGTATTTTTTACATGCAGAAAACCCAAGCAAATTCATGCATCTAAATGGACTCGTGTAGGTTTGACTAGACTTAAGGATCTGTTTCCAGGTTGGTTTATTCATGTAACTGTCATATTGATGCTGGGGGTTGGCAAGAGGCTTTCATGTCTGTCTCTCCTTAGAGTTGCTTGAATGTCCTTGTAATGTGGCACCTGGCTAACCTTCGAAAAAACATCCAAGAAAACAAGGAAGATGCAGTAATGTCTTTTAGCTCTTAATATCAGAAGTACCACACCATGACCTCTGTATTCTGCTGGTCAGTCAGTGCAACCCTAATAATACATGTAGGAGACGGCTACATAAGGGTATGAATTCTGTGAGCTGAAAGTATTGGGCGACATTTTGGAGACTACCTACCAGCTTTCTTGTTTTCAGGAGTAGAAATTTGTCAGATTTGTGTGTAGAAGCAAAGGAAAACAAAGTAAAAAACTACAAAGGACAGCATAACAAAAAAATACTATTTTAATTGAATGAAATTTGTAAGAATTTGGCTAGGATGTGGTCCTTTGTATTGAGGGTGCAAAGTGCATGCACTTCAACCAGGTTTTGAAAATATATATGCAAAGAATGCTGTGCAGTTACTTATTCTCAGGCTTATCGTCTTATTTTTTTTTTTTAATTTTTATTTAACACAACTGAGTGAAAATGTACATTCACATATAAATTTACATGACCCCCTATATGCAGCTTCCACTGCTCTCCCTGTCCGGTGACAGCACACTATTCCTCTCTGCTCCATACATGTGTCATCCTCCCAACAGTCTCCTTTCCCCTCCTGTCCGTCCACTCCCCTTCCTCCAGCCAGAGGTCAGCAAGATGCTATCCTATAGATGTATAGAACCATAAAGTGCTTCCAATATATGGTCACTCTGCCTTGCCAAGTCCAATCCATTCCTGTCCAAAGAGTGGACATTTGTTATAATTTATGGGAAAGGGCAGCATCAGGGCAGGGGGCCATGCTCTCAGAGGAACCCCCAAACTGCTGGACCATCAGTTGAGGTCTTTTAGTGGAGATCTCATGATGCACCTCTTTATTCTTGTGTTGCCAGTGAGACTCCTCTGTGTGAGCTCCATCGTGGCTATCACTGGTGGTGGCCGGGCACCATCCGGTTCTTCCAGTCCCAAGCCGATGTAGGCACCCACTCTTGTGGGTTTCTCCGTCTTCTTGGTTGTCTTTACTGCATGTCATTTTGGTCCTCGGTGAGCATCCGTTCCTGTTGAGTTGGGACCATTTGCTGTGTGCTCGGATGGCAGCTTGGCAGCTGTTAAGACCCCAGACGCCACTCACCAGTGTGGGGTGCAGAGAGCTCTCTTAGCAAAACGCTAGTTGTGCCAATTGGCCTGAAATTTGCCTAAGAGCATGGTCCCCCGCCCCCCGCCCCAGCTACTCTATCCTTGCAGTATTGAGTTAAAATGGAAGGAATACTCAAGTTATGCTGAAGTCCACTTAATGTTGTTCTTGTTCCTAATGTGTGCTGTCACCGCTTTCTCCCAACTAGATTTCTAGTAACTATCTAAACTAAACCCTCCCCCCTCGCCTTCCCTCCCTCGCCTCCCCTGTAGCTGTCAAAGAGTCTTTTCTTCTATACACAAGTCTGTTTTTGAGATCTTATCATAGAGGTCTCATACAGTATTTGTCCTTTTGTCACTGACTACTTTCATTTAACATAATGTCTTCCAGTTGAAACCAGGTTAGGAGATGTTTCTTGGAAACATCGTTATTCTTTATCATTGTGTAGTGCTCCATTGAGTATATGTACCACAGATTACCTATCCATTCTTCTATTGTTGGGCATCTGGGTTGATTCCATCTTTTTGCTATCGTGGACTGTGCTGCGATAAACATTCTGGTGCATGTGTCCGTTAGTGTGAAAGGCCTTGAATCTGTAGGATATATTCCAAGTCATGGAATTACTGGGTCAAATGGCATATCAATATCCATTTTTTTAAGGAAGCGCCAGATTGCCTTCCACAGAGGCTGGACCATTTTGCAACCCCACCAACAGTGTAGGAGGGTTCCACTTTCTCCACAGCCTCTCCAGCATTTGTTATTTTGTGTTTTCTGGATCATGGCCAATCTTGTTGGGGTGAGATGGTATCTCCTTGTCATCTTGATTTGAATTTCTTTAATAAGTAAAGATCGTGAACATGTCCGCATGTGTTTTTTGGCTGCCTGGATCTCCTCTTTAGTGAAGTGTCTGTCCATCTCCTTTGCCCATCGCTTAATTGTATGGTTTATCTTCTTCTTATTGATATTTTGTAGTATCTTATAGATTATGGAGATCAGGCGTTGGTCTGACATAGAGTTGCCAAATATTTTTTCCCATTCTGTGGGTGGTCTTTTAATTCTATTAATAAAGTCTTTGGATGAGCAAAAGTGTTTGATTCTTAATAGTTCCCATTTCTCTATTTTCTCTTCTGTTGACTGAGGTTTCTTTGACAGATTTTGGAGTCTGTCCTCATTGTGTATTAAAACTTCCATTGTTGTTCCTACCTTTTCTTGGATGAGCTTTATTGTTTTAGGTTTGATATTTAGGTATTTTATCCAGTTGGAGTTGGTTTTTGTATAAGGTGTAAGATATGGATCTTGATTCAGTTTATTGCAGATGGACAACCAATTTTGCCAGCACCATTTGTTGAAGATACTGTTTTTACCCCAGTTTAATGTCTTAGGTCTTTGTCTAATATCAGCTGTTCATAGGCAGATGGTATCATCTCTGGGGTCTCAGTTCTGTTCCATTGATCCAACTGTCTGTTCTTGTACCAGTACCAGGCTGTTTTGACCACTGTGGCAGTGTAGTATGTTCTAAGGTCAGGTAATGAGAGGCCTCCCAGTGTATTCTTCTTCTTTAGTAGTACCTTACTTATCCGGGGCTTCTTCCCTTTCCAAACAAAATTGGTGATTTGTTTCTCCATCTCATTAAAAAATGATGCTGGAACTTGTATTGGGATTTCATTATATAAATAAATTGCTTTGGGTAAAATAGACATTTTCACAATGTTAAGTCTTCCTATCCATGAGCAGGATAGGTTTTTCCATTTATCTAAGTCTCTCTTAGTTTCTTGTAGTAAGGGCTTGTAGTTCTCTTTGTAAAGGTCTGTTGTTTCTCTGGTTAGATTAATTCCTAGGTACTTAATCTTCTTAGGGGCTATCGTAAATGGTATTGATTTAATAATTTCCTCCTTAACTGTCTCGTTGATGGTATAAAGGAAACCTACTGATTTACTTATGTTTGTCTTGTATCCTGAGACTTTGCTGAACTCTTCTATCAGTTTGAGTAGCTTACTTACAGATTCCTTGGGGTTCTCTGCATATTACAATCATATCATCTGCCAACAGGGAGATTTTAACTTCCTCTTTGCCGATGTAGATGCGCTTTATTTCTTCCTCTTGTCGAATTGCTCTGGCTAGAACTTCTAGCACAATGTTGAATAGCAGAGGTGACAGTGGGCATCCTTGTCTAGTTCTCAGGCTTATCTTCTAAAGGCAAACCATGTATCCTAAAATCTTTACTTAGTCTAGGTATGTGTATTTTGAAATGTGGAAATAATGCGGTTGTTTATTCTGTCTTACAGAATGGCTATTTCTGTTCTTGTCTCTGAAATGAAGAGGTCTGACTGCTCTCTCTGTGGTCCTTTGTCCATCTCAATACTCTGTGGCCCTGACTACCTTTGAGAATTGGAGTGAATGCTTCTGTGATGTACTAGATAGATGTAGCTCATTCTCCTAGACTTCAATGACATCATCTGGTTTTCTTCACTATTAAGTAATGCGAATGGAAATAATCCTACTATGCTTTTGTCTCTCGGCGTCCTTCTTCCCCTACCAAAAATTAAGTTCCTGCAGGGCAACTTTTGGTTTCTTTTTATTGAGTGTTGAATTCCCAGCACGGACTGCAATGCTGGGTAGATTCTTAGCAAGTGAACATAGAAATAAATAAGTTTTGAGGAGAATATACTGTATGATCATTCTTTTGAAACATAGAATCTTGAAAGGTATTTTTGCCTCTTCCTAATTGATTAACCCACCACTTGTCTGTTAACTTGTGGTACTCCGGTGGGTTGCTTATTTCTGTAATACTAGAAGTGAAAAGGTTATGAATAGCGGTGAAACATTATCTAATACAGTGCCAGAAGAGAAACTTCTAAGGTTGAAACTAAACCAATCCAAACCAAAGCCACTGCCATGAAGTAAGTTCTGACTCTTAGTGACCGTATGGGATGGAGTGGAATTGCCCCATAGAGTTTCCAAGGAGTGCCTGGCAGATTCAAACTGCTGACCTTTTGGTTAGCAGATGTACCACTTAAACCACCACACCACCAGAGTTTCTCTCAGGTTGGAAGGCACTGAAAATGTAGCGGGGGAAGGCCTGCCTTGTCAAAGTAGAGCCTACCTTCATGATGTGGGTAGAGTGAAGAAAACTTTTGGTTCCTTCATTTGCTAATGGGACATGAGTAAATGAGGAAAACAGCTGTAAGTATCTATTACTGACCAGAAATTTGTATAAAGTGTGAACCTAGGGAAATCATAAGTTAAAAATAAACAGGAACACTTGAAGGTCAATGTCTTAGGTATCAATGAGCTGGAATGGACTCATGTTGGCCATTTAGAGTCAGGCAGTTATGTGATCTACAATTATATGGTCAGACAATTATATGGAGTGACTTATTGAAGAGAGACAACATCAGACACGTTGTCCAAAAGAACCTTGTAAGATCTATCTTAAAGAACAACATTGTAAGTGATAGGATAATACCTGTATGCATAAGATAGACCATTTGATACAACTATGAGTCCAATTTATGCACCAGCCACTAAGATTTTTTATGAATTTCTGCAGTCTGAAATTGATCAAATATGCTTTCAGGGTGTATTGATAATTACTAGTGGAAACAAGAAGAATCAGTAGTAGAAAAATATTGCCTTGATGGTAGAATTTTGCAAGACCAATGACCTATTCATTGGAAATATCTAGAAGAGATCCGTAATCATGCCCATATCAAAGAAAGATGATCCAGCAGAGTGTGTAAATTATTAAACATTGTCATTAACATCACATACAAGTAAAATTTTGCTGAAGATAATGCAGAAGTGATTGCAGCAGTACATCAACAGGGAACTGCCAGAAATTCAAGGCAGATTCAAAAGAGGATGTGGAGTCAGGGACATTTTTGCTGATGTTACATGGATCTTGGCTAAAATCAGAGAGTATCAGGAAAAGTTTACATATTTATAAGTGTATTTATATAAGTGACTGTGCAAAGGCTTGCGACTGTGTGGATCGCACTAAATAATGGATAGCATTGCAAAGAATGAGAGTTCCAGAATGCTTCATTGTGCTCATGGAGAACTTGTAAATAGACCAAGAGGCATTTATTTGAGCAGAACAAAAAGACACTTGATGGTTTAAAATCAGAAAAAATGTATGTCAGGGTTGTACCCTTTCACCATACATAGTTGAATTCAATCTGTATGCTGAGCAGATAATCCCGTAAACTGGAAGGCGTGAAGAAGAGCCTGGCGTTAGATTGGAGGAAGACTTTTTAATAGCCTGTGAGGTGTGGATGACGCTGCCTTCCTTGCTGAAAGCAAAGCTGACTTGAAACACTTACTGATGAAGATCAAAGACTTCAGACCAGTGTGGATCACAACTTAGCGTAAAGAAAACAGAAATCTTTGTAACTGGACTGCTAATTGAGATCAAGATAAATGGAGAAAACTTTGATCAAGGATTTCATTTTTGTTTCATTTTCTTTGGATCCACAATCAATGCCCATGGAAGCAGTAGTCAAGAAATCAAATGAAATCTAATGAGTCTTCTTCCAATCCTGATGCCAGGTGTCTTAGTTACATGGTACTGCTCTAACAAAAATACTACAAGTAGAAGTTTATAATAATGAAAAGTTTATGCTTACACAGGTCAGTAGGCTGAATTCAGAGTGATGGCTCCAGGGAATGTGCTCCTTATGTTACATCAATCTTTCTTTGGTCTGAGAGCATCTCGATGTAGGAACTTGATATCCAACGGATGTACTCTGCTCTTGGTGCTGCTTTCTTGGTGGCATGAGGTCCCCAGTTCTCTGCTTTCTTTCTTGTTCTTTTGTCTTTTGTAGTATAAAAGGTGGTGCAAGCCACATTCCAGGAAATCTCCCTTAATAAGGGTGTTACAGCTCCAGTCTGATTCTCTTTAACATAAGACAGTTAACCACTGGCAGAGATTAGGGTTTATAGTACAGGGACATCACAAAATGGAAGACAGTCACACAATACTGGGAACCATGGCCCAGCCAAATTGCTACCACACACATTTTGGGGGGACACAGTTCATTCTATGACACCAAGTTCTTCTTCAAGTCCAATTTCTTTATCATTTACTCTGCATTCAGATTAAGTGTGGTGCAAAGATTCAACCTTGATGTACCTTTTCCTGATTTTAAACCAGGCAGTATCCCCTTATTCTGTTTCAACAACTGCTCCTTGGTCAGTGTACAGGCTTCTTATGAGCATAATTCACTGTCTTGGAATCCTCATTCTTAACAGTGTTGTCTCTCCATAATTTGTGATCTACTGCAGTGGCATAGTTCACTTATCTGTGGCATTTCTGGCTGTGACATTGCAACTCCTAAGTCACTGAGTGGACTGTGGTAATGGGATAATTATAGCCTACTAAAAGGATTGGTCATTTTGGGCATTCTACTCTATTTGAAACGAGCCATTCTGGAAGCACTTTCCACCTCCAAGGAAGGAGAGATGTCAGGAGACACCTGCAGGAGGCAGCACGATGGGTTTCCTGACTTTGGAATGAGAAAGTTGAATGCCGTTGGGCAAAGACTAAATGCCAAGGAGAGGTATGCTTGTGAGCAAGGCTGGGAAAGAGCTGACTTGATGGGAGAAGTGTATCCCTGAGTGCTCCTGAACCTGGATTGTAATCTCTTACTTTCCAAATAAAACCCATGATCCCAAGCATGGCCTTTGTGCTCTCTGTGTCCCTTGCAATGAATTATTGATTCTAGGGAAGAAATAGACAGTGCTGTGGGAGGGACAGTTGGTGTTGGGGACTTTGGTAAAGCTGCAGAGAGAAGATGTATCTCACTTCTACCTCTTAGAAGCCAGCCTTGGGCTATTGATGGTGATTCTTCTTATCCTTTGTGAGGTTGGAGGAGTTCACACACTGCCTCAGTGCCATTTTTCTATCCACGTAGTCAGATGCCTTTGTGTAATCATTAAAACGCAGGTATACATCTTTTCAGTCTTGTCTGCTTTTTGTGATAATCCACCTGATACCAGAAGTAATATCCCTCTTCCCACATCCTCTTCTGAATCCACCTTGAATTCTGTGTGGCCATTGCAGTGAATTGTTGAACCAAGGAGTTCCCTGTCAATGTACAGCTGCAGGTGGTTTTAAATTATCTTAAGCAGGATTGTCCTTGCATGTTAATTATACTGTTCAATTATTTTTGATTTTGTGGAATCATCTTTAAAATGGCCATGTATGTGGGTATCTTCCAGTAGGTTGGCTGAGTAGCTATCATTCAAAATTTCTCAGTATACGTGAGTTCATTCAACTGTGTATGTTTGTATATTCCAGTCAGCCTCAGATTTTAGAAGTGCTTAACCTTTTTTTTTCTTTTGGTGTATGTGTGTTGTTTTTCTTAATGGAACTTTTTGAGAACTGTCAAACTATTAACTTTCTCTTCAGAGATACTCATTTACATGATGTTGCAAGTTTTACTTGTATCATTCAGCAGTGCATAGATTCCTGATGTCTGTCTACAGACTAAGATTAAGGACTTTTAATCTGAATTTTTTTTTGGACTTGGGAAGTCTTTGAATAGGCTGGAAAAAAGAGTTCTTATTGATTAGAATCTTAGACTCTGTAAGTTTCTGTTCTTGGAAGTTCTCCTTTCTTGGAATATCTAATAACCAGAGTGATCATCAAAGCCACCTCTTGTCCAGGTTCATCTCTCTAAAGACCTGAGTCAAGATTTGTAGTGTAGGTTAGGTTTATTTTGATGATAACATCAACTTCTTGTGATCTGTCAATTCTTCTTCATTAAGTGGATTGGACATACACAAAGAGGATCCCAGTATATCTGACTCTTCACGTAAGCAAATGAGACTTTATGTTCATTTCTCCATCAGGTCCAGTCCTCTGGCAGTATGCAGTCATTTCCAGTTGTCTACTTTTTACTGCAGTGAAGGTCAGTAAGATGATAAATATTTGCAAAGAGAAGGAAGTAGCCCCTCTCAATCTTTTCAAGATTATTCCCTTTGTTGCTTGAGGTCACGTTTCTTTATTTTCATTATATCTCAGTATTTCATATATTCACACTTCTATAGTAGATAAAAATTCCCCGTTCTTTTTATGTATATACTTTGGAGAGTTGTGGACAGCTCTCATATTGTACCTTGGTTGTTAGCCAAGTTACATTTAATTCCTTACTCTTTCTTTTTAATTGCGTCAACTTGTCCGCTTTTTCCAGATTCTCTCCATTTCATCGGTACCACTAATAAACAGAAAAAACAAGCTATTGTGTGTCTTCTTCTACACCTTCCTTTTTGTATCTTGGTTTTGCTTTCTATTAGCCAAGCATCATTCTGGGGACCACTATGACAACACGTGAATGGCTTGTCTACAGAGATCAGTGCCCCCACGTGGTAATAGCATCAGCATCATATCCTAGAGGAAAGAAAGGAAAATGGAAAAGGAGAACAGTGTGGAACAAAATAATGGGTTCTTTAATTGTACGTCAGACTTAACAGTTGTCACCTGAAGTAAATCATTGTACCACGTACTTTTATCACAGCTTTTGTCATCTGAAAGTGTTGGAAATTGGTGCTAATTTCAGTAATAAGAAAAGCGTGTATATTGTTTTAAGTTTGACCACCCTTCTTACTTGGTTTCTTCCCCATGTTCTCACTCCCCCACTGTCTTTTCTAATGCTGATCGTGACTTGCTATCAGATCCTGTGGTCTTGAACAAAAGTGGGCAGGGGATCGTTTTGTCAGAAATTAGATAGGCTCAGGTAGTAAATTCTCCATGCTTCCATGTGTAACATCTGAGGCAAGTGCTTTAGTTCTTCCTATTTCTGTAACAGCCTTTGATCTTCTTTTAGCAGCTGATTCAGTGGAGTCGTTCTGGAGGAAGGGACTGGTAGACCTTTGGTGCTACTCATCAACACTGTATTAGTTTTTTAACTTTTTTCTTCCCCTGATTGGAAGGGAGAAGCATACTGCTTCTCGCTAATACTGAGCTTAGCGTAAAACATGCCACCGTGGGATCTGGTCTTGTCATTTCATTTGGCTTGTTGAAAATGGATCTTATCTTGTGCATTAAAGAGAAAAAAGATCATACCTCTAGGAGCTAATGACTTGGTGTTTTTAGTCTCCAGATTCGGGCAGTATATTGAGTTGAAGCTGGCCATAGTACGCGCTGGGAGGCTTTCTCTTTTGTGTTTGCTTTGCTTGTACTACAGAACTGAATAGAAGAGTTGGTTTTCCTGTTTGTGTCTGTGGCAACTTTCTAGACGATTGTGGTTCAGTCCTTTAAACATTTTTGCTCATTTATCACTTCTCTCCATGTAAAGTCATAAAATACTCTATCTTTTAGTCAGATTATTTAATTTTGGAGAAATCAAGGTCAGATTAACAGCTGACACAGTTACCTCTGAAAAGTATCCTAAATATAATACCTTTTTTTGTTGCCAGATTTTGTGGACTTTCTTAATCATTTCTGATTTTACCTAAGATTATGTGATTGTAAATCATGTATTTCTTTCCCTCTGTCCTCTTAAATAGGTAACTACATGAGTTGGACCCCTTTTAAGTGATTTTTTAAAACCTTAGTTTCTCACATGGCTTTTTAAACTGTCAACAATGTTGTACTCACACTAATTTCTTGAGGCAATTGATGCATTCTTCGACATAACTTTTGTTTCTTGGGTCTTTTCAAGGCCTGTCAAAGAAAACAAAATGCTAACCTGACTTTAAAGGGGCAAAAAAATCACCCCCCTCGTGTACTGTATTATTCTTTGTTCTCAGTGTGCATCAAAGTGACAATCCCACACTGTCTCAATTGAGGGAGTCGAGCACGAAAATAAAAAACAGCCTGGCACTGTTATAGGCTGGCAGCCAAAGTGTTTTGTGTCACTTGGTTCTGGCAGTGGTTTTCCTAAGGCAGAGGGTCTACCCTCACAGCATCCCTGAAGGCAAGCAGCCTTAGTCTTTCCTTCTTAACACAAATTCTTCTACCTCGTATGTCTATTTTCTTCACATAGACCACTATTGTTAAAATACACATTTTTGTAAATAAGAACTACTTTCTCCTCACCACTTCCATACTGAGTAAATGCATTGTTCCTTACAGAAGCTTGTGCTAAATTTGCCTTTTCCAGCTTTCTTTGAGATTTCCTTCACAGTTAAATTTTTGCCACAACTTTTCAAAAAGCCCTTTGGGATGTTGCTTGGTGATGGTGACATAGTATTTTTATAGGGTTGGAGTATTCTCTGTTTCACAGCTTGTTGTTTGAAGTGAAACTTCTGAGTAATACTGCTTGCATTATGTAGAGTTTTACAATAAGATACCATTTGTGGAGACCCAAAAATCTGCCATTTTTTTTTTTTGGCTGAAGTTCAGAGTAAGTCTATGCCTTTTAGACACGAAATACTCATTTTCAGATTTTCTGATTAGTGCTGCTAGATAGGAAAATGAACTTTCATTAAATGAAAGAATGTTCATTTAAAATTTTGGCCCATTGAAATCAAAATGCAAGGTAAAATACAGAAGTGTTTTCAAGTTTCCCAATTCCCACTAAATTATAGTTGATGACCTACTGTTAAGAGGAATAGAAAAATATAATATTGTGATTTTTTTAGATGAAGGTGATTTGAGCACAACACTAGTTTTTTCACTCTGAGCAAGCATTCTCTGAAATTTCATAGAATGTGGCTCAAAATGGAAGTATGTTTTTATTGTGTTATCAAAAAATAACATACTTTTGAGTGATCCATTTTAAAAATTATTTTTTTTGGAAATCAAGATAAAAATAGTTGAATAGGTAGAATATATTTTCTTTTCAGCAGGCTATTGTTGTTCTAATTGAGTTTTATTTGAAAAATTGTCAGTGATTGTTGGCAATAAGAAAATCACCTTATGAATACTCATGTATTTTTGTAACAGTAACTAATGTGACTGAAAGGTGTTAGAATTATTAACGTGAAAACTGTTCTGCAATATATTCTCAGGAGTATATCTATTGTAGATGCATTAACATAAATTTGTGCAATGTAGCAGTTATTTTTTCCCAGAGATTGATTTATAATTTAGAAAACGCTTTACAATTATGAAAAGAATTTTTAACTCATAGGTATCAGAAATAGGCACAAAATAAATTCACCTGTTACTTTCCCTTATTGTCAAGACTTTCGTTAACATATTGGCTCATTATTTTAACAGAACAAACACTCATGTTGTTTTGTATATATAATGTACATTTAATAAATACTGCAATTCCCCATTCCCTCAGTGTTATCTTTTTAAATTTGTATTTAAGTGACTTTTTCTGTAGAGCTACTGGAAGGAAAATGAACTTGGGTGGAATTGCTGGTAGGTTACATTAATTAAACCCTTAGGTCAACATTTTGAGCTTCTGGATTATGACAATTTTGAGATGGAGTACCACTGAAGTTTTATTATTTTTTTTTGGTCTGATTAAGTTCATGACTGTCTTACATCCCCCATGCCAAGGACTGATGGTAGTAGAATTGATTATTAAAGATAATACAGGCCAAAAAACTCTTTGACTCAGTGTGTCCAGGTATATTAAATAATGTTTACTGTATACTAAATACTATCTACTGACTTTAAATACATTTTCTGAAGCAGTATACTTTTTTCCTTTCAATTAAACTTCTTGTGTTTTCAAGGGTAGAGATACATCTTTCAGTGACTTAGGAATTACAGCATGAAATGTCTAACTTATTTTTCCTCACTGTACACAGAGGTATAGGTAATGCATATTTAAGAGCTATAATGTTTGAGCAGTTTCTTGTTAAATGCTATTGAGTTTTCATTTTTGTAGGTAATAAATTCTATAGTTTAATTCAGAACATGTATCTAAGCTATTATATCTTCATAGTTTGAAATGGAGTTTTCAAAGAATTGTGATATAGTAGTTTAATGACTACATTTCTAGAAACACAGAAAATAACTTAATAAGGGATAATGGCAGAATTGCATAAATATTATTTATTATTTTAGCTGGGATTTTATTTTTATCATATTAAGCATCAGGTTTGTAATTATAACTAATGTTTTATTTTATTCAAGTAGTAGCAGAGATTTCAGACATAACTCCTGGGTAGATGATTTGAATATATTATTTGATATCTGGTATTCAAAGGATATGATAACACACAGAGATTTCTAAGTTCATATGGTCAAAAGTATGAGTAATCTTCTGTTAAACCTATGGAAGATACTTTAGTGTGAACATTAGAGAGTATTGCGTAAAAAAGGTATGTGTTAATTCAGTTGTTGGGTTCCCTCCTCACCAGTTATTGATACATTTTTAATTTTTGCTCACATCTTATCATTTTGTAGAGTACTTTCACAAGTATTTCATATGTTTTCTGTGGCATCCGCACGGTTCACGTTTTATCCATAGTAACACATGAATTCCCCTTTTCAGGTTTGCTCTGCATATTTTAAGCTACTGATAATATAAGTAGTTTGCAAGGTAAAGGGACATTTAACTTTCTTGAGATATTCTCATTTTTAGCATGAAAACAAGATTTTTAATCACCCTGTTTTAAATCTTCTTATATTTCCCATTAAAACAATTTTACTAACATTAAACAAAGAAGTGCAAGGATTTGGCTATGACAGCAGTTGAAATGCATCAAAAAGTGGCTACTACAATACAATTTTATTAATGAATGATCTACATTGGTTCCAGCTGTGTCCATGTGATTAGGCCTTCACCAGGCAACAATGGGTATTTCCCTATTGCTTTTATTTGATTTCCAAGAATGTGTCATCTGTTACATCAGCCTTTGCCAATATGCCCCCTGTAAAAGTGTTTTTTTTTTTTTTCCCTTCCAAATTTCTGAAGCATAAGTTGAATACCCACACATATCCCTGCTGAAATATTGTTTCCAGTGAATAGAGGCCTAGGTTTGTATGCCTGGTACTGCATACCACAATCTCAGAATATAAATTAAGGCAAATGTTTATTAAGTTTATCAGTAAATGTTCGGAAGTGTGGTTGCCTGGTAATGCTAAAGATAGCGTATTTTCACTTTTACGTTTCCATCTTAGTATTTTATTACAGTGGTATAATGTGTTATAGAGGTGGACAAGCTTGCAGATTGAAATGGGGATTGTCCAGATTGTTCCCTTCCCTGGACCATATGGTATAGTTCTAAAAGCCTTTTGTAGGCTGTCTGTTCAGTTTATTGTAAACTCAATCTTTAGTGCACCTAAAAAGATAACCAAATAAAAATGGGCCTGAGGAAAAAAGGACTTCATATCATCTAAGGACCCCAGAAATGTTTGTTTTAAAATGATAGTGGCAGATGAAGTAGAAGTTGAGATTATATTATAAACAAGGGAGACATGTCATTCTCTGAATATTCTGTTAAATTCCTATGAATTGTTCTAGATTGTCTTTGAATGCTGGTTTTAAAATGACGGCATTTATGTTATCTGACAACAAGAAGACATTTACACAGATTATCCTTACTTCAGTCTTAGAAAGAAGAGAATGTAGCTTTTATCTACTTTACAGGAGAAGCCTTTACCTATGAGTAATGTAGTGAAACACGTAAGCTCCAGGTTTTTGTGAATGTATAGCTGTTTGATCACAGAAGTTAGGGCTAGAACTTTTGTTAATTTTATGCTTTTAGCAATCACTCATACTCAGAAATATTTGAAAAATTCATAATTTTTTCCTTGCCTCTCCCACCCCAAACTATTATGGTTCTGAAGTTCTGTATTAGGAAATCCTCGTGGCTTAGTGGTTAAGTGCTATGACTGTTAACCAGAAGGTCGGCAGTTCACATCCTCAAGGCACTCCTTAGAAACTCTATGGGACAGTTCTGTTCCGACCTGTAGTGTTGCTGTGAGTTGGAATTGACTCGGATGGTACTGGGTTTTGATCCCACATACTGAGAGTTCTTATAAACTGGAAACGAGAGTGGTTTCTTTGGACTATCATTGCTTTTTCCTGCAAAGTCAGCTGTGATTAGAAAAGAGCCTTGGAGATCACCTCTTGCTTTTTTGGCACAAGAGATTTGAAATTAAAATTCTACTGAGTTAGGGGGGCGGGGGAGTGGATAGAGGAGAGCCTATGAACGTAATTCTTTATTATTTCCCTGACCCACTGAAAGGGTAACTAAGAGGAGCTCAAATGTTAATAGAATGTGTAATTTACCTTTGAATGGCCACATTGAAATTATTTGAACAAGAAAATCAGAAAAAACATGTATGTGGAGTATGGAGTTGATGGTGACTGAAATTAATGAATATTTTCAGCACTCTACAATAAAAATTATCCTAAGAACAATGGACATTTAAAATTTTTCCAAGAGAACTTTAGGAGGAGGTTATTACTGTGGAGAAATTAGTCAAGATAGATGGAATGTCACAGTAATATAGTAATGCTAATGGCAAATTGAAAACAAACTATTGGTTGGCATATACATTTTTCCAGTTTGAAAAAGTCTTCAAAAACAGAATTCTGTTTTCAGGTTGAAAGATTGTCCCTATTTTAAAAATACTGTTTTGTTGTGGTCTTTTATTTTGAAATCACTTTGTAAAGTGCCAACAAAATTGGAAAACATATTTTACACTTTTAAATAAGTCAAGTCCGCCCTTCTTTTCTGTTTCCATTTTTTTTTTAAATCTCTTTTTCCTTTTCTTCCCAACCTCAGTTATTTGTTAATATATGCACAGTTGTCTGTCAGTATCTGAGGGGGAGTTAGTCCAAGGACCTTTATGGTTACTGGAATCCACACATTTTAACCCCACTAACCCATTGCCGCAGAGTTGGTTCCAGTTCATAACAACCCTACAGAACGGTGTAGGACTGCCCCGTAGGGTTTCCAAGCAGCACCTGGTGAAGCTGAACTGCCAGTCGTTTGGTTAGCTGCTATAGCGTATGAGCACTATGCCACCAGCATTTCCACAGATTTTAAAGTTCCTTATATGAAATAAAACCTTGGTGGCATAGTAGGTTAAGTCTGCTAATCGAAAGTTCTGCAGTTCACATCTGCCAGGTGCTCCTTGGAAACTCTGTGGGGCAGTTCTACTCCAACCTCTAGGGTTACTATGGAGTCAGATCCAACTTGATGGCAGTGGGTTGTTTGGTTTATATAAAATGAAATAGTATTTGCTTATAACTTGTGCACATCTTCCCTGCCCTTGAAATCACCATCAGATTACTTGTAATACCTACTACAATATAAATGATACCTAAATAGTTATTGATGTTTAGACTTAACACTGAATTCTTCATCACTCTTTTCAAGCACTTTATCACAAACCACAGAGATCAGTTTTTCCATTATAGGGGCAGCACTAGCACTTCCACAGTGTCAGCGCCTTTCTGCTTTACTGTGTGAATACTTAGTTCATTCTTACCAACCTTATGGCCCACATTGGCAAGTGACATGCTGCTTTTAAGTCGGATCCAATTCGACGGCACTTGGATTGGCTAAGATTTTTATTTTTATTTTTTGAGAGAGAGCTCTGCATGCTCCCTCTTACCCTTTGAGGAATTGCTTCGACTACTTGCTTGTAAGGAGCCATTTCTTTATAGAACCAAAAGTTGCATGAAACACACATTACTGAACAAAACCATGAGGAGAACAAAACCATGAGGAGATGAATGCTGGAGAGAGACTGAGGGTCTTTGAAATGGCAGGAGGCAACAGCAGGGTGTGCCTACACATCACATCGTTTGCATGGATTCATCTAGTGCTCATGGGAAACAAATGGAAGTGTTGCTTTTTGGTACTTTTTTTCTTTCTCTCAATATTTTGTGTCTGCACTTCGTTGAATCCATGGGTGGAGAACGTGTGGACATGTGCATTAAATAAGGAGCAGAGTGGTTAAAGTGTTCAGCTGGGAAGTGTCAGCTGTTCAAACCCATTTCCCACTCCGTGGGAGAAAAATATCTCAATCAGCTTCTGTAAAGATTCTAAAAATAAAAACAAACAAAAACCCCCAACCCCATTGCCACTGACCCGATCCTGACTCATAATGACCCTGTAGGACAGAGTAGAACTAACCCATAGTTTCCAAATTTTTGATTTTGAGGGGAGCAGATGGCCAGATCCTTTATCTCAGAGTCACTGGTAGGTTTGAACTGCCGACCTCTGGTTAGCAGCTGAGCCTTTAAACACTGTTCTGACAGGGATGGTTGTAAAGATTAAGCCTGTTGCTGTGAAGTCGACTGTGATTGCTGTTAGGTGCTGTTGAGTCAGTTCCAACTAATAGTGGGTCTTTGTACAACAGAACAAAATACTGCCCAGTCACATGCCATTCTGGAGTCATTGCTATGTTTGAGCCCATTGTTGCAGCCACTGTATTAGTCCATATCATTGAGGGTCTTCCTCAATACCATAGCTTGCGCCAAGTGTGCCCTACTCCATAAGGTGACATCTTTGCTTTTGAGTACGTTGAAGAGGTCTTCTGCAGCATATTTGCTCAGTGCACTTCATTTGATTTCTTGATTGCTGCTTCCATGGGTGTTGATTGTGCATCTAAATAAAGTGGAAACATTGACAGTTTGTCTTTTCTCCATTTAGCTTGATGCCGCTTACTGGTCCAGTTGTGAGGATTTTTGTTTCCTTGAAGTGTAGTCTGTACTGGAGGCTGTAGTTTTTGATCTTCATCAGTAAGTGCTTCAAGACCTCTTCACTTTCCCCAAGCAACATTGTGCCTGTCATATGCATATACCAGGTTGTTAATGTCTTCTTCCTTCTTGATGCTAGTTCTTCATGTGGTCCACTTCCTCAGACTTGCTCAGTATACAGACTAAGTTTGTCAAAAGATACAACCCTGATGCACACATTTCCTGATTTTTAAACCAGGCTACATTCGTTTGTTCTGTTTGAATGACTGCCTGTTGGTGTGCATGCAGGTTCCTCTTGAGCACAGTTAAGTGTTCTGGAATTCACATTCTTTGTAATGCTATTGATAATTTATCATGATCCACACACTCAAATGCCTTTGTGTAATCAAAATGCAGTTAAATATTTTACTGGTATTTTCTGTTTTCATAAAGACCCATCTGACATCAGTAATGATACCCTCCTTCAGTGTTCTCTTCTGAATCCAGCTTGGCTTTCTGTTGATACATGGCAATTCCCTGTTTATATACTGCTACAACCATTTTTTAATTGCCTTCAGTCAGATTTTACTTGTGAGTGATATTAATGATAGTGCTCAACAGTTTCCACATTCTGTTGGATCACATTTCTTTGGAATGGGTGCAAATATGGATCTTTTCCAGGGCACAAATACAGATCTTTTTCAGTTGACTGGCCAGGTAGCTGTCTTCCAGATTTTTTGGCACAGAAGAATGAGTACCTGTAGAGTTGTATCAGTTCTTTGAAACATCTCAGTTGGTATTCCCTCAGATCCTGGAGCAAAATGAAGGTATTTTGCAAATGCCTTCAGTGCAGCTTGGACTTCTTTCAGTGCCATCAGTTCTTCATTGTATGCTCCCTCCTGAAATAGTTGAATGTAAACTAATGATTATGTATATTCTGTCTTCCTTTCATGCTTTGTGCATTGTTCAGTATCTTGCCCATAAACCAAATCCAAGGCCAAACCTGTTGTTGTTGAGCAAGAACTGGCATCAAGATGGGAAAAAGACATTAACAACCTGGCATATGCATATAACTTTGCTTGGGGAAAGTGAAGAGGACTTGAAGCATTTACTGATGAAGATCAAAGACTGCGGCCTTCAGTACAGATTACACTTCAAGAAAACAAAAAGTCCTCACAACTGGACCTTTCAGTTCTTTCAGGTTCAGAAATGCTAAATGAGCATGTTCTTCTCTTTTCCCCTTTCTGAGTCTAATTACAGTCTGGGACATCCTCTGGGGCATTTCTGCTCTATCCTGTGCGGTTGCCATGTGTTGAAATTAACTTGATGGAAATGGGTTTGTTTTTGATACGTTATGCATGGCAATGATATGTACTGGATTACAAAAATGTTGATTTGTAGGCATGGGGAATTGTAAGTTTCGTACAGTAAGAGAAAAAAATTCTTCCAGTAACTATTTAACAATAAGTTTCTGTGAAGAATTTGGAGCATCTTTATTAAAGTCATCTGAACAACTAAAATTGTAGAGATGCAAATTCTATTTTTTTTTTTTTTTTATTACTTCTAGCTAGGAAATACTGAATTAGAGCCTGAATGAAAGGTGGAGCAGCCATAGGTAGTCTAAAATACTGCCTTTTTTTGTTGTACCTTTGTTTCAGTGGTAAAAACTTCTGTGACTTCAGGTAGTAGAAAAGCTTATTGATGTTGACGTAACCAAAAAAAAAAAAATTGCCATGGAGTCAATTCTGACTCATAGCAACCCTGTAGGTCAGAGTAGAACTGCCCCGTACAGTTTCCAAGGAGTGCCTGGTAAATTTTAACTGCTGGCTTGTTGATAAGCAGATATAGCAGTTCCTCACTATGCCACCAGGGTTTCCTGACTTAACAGAGTAGAGCTTTTATTTCCCTTATGCCGTAAGAAGTCTACAAGCATTTCATGTTAACTGATGCCCTCAGAAATTCAGGCAACTTTTTTCTTCCCCACTATTCTTAGCACTTGATTTTTACCTTTTATTTCACAGATTACTTTTGTACCTTCAGAAACTGTGTTTACTTACAAGCAGGAAGAAAAAGCAAGAGAGAACTGAGAAACCTCCTCAATGGGCTTTTTCTTGTTTTTTACGAAGGAATGCCTGGTAATGGGGACTTGTACCTATATTTCATTGGCCGGAACTGTGCTATAAAACTCCCTCTATGGGAGAGAAGAAGTCTTTTAACTTTGCTGCTTCTAATTTGGAGGAGGAGAGGGAGGAATGGAAACTGGAATGACTTGTACTGAAGTGAGCCATTCCAAGGTGGTCCATCCTGCTTTCTTAGTTCCTTAATATAATTGCTTGGACCTCTGAACTTCGTAGGTACTTGGTGTGTATTTTTGAGATAACTTGCTGTTGATTTCCCTTTGATGCCTCGTGAATGTGTTTTGGTATTGTAATACCATGTTTCTGTGTCTGAGAATAAGGATTGTAATTGAGTTGTTCTGGCTGCATTTGTATTTGGCACAAGGCCTAGATGTAGGTTCTCAATAAACACTTTCTGAATGAGTGAATGAATTCTAAGTAATCTATTTATTAATGTTGGTGTGAACATTTACATATTTAGATTATATAGTATTTCCATTTGTGAGAGGTGCTGGACTAGATTTCGCAGGATTATTTTGTTAACTAATAAGCTGTTAAAGTTGTATCAAGTAAAAGATACTTAGAGAAACAGAATATAGGGAAATCCCCAAAATATTTTAGTAACTTTGTTTTTGTTGGAAACAAATTATGCCATGAGTTGATAAAATTATAATTTCTTCTTAATTCTGAGAATAAATTATTAAACAAAGATATTTCATAGTGGTCATGTATTAAGATCTGTTTTTGATAAACTAGGCAATATGAATTTATTTTTTTTGTAAGGCGAAGAGGTTATTTGCTAATTCACATTATTGATGTCAATTTACAAGAAGGTATTATGAAATCCTTGGAAGTTTTATATAACTAATGGCATACTAAACCAGATTTTGTCTTAGATGGCATTTGGGGTATATTCTTTCCTTTAATTCTTAGAATGATAGTTTTTTTTTATTTTTCAGTATAGCTGCAGATAGTTCTTTGCCATAGAATTACATGTCCAGAAGAAACCGTAAGAGGTCACCTTTCCGTCTACTTGCTGTGCCCCTGACTTAGAAGAAAGCAGGCTGTTCTTTCATTCAGCATCTACAGAAGTGGCTTACAGTGTATGGTAGTATGAGTCAAGTGGTGCTTCCCAAGTCCTCTAATGTTTATCGTAAATCTCCTTTGTTGCATTTCCATTCTGTTTATGCGTTGGAATAAAATCAACGGCAGTGGGTTTGGTTTTGTTCTGTTAATTGGAGCTCATGGGACAAAGTGAAAACTCTTCACTGTCCCATAGGCGTATCCCCTGTGTAGCACCGTTTTGATAAATTTCTCCTTTTTCATTTGTGGTGACAGTGGTGTTAGTTCCTTAATTACTAAAACAGCCTGTGCATGGATAGAACTTATCTCAAAGCAGGAAATGTATTCAGCTATCTGGAACTCAAATTTTCTGTCTGAGCAGTTTATAATCACTGAGAATAAAGGAATCGCTTTTAACATTCACAGGCATTTTTAGAAGAGTGTTTCTACATAATCACAAAGTAGGAGAGATAGTTTCCTAGATTTGGACTCAGACTTGAGTTTTGGCAGTCTTTTTTTGGCTTTAAAGCTGTTCTTTGAAGCCCTGGTGGTCCAGTGATTGAGAGTTCAGCAGCTAACCAAAAAGACTGGCAGTTCAAATCCACTGGCCACTCCTTGGAAGCACTATGGGGCAGTTCTACTCTGTTCTGTAGGGTCAGTTAGCGTTTTACACTTAAAGAGATTATATTTGACTTTTTAACTCTATCTCACTATCTTCACTTTTGTATTCTCAGTGCTTACTGTAATGTCTGCTCCCTAATAGGCATATAGTAAATATTTGTTAAATCCTTTTAGTATCCTTTGGAATCTTTCTCCCTTACTGCAGACAGGGTGAGATCAGTGGAGTATCTTAGATAGCTGCTCCCAAGCTTTTATAACCTCAGATGCTACTTATCAAAGTAGAATGCAGAATATTTACTTTATAAAGTGTAGTATGCCAATTGAATTAGATGTTCCTTAAGACTGTTGTCCCCAGGGCCTTTAAACGAGTAATTTGATTCCTCAGGGAGACTGGATGTGTCTGTGGGGCATCTATGACCTGGCCTTGAACAAGTTGTGCTGGCTTCTCCAGTATTGGGGAAGAACAGAAATTTACTAACTCATTCTGGAGGCTGTGAGTGATTTCAGGATGTTAGTCATGGTGATTTCTTCTGAGACTTTGAGGTAGAATCTGTTGGGTGCTTGTCTCTTGGCTTCTGGTGGCTCACGGTGTTGCTGGTTTATAGATGCTTTGTCATATGATATCCTCCCTTTGTCCTGCTCTATCTGTGTATTGTATTTTATAAGGATTAGGACTCACCTTATTCTAGTATGACCTCAAGTTAACCAAACTGACAGTACATTCAAATACCTTGTTTCCAAACAAGGTCCCATTCATAGGTTCACAGATTTAGCAGCTCTTTTTTGACACAATTGGCTGCATAACCCTTGGTAATGGTTCTTAATATATGTAGTCTTCTGCTTTGCATTTCCCCATTGATGTTTATTTGTTTATTTTTATGCTGCCCAGTAAACACCTATGTTTTGCTGTCTGTTTGTTCTTACTAAGTGATAGCCTTGATGATTTTGAACTTACATGAATGGCTGAGTACAACAGTAGTGTCTGGCCAGTCTGCTTTGTGATGATGCTATGCTTTTCAATACAAGAATTTCCCTCTCCTCTGTAAGATGAGGACTGATTTTAATCTATTGATGGGACTTCAGAGTACATTAATTGAGTACCTGTTGTGTGCACAACATTGTGCTTGGTTATGCATATATGCTAACCTGAATTGTGCATATAACTTGTTGCCCCCAAATTAAAATGTGGTAGGGGGATACAAACATATATGTAGTATATAACTATCATTTAGGTGGGATTGTGATACATAAACAGAGTTTATCAGTCTATTCACGGCTCACTTGGCTTTGACATCAGTTTATTGGTACTAGAGAGGAAGGTCCCCCAAATAAAAAAAATCCCAATGCCCTGAGTAGATGCTGATTCATAGCTAGCCAATATGACAGGGCAGAACTGCCCTGTAGAGTTTCCAAGGAGCACCTGATGGATTTGAATGGTCAGTCTTTTGGTTAGCAGGCATATCACTTAACCACTCTGCTGGAAGTGGGGAGGGTGGGGAATTGGGGAGGTGTACCATAGAGGATGGGATAGAGTTTCAGTGGGGTCTTGAACCATATTTAGGAATTGGACAGGTAATGAAAGTGGAAGAATTCCAGGAAGAAGGAACATGACGAGCATTGCTTAAACCACATACACACACACAAAACCCAAACCCAAACCCAAACCCAAATAAAAACCTACTACCATGGAGTTGATTCCAACAATAGCAACCCTATAAGATGGAGTAGAATTGCTCCAGAGTTTCCAAGGAGCATCTGGTGGATTTGAACTGCCAACCTTTGTTTAGCAGTTCTAGTACTTAAACCACTACTCCACCAGGGTTTCCAAGCATTGCTTAGAGGTGGGAATATGCATGGAACTTGCATATTTGAAAAGTGTTTGAAAAAATGAAAGAATCTGTTGTGTTTGGTGAAATGTTATGTCTGTGAAAGTGACAGGGGTTGAGGCTAGAAAGGAAGTTAGGAGGACAGTTAGAAGGCTGGTGTACAGTTCAGGCTGAAGATGATGAGGGAGATTAGAGGCATAAAAGCTTGAAAGGAGGGGCTGACTCTGGTATCACTGGCCTGAGATCAGTTAGCTAAAAACCCCTGTGAGCTATTGATTTGCCTAGAGCTATGCAGCAGTATTTTGCCTTCCAGTAGAGTCTTATTTTCCCAATTGTGAGCCTGCCTTCTACCTACATCATTTTGACAAAACTATATGACATGTGCCTTTTCTTCTTCCACCTGGGAAATTAAGTATTTTAGCCTGCATTCCAGGAAAAGGTGAAAAGGAGAACATGGTTGAATGGGGGCTGAGTGAGCCAAGAGTATCTGTCACATTTCCTTGACTTCTCTTTGTTGGGTTTTTGGAACTCTGTGTTTTCTGGCCTCCTGGTTCATCTTCCTGAAGTATTTGCTCTTGGTTTCTCTTTTAAATTCAGTTTAAATGCTCTACAACATATATCACTCTGTATTGCAATTATATCCAGGCCTGAGGCCAGAAAGTGTATTTGGGTCATCTTAATATCTCAAAACACTTAGCATAATTTTTAGAATGTAATCACTCAATAAATGCTTGTCAGGCATAGGAAACTCATAATAATTTTCTGTCACTTGGACCTCTCTATGTCTGCATATGCCAACTGTATTTCCTCTCATGGCCTTGTTGTGCCTGCTGCCTAGCTACCTCTGGTTTCTGTTTGGGTGCCATCTCATCATCAGTGAGGTGTGTATTCTCTGCCAACCTTACATAAAATGCCACTACTTCCACCCCAACCCTCAGCTGCCCTGATCGTCTATTACCCTGTGTTAAGTTCTGTTTCAGTCAGCTAGTGCTGCTTTGACAGAAATACCACAGAGTGGATGGTTTTAACAAAGGAAGGTTTATTTTTACACATTTTAGTAGGCTGCAAGGCAAATTCAGGACATCTGCGCCAGGGGAAGGCTTTCACCCTTGTTGGCTCTGGAGGAAAGTCCAATATTGTTGCATCAGTCTTCGTTCAGGGAGCACCTTGGCGCAGGAACGTCAGGTCTGAAGGAAATGCTCTTCTCCTGGTGCTGCTTTCCTTTTTTTTTTTTTTTTATTATGACTGAGTGAGAATGTACATTCCTGTATGAATTTATATGCCCATCTATGTACAGCCTCCACTGCTCTCCCTGCCTGCTGACAGCACACTATTCCTCTCTGCTCCATACATATCTCATCCTCCCAACAGTCTCCTTTCCCCTCGTCTCCACCCACTCTCCTTCCTTCAGCCAGAGGTCAGCAGGATGATATCCTGTAGATGCATAGAACCATGAAGTACAGCCAACATATGGTCACTGTGAATCGACCAGTCCAATCTATTCGTGTCCAAAAAGTGGACCTTCATTATGATTTATGGGCAAGGGCAGCATCAGGGCCAGGGGCCATGATCCCAGGGGAACCTCCAAACCGTTGGACCATCAGTTGAGGTCTTTTAATGGAGATCTCAGGGTGCACCCCTTTTTATTCTTGTGTTGCCAGTGAGACTCAACTTAATGAGCTCTATCGCAGCAATCACTGGTGGTGGCCGGGCACCATCCAGTTCTTCCAGTCACAAGTTGATGTAGGCACCCACTCATGTGGGTCTCTCTATCTTCTGGGTTGTCTTTACTGCATGTCATTTTGGTCCTCGGTGAGCATCCGTTCCTGCTGAGTTGGGACCATTTGGTGTGCCCTTGGATGGCAGCTTGGCTGCTTTTAAGACCCCAGACGTCACTCACCAATGTGAGATACAGAGAGCCCTTTTAGCAAAATGCTAGTTGTGCCAATTGGCCTTGATTTCGCCTAAGAGCATGGTCCCCTGCCCCTGCCCCATCTACTCTGTCCTTGCAATATTGGGTTAAGATGGAAGGAGTATTCAAGTTATGCTGAAGTCCACTTAATATTGTTCTTGTTGCGTGCTATCACCGATTTCACCCAACCAGATTTCTAGCAACTATCTAAGCCCCCGCTCCCTGCCCTCCCTTCCTCCCCTCCCTTGCAGCCTTCAAAGAGTCTTTTCTTCTACACATAAATCTGTTTTTGAGATCTTATCATAGGGGTCTCATACATTATTTGTCCTTTTGTCGCTGACTACTTTCATTTAATATAATGTCTTCCAGTTGAAACCAGGTTATGATATGGTTCCTGGAATCATCATTATTCTTTATCATTGCATAGTGCTCCATTTAGTATATATACCGTAGTTTACCTATCCATTCTTCTATTGTTGGGCATCTGGATTGATTCCACCTTTTTGCTATCGTGGACTGTGCTGAGGTAAACATTCTTGCACATGTGTCCGTTGGTGTGAAAGGCCTTGATTCTGTAGGATATATTCCAAGTAGTGGAATTACTGGGTCAAATGGTATATTTATATCCATTTTTTTAAGGAAGTGCCAGATTGCTTTCCACAGAGGCTGAACCATTTTGCAACCCCACCAGCAGTGTAGGAGAGTTCCACTTTCTCCACAGCCTCTCCAGCATTTGTTGTTTTGTGTTCTTTGGATCATGGCCAACTTTGTTGGAGTGAGATGATATCTCATTGTCGTCTTGATTTGAATTTCTTTAATAACTAGAGATCATGAACATGACTGCATGTGTTTTTTTGCTGCCTGGATCTCCTCTTTAGAGAAATGTCTGTCCATCTCCTATGCCCATCGCTTAATTGGATGATTTATCTTCTTACTGATATTTTGTAGCGTCTCATAAATTATGGAGATCAGGCATCGGTCTGACACAGAGTTGCCGAATATTTTTTCCAATTCTATAGGAGTCCTTTTAATTCTGTTAGTAAAGTCTTTGGATGAACAAAAGTGTTTGATTCTTAATAGTTCCCATTTATCTATTTCCTCTTCTGTTGACTGTGGTTTGTTTGACAGATTTTGAAGTCTGTCTATATTGTGTATTAAAACTTCCATTGTTGTTCCTACCTTTTCTTGGATGAGCTTTATTGTTTTAGGTTTCATATTGAGTCTTTTGTCCAGTTGGAGTTGATTTTTGTATAAGGTGTAAGATATGGATCTTGTTTCAATTTATTGCAGATGGATATCCAATTTTGCCAGCACCATTTGTTGAAGAGACTGTTTTTACTCCAGTTTAATGTCTTTGGTCCTTTGTCGAATATCAACTGTTCATAGGCAGATGGTGTCATCTCTGAGGTCTCAATTCTGTTCCAGTGATCGATCTGTCTGTTCTGGTACCAGTACCAGGCTGTTTTGACCACTGTGGCAGTGTAGTATGTTCTAAGATCGGGTAATGAGAGGCCTCTGAGTGTGTTCGTCTTCTTTAGTAGGACCTTACTTATCCGGGGCTTCTTCCCTTTCCAAACAAAACTGGTGATTTGTTTCTCCATCTCATTAAAAAATGATGCTGGAACTTGTATTGGGATTGCATTATATATAAGTAGATTGCTTTGGGTAAAATAGACATTTTCACAATGTTAAGTCTTCCTATCCATGAGCAGGGTAGGTTTTTCCACTTATCTAAGCCTCTCTTAGTTTCTTGTAGTAAGGGCTTGTAGTTCTCTTTGTAAAGGTCTGTTATTTCTCTGGTTAGATTAATTCCTAGGTACTTTATCTTCTTAGGGGCTATAGTAAATGGTATTGATTTGATGATTTCTTCGTTAACAGTCTCGTTGTTGATATAAAGGAATCCTACTGATTTACTTATGTTTATCTTCTATCCTGAGACTTTGCTGAACTCTTCTATCAGTTTGAATAGTTTACTTATAGATTCTTTGGGATTCTCTGCATATATAGTCATATCATCTGCAAACAGGGAGATTTTGACTTCTTCTTTGCTGATGCAGATGCCCTTTATTTCATGGTCTTATCTAATTGTTCTGGCTAGAACTTCTAGTACAGTGTTGAATAGGAAAGGTGAGAGTGGGCCTCCTTGTCTAGATCCTGTTCTCAAGGGAAAGTCTTTCAGTCTCTCTCCATTCAGGGTGATGTAGGCAATTGACTTTGTATAAAAGGCCCTTATTGTGTTGAGGAATTTACTGTCTGTGCCTGTTTTGCTAAGAGTTTTTAGCATGAATGGGTGTTGGACTTTATCAAATTCCTTTTCTGCGTCAATGGACTAAATCAGGTTATTCTTGTCTTTTGTGTTATTTATGTGGTTAATCACATTAATTGTTTTTCTGATGTTGAACCAGCCTTGCATCCCTGGTGTGAATCCAACTGGGTCAGGATGGATTATTTTTTTGATATGTTGTTGTATTCTATTGGCAAGTATTTTGTTGAAGGTTTTTTCATCTAGATTCATGAGTGATACTGGTCTGTAGTTATCCTTTTTTGTTGGGTCTTTCCCTGGCTTTGGTATCAGGGTTATGCTGGCTTCATAGAATGAGTTGGGGAGTACTCCATCTCTTTCTATACTGTGAAATAGTCTCAGTAGTATTGAAGATAACTCTTCTCTAAATGCTTGGTGGAATTCTGCAGTGAAGCCATCTGGGCCCGGGCTTTTTTTGTTTGGCAGTGTTTTGATGACCTTTTCAATCTCTTTGTTTGTGATGGGTTTATTAAGTTGTTCTGCTTCACATTGTGATAATTTGGGTAGGTGATCTGAGTCAAGGAATTTGTCCATTTCTTCTAGGTTTTGAAATTTGTTAGTGTATAGTATTTCATAGTATTCTGTTACGATATTTTTTATTAATGTTGAATCTGTTGTGACAACTCCGCTCTCATTTCTAATTTGGGTTATTTGTTTCCTTTCCTACTTTTCTTTAGTAAGTTTAGTCAGTGGTTTGTGAATTTTGTTGATCTTTTCAAGAAATCAGCTTTTGGTCTTTTCAATTTTTTTTCTATTCTGTAATTCATTTAGCTCTGCTCTAATCTTTATGATCTGGTTTCTTCTGGTGCCTGAGGGTTTCCTCTGTTGTTCTCTCTCGACTTGTTCAAGCTGTAGGGTTAGTTCCTTGATTTGGTTACTTTCTTCCTTCCAGATGTGTGCATTTATGGAGATAAACAGACCTCTGAGCACTGCTTTGGCTGTATCCCATAGGTTCTGGTAGGAAGTATTTTCTTTCTCATTGGAATCCATGAATTTCTTTATTTCATCCTTGATTTTTTCTAAAACCCATGGTTTTTTGAGCAAGATGTTGTTCAGTTTCCAAGAGTTCCACTTTCTATCTGTTTTTTCCACTGTTGGTTTCGACTTTTATGGCTGTATGATCTGAGAAGATGCTTTGCAGTAATTCAGTGGTATGGATTTTGTTGAGAATTGCATTATGTCCTAACACATGGTCAATTCTGAAGAATGTTCCATGTGCTCTGGAGAAGAAGGTGTTGTCTGCTGATGGATGGAAAGTTCTGTATATATCGATAAGGTTTAGCTGGTTAATTGTGGCAATGAGGTCTTCTGTATCTTTACTGAGCTTTTTTCTAGATGATCTGTCCAGTATTGACAGTGGAGCGTAGAAGTCTGCCACTATTATTGTGGAGTGATCTAACTCTTTTTTGAGTGTAGTCAGTGTTTCTTAAACATACTTAGGTGCTCTGATATTAGGTGCATAAATATTTAATGTAGTTAAGTCTTGCTTGTGTACTCAACCTTTCAGCAATAAATAGTGTCTGTCTTTGTCAATGATGGTCGATTTTACATTAAAATTGCTTTTGTCTGAGATTAGAATTGCCACCCCTGCTCTTCTTTGTTCATTGTTAGCTTGATGTATATTCTTCCATCCTTTAATTTTCAGTTTGTTCCTATCTTTAGGTCTCAAGTGATTTTCTTGTAGACAACATATGGATTGGTCATGTCTTTTGATCCAAGATGTCACTCGATGTCTCTTTACTGGAACATTCAGTCCATTCACATTCAGTATAATTATTGATAGGTATATGTTCACTGCTGCCATTGTGGTATACTTATTTTTGTGTTGTTATTTTATGTGTTGTTCTTATTAGTCTGTTCTGGGCCATTCTTTTTTGTGAGTTGATTTTTCACCTTTTCCAGAGCTGTTTTTGTAGTTTTTTAGACTTCTGTGTTACATTTCTTGAAATGGTGTGATACATCTTTGTTGTGCTTTACACCTGCCCCTATGATACCCCTTAATAAAGTATATATAAACTCAATTTTAATTACTACCAGTCTTGTCCCCTTCCTCTCCATCTGGAAGGACTGTAATGACTGTAGTACATCCCTCTTTTTAATATGACGGCACCATAATTTTCATGATAGTCACTGGATTGCTTCTTTCAGTATTAAAGCTGTGACTGACTTTGGAGCCTTCCGTAACTGAGTAGAGTTCTGTGTAATGTGTCGTTCTAAAATATAAAGTTAGTGGTTTTGTTCTTCTAAGCCAAAGGCAAGAACTTCTTTCAGTATTTCTTGTAGTTTGGGTTTGGTTTTTACAAAGTGTCTGAGTTTCTGTTTATCTGGGAATTTCTTAATTTCATTTTTGTATTTGAAAGATAGTTTTGCAGGATATATAATTCTTGATTCAAAGTTCTTCCTTTTCAAGGCTTTGAATGTGTTGTGCCACTGTCTCCATGCCAGCATGGTTTCTGCTGTGAAATCTGATGAAAGCCCACGGGGTTTCTCTCTGAATGTTAGCTTTGCTTTGAGTCTTGTTGCCTTTAAGAGTTGCTGCTTATGTTTCAATTTGTTCAGCTTGATTATAATATGTCTTGGAGTCTTTATTTTGTGATCTATAGTGGACAATGTACACAATGCATCTGAAATGTGTATATTCTCTTCCTTCATGATTTCTGGGAAGTTTTCTGTCCGCAGCTCAGCAGTGGTATTCTCTGTGTTCTCAGGTGTCTTATTCTGTTCAGGGACTCCAAATAATCGAAGGTTGTTCCTCTTAATAGTGTCCCCCATGCTTCTCAATGCTTCTTCATTTTTCTTGTTTCTTTTTTCTGATTTCTGCTCATAGATCCTGGTATCAGTAGCTCTGTCTTCCAAGTCAGAAGTTCTTTTTTCCATTTGTTTCATTGTGTTTTCTTGGCTTTGCATTGAAGTTTCTATGTCTTTGATTTTGTTCTTGATCTGTTGGATTTCAGAGAACTGGTGTTTCATCAGATCCAGCAGCTTGCTTAAGTTTTCGTTTTGTTCTGCATTTTGTATAAGGTCTGGAAGGACTCTGTATATAATCATTTTGTATTCACTTTCTGATGATTTCAAAAAAGTTTCTTCATGTGGAAAATTCCTTGGTTGTTTGGGAGCCTTCTGAAGCCATGGGTGATTTCTTGTATGCCACAATTGTCTGTTGGTTTTTGGATCCCATATGAGTAGGTAGTGGCTAGAAGAGATACTGTGAGGATGGACTGCAGATGTTTCTCTAGGCTGTCTTAAAATGTAAAGCAAAAGGTATCTGACCACTTCCCAATTCAGTCAGGTTTTCAGGTGTAGAGGTCTCTCTTCCCATCTCGCAAAGTATGCACCTCAGTATCCAACCCCAGATGATACAAACTAGTTCAGAATACAGCAGTGCTGCTGCCTGTTGGCCTCTGCTGACAAGGCCCAGCCTTAGGTGACACTGTGTAAACTTCTGTTTTTCTGGTAGGAAAGCGCGCTCCTGTTGGCGGGTTCTGGCTCCCAACCTAAGAAATAGGTCCAGCTTCCGTCACTGTATCCAAGATGGTGCCCTTCACACAGGCAGCAGATAGAGGGGTGAATGTGCTGAGAGGTAGTGATTCCTCTGCCTCTGTTCCCAGGCCCCCACCATAGGTGACACTGTGTAAATTACTACTTTTCTGTTGGAGAAGCGCTGTCATTTTTGCAGGTGCTGGCTCCCAGGCTAAGAATTAGTTCTACTAAAATCTCCGTATCCAACATGGCATCCCACACTCTTGTAGTGTGGTTCTATACAAACCACGCTGTGGCAGTGATAAAAAGACAGGCCCAAAGTGGCTAAATTAACGGAGTCCTAAGCCTGACTCTCAAAATATGGAAATTTCGCCTGCCTATCCCCCCAGCAGTGCATCTGAGTCTAGCCACTAGGCAAGACCCAGCTCTGCCTGCCGACCGAGACAGAGGAAAAAAAAGTCAAAATGATGCGTTTGCCTTCAGTCTGTGAGAGCCAGGGTAGCCAGGATCGGGAGTCAACGAAAGAGAGGAGGTTTTTTTTGTTCAGAGGTGTGAAGTCCAAATTAACAGCCCTGTGTCGTGTCCTGGAGGCTCACTAGGTGACTAGAAGTCTCCGTTTGATTATCATTTCAGCTCTTGGTTTCCAGAGGGTGTAAGGAGACGTGTGGTTAGTCTGCCATGTTGACCCCGCCTCCACTCCCCCCCGCCCTGTGCTGCTTTCTTGATGGTGTGAGGTTCCCAATTCTCTGCTTGCTTCCCTTTTGGTTTATTTCTTGTAGGAAGAAAGGATTAAGGGTGGGGTAAGCCATACTCCAGGGAAACTTCTTTTACAGTGGAGCAGGAAGATGATGTTATAAAAAGATTAACAGACCTACTCTAAGTCTTTAACCTACAGTGCAGGAAAGTCACAGAATGGAGGACAATCATAAAATACTGGGAATCGTGGCCCAGCCACATGGCTACACATACTTTTGGAGGGACATAATTCAATCCATGACATCCCACGCCATGCATGGTGATTGCCTATCTACTCCAACTAGAAAGAAATTTCTAGTAAGTTCTACAGTTCTTATTACCTTAATTACCTTATTACTACCTTATTATTAGTTGTCTTATTTATTTCCAAGTACCTAAAACAATGATGGAGACGTGAAATACAAAAGAAATCCCATTACTGTAGAGTTGATTCTGATTTGCGGTGATACCATGTGCACCAGAGTAAAGTATTAGCTCAAGAGGATTTTGTTGGCTATCATCATTATGGAAGCAGATTGCCAGGCTTTTCTTCCATGGCAACACTGGTTAAGTTTGAAATGCCAACCTTTAGATTAGTAGCTGAACACCAACTATGCCACAGAGGCACATAGTAGGCACAGTAAGTATTTGTTGAATGAATGAATGGCAAAGATTACTGGAAACAATAATAAACATTAATGTACATGCTTGTTTACAGTTGTATGGAAACCTTGGTATAGTAATAACCTTGATGATATCAAATCATTAATATTGCTTGCAGAAAATAAAAATAAATTGCATTTTCTATAGATTGCACCCGTGAAATCTAATTATGGATTAGTATTTGTTTTTGAAAATATTTGAATGCCAAGCATATTCAATCAGAAAACGCTTTTATTATCCATGCCAGCTTAATTTTTCGAGCAGTGAAATGGAAGACTGTCATTCCAGTAAGCAACTTATTTTCATTTGTGAGAATGAAATGTTTTGATTATTCTAATTGATTTTTGAAGATGGTTGTACAAGAAAATAATCCTGTTGTGATACATTGTACATTTCCCTTTAAGGTGAAGGAAACTAGGAATAGACATGGAGATCATATTTTCCCAGAAAGACATGAGCTGTATAGCTGCACTGATTTTGGACAGGGGTGTTGAGAGGGTCAGTCACGTTCATTTTAACAGGTAAATATCAGGATAGTGAAAACCTTGAAGAAGACCTGATTTGAAAAATCATTTCACATATATTTAAACCTTTCAAAGAGATTCTAGACTCTTTGTCAGGAGCTCAAAATTATATTGTGTTTGGATATTTTTCTAGATATCTGAAGTCTGTAATTTGGCAGTAAAAAAGTTGGTTATCAAATCAATATCATTATATAGCTTTAGTGTCATAAGAATTCCCTTTTGGAAGCCCATAAAACCTCATTTTTCTCACTATAAAGTTTATCTGTCAGTTTCCCAGAAGGTCAGAGTGCTAACATTGGAGGTGGCCTCTCTGGGACAGCGAATTGACAAAGTGGTGGTCACGTTGAAAATGCCACATGGCGCTTTTCTGAGATTAGAATTTTTTATATCAAGTCGTGCTTATTTTAAAGCATGAGAAACTATATCTCTCTCTCTATAGAGATATGTAGATATCTCTATATATTGATAGGGATATTCTTCGAGGCCCTTTGAAAAGGTGAAATGATGGGTTTGTTTCAGTTTTCGTACTTAATATTTCAAATTTTTGTTAATGCTTCTGTGTTTTTGAAAGGTTAATTCCTCATTGCTTGTATACTTTTAGCCCTGGGATGTTTTCTTTCTAAAATTGTAAGTTAGGTTTTTCAGAATTCATGATTTTTTGAAAGAAAAGTGCTGTGAAGTGGTTACACTGGAAAACAGTTTCAGAAATGGAATTATTTCTCATTACTGGAAAGTGAAGCATGGTTTTCAAATTATAAGTGGTATTAGAACTTGGAGGTTCTATTTAAAGTACTGTCTTTGCCAAGTCTGAATTGCAGTTTATAATATTTAGTTGTATCCATCCACGTTTGATATGCATATGAATTTAGGAAAAATCTAAATGTTTATGAAAGGAGATAGTATTTATATTTCTAAGACTGGATCTCTCTTAGTTGCATATCCAGTCAGTCGCTTTGTTTTTTTGCAGCATATATGTAACACACATGGATGATTATGTTGTAGCATTTTTCTGCCTTCTTAGTACAGGATACTCTGAAAATTAAGTGTGAAAATGGAAGCTCCTTTCCATTTCATTCACCTTAATTAAATATTTCCCCTTATTTCAAGACTCATACCTAATTACTTAAAGCCTGAATTAATTTTGACTTTTTCTTGAACTTAAAGCTTGGAGTTTGCACTACATTTCCCTATGTTCCTATTAAAAACTATCAAAATAGTAGCTTAATTTTTAAAGATAGTGCCAAAGTCCATTTGCAGATTCTTTATATATAAAGATCTTGACCTATTTACAATTGCTTAATAATTCAAGTACATGCTTTAATTAATTGACAATTACTTTATTTTACACATTCAGACAAGTAGTGTTTGGAAAACCAAATTATAGTGTTTGTGGATAGTTATAGCCCCATTAGTTTTAACCCTTGCTGATTGTTTTTTTTAATAAGTTTCTTGATAGCAGTAGTAGTTAGAATAGTATGAAAACTACTTGTAAATTTCTCGAGGCGAGTTAGCCTTTAGTAATTGGGAAATAGTTTGTTATTTCAATTTGGCTTCTCTAAAGCCCAGAAAAGATATTTGTAGTTTCTTTTAATTGCAAGTTGGAAAATAATCAGCAAGGATAACTTGAAGAATAAAATAAAACACACACATATGCACACAAAAACCACTCATAATAGTACTGGAAATGGTTCCATGTCTACCTGTGTACATATGCATTTTTCTCTTTAATGCGTATGTGTATATATCCAGCTCATGCAGTTATGCAGTATTGTGAATATTCTTCCTTCATAATATTCATCTTCATAGTGATTTTTGATCATTAATTATTTTAATCACAAGACTTCCCTTTTTGTTCGGTGAGCCTTGGTGGTGCAGTAGTCAAAGCACTTAACTGCCAACCAAAAACAGTCAAAGTCATCAACCCCTCTGTAGGAGAAAGATGTGGCAGGCTGTTACCATAAAGATTTATAGCCTTGGAAGCTCTTTTGTGCAGTTCTGTGGTGTCCCATAGGGTCCCTGTGAGTCAGAATTGACTTGATGGCAGTTTTCTTTTTTTTCTTTTGTAGTTGTTGTTGGTATCTTATTTAAAATTTTGAGCAATGACTTCAGTGGAGTTTTTATTTCCAGGAGGAATTCTTAGAACTGATGTTGCTGAGTCTAAAGATACACAATTTTCCAGCTTTTTGTATTTATTTTCAAATATAATAGGACATCTCAAAACTTCAAAGCAAAGCTCACTGTATGTACTAACAGAGTAGATACCAGTCTTGACACTTTTGTCTGAGTCATCTAGTGATGCTATAACAGAAATACAACTAGAGGGTTTCCCGAACATCTATGTTTCTCACAGTATAAGAGGCCCTGGTGGCCTAGTGCTTAAGTGCTACAGCTGCTACCCGGAAGACTGGCCCATTAAAACCCGCCAGGCACTCCTTGGGAACTCAGTGGGACACTTCTCCTTTGTCTGTAGGGTTGTTGTGAATCGGAGTAGATTTGATGGCAAGGCGTTTCTTTTTGGATAGAAGGCTAGATGTCTGAATTCAGTGCACTGGCTCTAGGAGAAGGCTTACTCGGTTGGCTTTGGAGGAAGATTCTTTTCTCTGAATAATCACTGACTGATGTTTTAAATTTCATTCTTACAAGTAGATTTTGAGAACAAGGCACAGAAAGGGATATTAGAGCAGTTAGCAAGGGGAGTGACAAGAAAGATCAAAGTATTCCTTTACTAAATTTCAGTGACAACATGTAAGCAACTGTTACGTAAAATGTAGGACATTACATGCCTCGATGTAGGTGTTTATCTCTCTCAAATGATTCAAGCTGATGGTTGACTATGCATGCGTATTAATCCAGTAGAGAAACTTAGGATCCCAGATAGGCTGCGTATTTGCACTGGATGCAGATTCAAACCTAGTGCTATCGAGTTGATTCCGACCCGTAGAGACCCTACAGAACAGAGTAGAACTGTCTCATAGAATTTCTAAAGAGAGCCGGTGGATTGAAACTGCTGACCTTTTGGCTAGCAGATATAACTAACACTGAACTAGTACGTCACCAGTGTTAGTGAATGGAGATTTGGGGGGTAGTTAACTGACTGCTAAGCAACCTTGGATCCCTTCGTGACACAGTGATTAGCAGGTTGGCTGCGCTAACCAAAAGGTTGGCAGTCCAACTTCACCAGCCACTCCTTGGGCACCCTATGGAGCAGTTTTCCTGCATCCAGTAGTGTTCCTTTGAGGCAAAATCGACTCGATGACAGTGGAAAGCAACCTTACTCTGACTGCCGATACAAAGTGAGAGATTCTTTTCTTAAGACATGATGAAGATACAAAGCCTGCCTTTTGGTAATTTGCAAACAAATATTCTGGGGTCTCGGGTCTACTTCAGTAGAGAAAATATTTATATGATCAGAACATCTCCTTGAAAATCCAGTTGATAAAAGAGACAGTAATGTCAGATAAGGCCACTAAATAGATGAAAGTCACAGTGCTTGCTCTAGACGGAAAGCTTGAAACTATTTCTGATTATCTTTTACTTGATGGAAATTTGTTTGTCAAGTGATAGGGTGAAGCCTGTGCCTCCTTTGGAGAGTAGTGGCGCATCTAGAAATTGTAAACAGCAGTCTGTATACTTTTTCTTTACATGGAGATTTTGGTCATAAACATCTTCAGGATTTATTATTACCATACTGACTCTCTTTCTTAAAATAGTGGCTAGCTAATAATACACCCCTTGTGCTCTTTAAAAATAGTGAATTCCAGTCTCATTACCACATCGAGTAACCCCAGATTTACTCAACCTTTGTCTAAATTGAGTACCTAGGCTTTTAAAAATTTAATATAAAAGACTCTAGATTCTGTCTAGTTTTTCTGGCGTTAGCTTCTCTAAACATCAGCAGATAGACTAGAAGATTTCTTAAAAGATGTAACTGTAAGAAGAACTGCTAAATAAATAAACTGAGATAACACACTTTTAAATGATCCTACTTCTGTTGGTTTCTATGTTTATGTGGCACTCTGGGGTGTGGAAAGTGTCCCTGAATATTTTAATCAGCGTATCTTTAAAGCCTGGCTTTGTTGATAAAGATTTTAAAGGCTGTATTGTAATACTGGCCTCCCCTTTGTACCTCTTGACACTATAAAAAACAGTCTGTTACTGCAGGGTGGTTTTCAGTGACATAAAGTGAATATTAAAGATAGTTAATGTATCTAACACGGGTACTTTTAAGGATATGCACATCTAGTCATGCAGTCCTTTGTGAAAATTTCACTTTGTTCCTCCAAGTGTTTACCTGATAGTCTTTTGGTTCATGAGCCGTTAAGATGTTTGCATTTATTTTTAGGTGACTTCCCTCACTAGTAAATCAGATTGAGTTGTGAGATTATGTTCTTTTCATTTTTCAGTGGACATGAGTAAATCCAGAAGGTTGTTCTCAGTGACTTTTTTCCCCTTGCTCATCAAGGGAATGCCACCCGTGCTTGCTTGGATTGCCACACTTCAAATAGGAGATTGTGAATATTTGTGTGTTAGACTAACCCTGCTATTTCTGTTTTAAAACTAACTGAAGATGCGATACATGCCTCCCACTTGGAGAGAGAAACTTTTCAACAACTTCTTATTTTGTTAAATTATTAAATTCTTAGAAGATGGACCCTAGCATCAGTAGCACTAAGTAACTGTTGGTCTATTTTAAACTCACTTGGTTTGTCTATTTATAATGGGCCTGAACAAACTAAGTCTGAGTTATGATTTGGCATAGAAATCATTGTAGTGTAGAAATCACTGTAGGGTAGCAAGACAGTGCTTCTCTCTAACTGAAAATGCCAGCCTAACTGTTAAACCAGTTGGATCCCTCCAGGTCATAGACTTAACTATCACTGGGTTACATATTGTAGATTCTAGTCAGGTGGGGAAGGTCATTTCCCATGGCATGAAACATGGCTTCTAACCACCCTCAGCAGTGCTGTTGGCAGAACTGTTCTTACAGTGAGGAGTGGTGTTTTGAATGCTGTAATGTTCTACCTGTTAGATTTAGATTGTGCTAGAATCTTTGTAGCAGGTTCTATCAGTGGAAACAAATAGTAATTAATGTTAGTAAGGAGTGATTATTGGTAGTTTCTAATAATACAGGTCTTAGACTCAATGGCTAGATGGAGTAGGAAGAAATTGTCATGTTCATTGCTGAAGTGTGTTGGGGTTCAGTGACCCAACACACATTTAGCGAACACAGTATTGGCAAACCGGTGACTGTCCTCACTGAATTTAACATCCAGTGGAGGACATAGATGCTAATTAATCTCATGTAAATATATCCTTTCTCTGTCACTCTGTGGAAACACTAGTGGCACAGTGTTAAAGTGCTATGGCTGCTAACCAAAAGATCAGCAGTTCAGATCCTCCAGGCACTCTTTGTAAATTCTGTGGGGACAGTTATACTTTGTCTGTTGGGTCACTGTGAGTCAGAATTGACTTGAGGGCAGTGGGTGGGTGTCACCCTGTGATACTGATGTTCTCCATTTATTCCTCTATAAACAAAAAGGGATTGGATGATGCTGGCAGTATTCCTTCCTCTTATGAATTTGTGATACACGTTACTTTCTTTTTGGTGTGTCTGCCTAATTGGATCAAATAGCCAAAATTTTCCCCACTGAGCTTTTTTACAGCCCATTTCAAGAAAGGGGAAGACTTAGGGAAATACCATTTTGGTAAAGCAAATACTATTATTCATTTTGTAAAGCTTTTATAAAATGAATAGTTGCTTGAAGAAAGTATTTGAAAATACTTCTTTTCATTCTTGTTAAATAAAAGCTTAATTACTAAATTTGGAATGGGGTCTCTAGATTGCTGATGAGGGAACTGGCTAGACATATAGCTCAAACAATTAAAAAATGAGGACGGTTTTCAGAATTCGTGGTTCTTGTGAATATTCTCTTGGGCCATCTGTTTAGGCATAGAAGCTGATGTTTTATGCACTTTCTCCTTTCTTTGATCATTGTTATTTCTCTTGTATCAGTAAAGTGAAATGAACACATATCTGCTTGAAAAAATATTATTTCCCATAAATTCTTATTTTTACTAAAAATAAGAAAAAAGGATTCGATATTGGAAAGACTGTGCAATAAAATGTATACATTTGGTCCTTGATTTAGTTTAGACTTCCAGAATAATGGGAAATCCCTGCTAGCAAAGTATAAGGTCTGCCAATTAAGTTCGCAAGCTCATCCTAGAAAAAGTGCTGTATACCTCATCGCTGAATATCACTATGGTCAGCTTTGAAGTACTCCCCTTAGGAAGCTATGCATGAATGCCAACACCTAGTCTGCCCTTCAAAGTAATCTTGGAACTCTTTTTTGGAATGGCCACCAGAGCTGTTCTTGTGTAGCCCTTGATGTTATCCTAATGTCCTGCTTTCAGTGTTTCCTTTATCTTTAGGTGAAGAAAACAGACATTGGGGGCCAGATCAGGTAAATAGAGAGGGTGTTCCAGTACAGTTATTAGTTTACTGGCTAAAAACTCTCCCTCACAGACAACTGTACAGTTAAGTTCGGGAACTAGCCGTTGTGCTACCCTGTGCAATGGCCATTCCAGAAAGAGTTACAAAATTACTTTGAAGGGTGGACTAGGCACTGGCGTCTGCGTAGCTTCCCAAGGGGAATACTTTGAAGGTGACTGTAGTGATATTCAGCAATGAGATATATCTCACTTAGAACAATTTTGTTCACAGACTTTGTTGTCAGATCTTGTATAGTACTGCCAGACACATTTTGCTCAAAAAATGAATTTTGGTGAAAGCAGTGTTACTTTGAAGGTAGTATCAACTTCCTTTTTACCCCTAACTTTTTATTCAGCTCCATAAAGACTTAGTGACATCCACTCCATGCTAGATACTGGGAAAGTCCCCAGGGAAATAATGTCACGGTCCTACCCAGATTTTCCCAGCCTCCGAGACCAGGACAGGGTATGGAAAGAGAGTGACACAAGTATAGTAATATTGTGCAGAATAGAGAGGAAGCCATGTAAAGGTTCCATAGAATTGTTGATTCATGAGCAAAAATTTAAAGATAAGTTTATTAGGTGACCATAAAGCAGAGACTGACAGAAGGTAAGAAAACAGCTACGTGAGTATAGGGGCTTGATATTGCTAAAATGTAGAGTCTGGGATAGTGGGAAGAGAATTTAAGTAAGTTTAGTGAAGAGGAAGCAAGAGGCCAGAAAATGAAGCTTGTAGCTGCCATGTGCAGGATGTTGGATCTTACTGTTTGGTGATAGAGACATGGAACGTTTGGATCCAACTCGATGGCACTTGGCTTGGCTTGGCTGGCCATAACAAATTATCACAAGCTGCATGTGTGTGTTCTTTCACAGTTCTGAAACTTAGAAGTCTAAAATCTAGCTGTCAGTACACTAAGTTCTTCCTGGAGGTTTTGAAGGAATCTGTTTCACACTATTTTAGGCTGGGTTCTCCAGGGAATTAAAACTAGTGAAACATAATATGTAAATAGATACATATATATGTATATATAACCTCTGTATAAATACAGAGATGTACATATATATATTTATATAAATGTATCTCATCAAAATGGCTCAAACAGTTGTAGGTGCTGGCTAGTCCAAAATCTATGAGTCAAGCTGAAGACTTCTCCTGATTCACGTATTTGGAGGGGTCAACAGGTCAGATGGTAGAACTAGAGGTAAGATGATGATGAGACATGTCCAGGATCCAGAGAAAAGAAGAACCTTGCCAGAGCATCTGTGTGTATCTGTATCAATATCTATCTGTCTATCTAGATATCTATCTATTTAGATAGATACCTGTCTATCTATCTAGATATCTATCTATTTAGATAGATACCTATCTATCTATCTAGATATCTATCTCTCTATCTAGATATATGATGTGGGTCACATCATGTATTTATATCAATATCTATCTATCTAGATGATGTGAGTCACATCCAAAAGAAACTCCTTCTGCACCAGCGTAAGCCTGTGACTTGAGTAAGTCACCCATGTGTAAGACTGTGACTCAAAATATGCTACATACTAATTTTGCTTAATTAACATGTAGAGGTTAGGATTTATATCACATAAAATGAGGGCTAATTCTGGAATATCACAGAATGGAGGATAATTACATCACATCACAAAACCAAGAAGGGGAACCACACAATACCAAAAATCATAGCCTAGCCAAGTTGGCACAGTAACCTTAACTGTTGCACATGCCTTTCTTTTGCCTTCTGGTGGTTGCTGGTAGTCCTTGGCATTCCTTTACCTGTAGAAGCTTCACTTCATGTGGTGTCCTCTCCTGGATGTCTGGGTTACTTCTTTCCTTGTAATAACACGTGATATTGGATTAGTACCTACATTAATCCAGTATCTTCTCATCTTGATTATATAAGACCACATTCATGAGTACCAGACTTAGGATGTCAGCACATGTTTTTGGTGGACACAGTTCCACTCACACCAGAGGATTTTGAGCATGTCTCTGCATGATCAGATTTATATTTTGGAAAGAGTATGTGTGGCTGATTTATAGAAAGTGGTGGTGGGAGCAGGATTGTATTTCAGTACGGAGACCAAGTTAAAGGGTAATGCAGTAGTTCAAATGAGTGATGAGATGATTTTCTGGTTTAAAATTTTTGTATTGATTCATAAATATGCTGCCACATTTAAAAATGTCAGCAAATTGAAAGTATTTTTTAGTATTCAGTGGAACTAATTCATTGTCACTTTTATAGTTTGAAATCATTCATGAAATTAATAGCAATGAAAGACTGAAAGAGGGTTGGTATTTTATTTGTGAGTAAAATTAAACCAGCAAACTTTACACACAAAAAATCTCATAATTATAATTTTCCTATATAATGTGGAATATATCTTTACAGCAAGTAAGGTAATGAACTTGTAATATATGCACATCTGAGTGTTTGTGCAAATTATTCATGTGTGAAGGCAAGTGAATGATGCCATAATGCCTCATACAGGGTAGGTACTCAGTAAATATTTGTTTAATTTGCATGTGAAACTTGTCAATTATAAGCAGGACTTTATATTAACTCAAATCACTGAATAAATGGCTGGTAGTTTTAGGCAGAAAAGTAAGTCCAAAATTGAGAATAAAAACAAAAATATTTGTCAGGGAAAATGAAATAGCCATGTATAAGTATCAGGTTGTAACTTTGAAAAGAGCACCTACTTAAAAATGATAGCAAATTGTGTAACTGGAAAGCACATTTGAAAATAAATTGTCTCACAAACAGTGTGGCATGTAAGTTTTCTTTCCAAACCTTGGTTTGACTGCAAAAATTGTCAGTTCTTAATTATAACAGGAAGCAAAGTTCAGAGTTGAAGAAATTAATTATAGCATTATGGGGTTATAAAATACTAAAGTGCTACATATCTTTTCAAATTAACCAAGGTGTTTGTAAATGTTAAAGTACACACAGTGTTACTAGTAATTATAAATGTTAGGTAGTTGTGTCCCACAATCAAATAAGAGAATAAAAAATCAGTTTCCATTACACATTATCTACAATTCAAAGTAATGCTCAGGAATCTGATTCTTTCCTTACTATTAGCCGAACTTTTTTTAATTGCATGGAGTATTGTCAGTGTACGTCATTTTAAGATTGCTCTTCATTGGATGTCTGATTATATTTCAGTCTTTGGAGGTTATATTGAGGTTTTAGAAGATAAGGTGAATTTGCTGTGTCTGATTTTCATAGGCAGATTTAACACAATAACTTTTTAGTAGGACTAGTTTATCCTTGTATGTTTTTTTCTTCATTCCTCGTATAATGACTGGATGTAGTATATTTTGAGAAATTTTTTCTTTTTACCAAACTGTATTTTTTTACTTCATACTTACCCTTAACAGACTCTGTTAGGGGAATCAATGGTGGCACATATTTCAAGGCAGAAATCTTTTCACACTTTTTTTTTTTTTACTATTTAATGAAATTTCAGGTATATTTCAACAACTGGGGTTTCCGTGATGAATCATTAAAATTGGTGAGTGGGCTGGAAGGTAATACTAGGTTTTCTCAGTACTGGCCTAGTTTACTGTCCTGGGTTATTGGTGGCTTTTAAAATAGAATCTGGGTGTGTTGGAGTTAGTGGGTGGAGGTGCAGAAGAGTAGGGGGAAAAAGGGGCGTTAAGAAAATACCAAGTAAACCTCTGATGACCTATTGGGAAATCCTACTCAAATTTTACTTTTCCTGAATTTAAAGCATTTAGCGTTTAGGCTCACCCGCTGTTTGTTGTGCTAAGCTGAACTACCAAAATGTTGTGTATAGGCAGACAAACAATATATTTTCAGCAATTGATTGATGTTTAAGGTATCAAGCCATGTATGCATAAAAGCCTGTAGAATCAGTTACTCATGTGTGTGGGATTAAAACAATCAGCACTGAAACTAGACCTTTCTGCAACTAATAATGGTGATGTATCTATGGAATATATTAATACAGCAATTCTTCCGATTTAAAATTACTTGGTATTTGGTTGGAAAATTGTTTGAATGTTACAAGTAACTAAGTCAACAGTGTGTGTGCAGGTTAATTATGGATTTCTAATGTGACTGGTTTACTTTTAAAAAGCCACGTGATATATGTATACTTAGTACATCTTTTTCAAGAAATCAGTGACATAGTAAAAATGTCCTGTGTCTATACTGTTAACAAAATGAAAAAACAAAATGAAGACAGTACAGCAATTTGACTGTTTAGGAAGGTAGACAGAAATTTAGTTCACCTTGAAAACAGCCATGGCTCAGGGAATAAGGAAACTGGGTCTAACCTAAAATAGATGCAGGTACCATGAGAAAACTTTTAATAAAAATTTTAAAATATTCACAGTACTGGTTTCAGGCTACTTTTGTTCTGTGATTTTATTAGTATTAGTTTTTTAAGTATAATGACACAAAATGGCACTTTTTCATTTTGATCAAAGTGCTTCTGTGAAATACTGTTGTTGTTTTTACTTTGTGTCCCCTTTTAATTGTAAATATAAATTTTTGGGAAGACCAATAATTCTTACATCGATCATTTTGACCTGTGGTGATCTTAAGTAGAATTTCAAGGGTTGTAAAATTTCTATGTCATAGATGTCAGTTTGACTCCTTTTATATTGCCAAATTTAATGTTTAGCATTTAACCATGTATCATTAAATCATAGTATTGATAATGAATTAAACTTTCATAAAGCTTTAATAGTATAGTAGATTCTCATTTATCTGGCACCACTGGGGAATAAAATGTGCTGAAGAAGTGAGTTTTTTTTTTTTTTTTTTTTTTACTGAAGCTAACTTGTTTAAGCAGAAAAACTTAAAGGTTGATAAAAATTTATATAGGCTTTTTAACAAGCAATAATGAATTAACCGTCTATTCTTCCTGCCTTCTATCATCACTCCGGTGTGAACACAGAAGACACAGGCTTTTTCATTGATGTTTGCTCCCCAACCTAAGGATCATTCTTCCTGTTTTTCCCTAAAGGGGAAATGTGGCACCCTTAATTGTGATATACTTAATACCATTAAGTGTTTCAGGGCTTAAGATCTGTGGTTGTATTGTTGTCATACTTTCACGGATTCATATACTCAAGGAGCTACAAAGACATGACTCTCTGTGATATCATCTGTCATTTTTGTGCAGACGTCTCCACAAGATCTCTTGCCATAAAGATGACCCTGTTTTTCACTGTGGAGGTAGCACTTCCAGTCTTGAGGCCTTGTTAGTGCTGCTCCCAGGCACTCATCCCCAGTAGCTGCACTTAGTAGTGCAAAAATGTCTGCACAACATTTACCCTGTGTGCTTGCAGGAGTCTGTGGTGTCAAAGTGACCACCGGCAGTTTCCTTTGCGTACTGCTAAAATGGGTAAAGGATGGCCTCCCTTTACATTTTAGCAAATTCCACCAAAAGAGCAAAAATTCTTTTTATCAAAGTTTTTATTCCCCCTACCCTCGTGCTTGTTTGTTTCAAGCTGTGCTTTCTAAAAGAAAACTCAAACCCAGCAAGAGTATTTGAGCCATTCTGTAGTGTGTGCTGTTACGACATTTGGTTTAAATCTTTTATTTAAAAGCACCTTCTGCCCTTTGACTTGAATCTAATGGGAATCATCTTTCTTCCAGGTTGTGCTTCAAGAAGACTCCAGGGAAGCACACATTTTCTTCTTGCTGCAAAAGTTGCAGTAGAAGTAAGTGAGTAGCTGCCAGGATATGTCTGTCTCCACAAAACAAGCAGAACAAATTTCCATGAATCAAAGCCACTAAGTATAGTTTTCAGAGATGGTAGGACATAGTTACTTTCCCTAGAAAAATATCCAAAGTACAGGCACACCCATTGGCCACCAGAAAAATGTCCAAGTAAACGCTAGTTCCAACCTGTACATTTCACTCTTCTTACTGAGCTATTAAAGGGGTGGGTATGTGCTTACAGCTATAATCTTTTTTTTTTTATTTTTTGTCTTTTTCTATTTTTTGACCTCCCACAAACTTGATGTTCAGTTCTGCTTACTGAATGTCTTGAATCAACAGCAGCACCTACCTACACACTGCCTCCACAGTGGCTGATGGTTTGCAGATAACTTGTGATTTGGAACCATAAGAAACATCTGTCAAGTATATAACATGATACCTACTCCAGAGTAATTGTGGAAAAAGGAGGAGCATTGAAAAATCAGAAAGCATTTTTTTTTCTCTCTAATATTGATGTTACTTTCTTTCAGGTTTTATGAGTGAAATATTCTTTAGAGTCGTTTATGTTGTATTCTTTCACTTAGGGAAACATCTCAGGCCATTTTTGCTAGAGCCTTTGAGAGATCTTTTAAGGATATATAGAACTATACCCCTAGCGTGATTAGATCAGAGGAAATAAAGCAAGATAATAGGTATCTGTGATGTGATCCAGTAAGCAAGTAAATGTTAAACTTGTCCATTGAAATCTTTTGATGTAATTTTCGAAATTGCCTTTTATTCATCTCTTGATTACTTTCTAGAAGTTTCTGTCACTTGAAGGCTTAATAGTTACCACTTTGTTGACCTTGGTGGGCGTCTATTAACTTATTGGACACCCCATCATCACCACATAGTCTCTCTCTTGCCTGCCAAAAAGTTGAGCTCTGCATAGCTGAACCTCTGAGCTCACCTCTTCGCCATGAAACTCACATTCATATTTGAAATCTGAGCTCCTGCTGGGGATGCATTTCAAATGCATGTGTACCTGTACCTTTGCCATGTCATGATCTTTCTGGTGGATAGGGGACTGTGTTTGAAAATAACTATGTCTGGCATGCTGGAAGACTTCAACATAGCCTTTCTCCTTAAGTAAGGTGATTTATGTTAATAAAGATATGGACAAAATAACATTACTGTATGCAAGCTACTGTGCTTCACATGTATTATTGTATTTTGTCTTCACTATATGCCTCTGCGTTAGTGGTGTTATCCCTATTTTAGAGAAGAAGAGGCTGAGTCCTATAAACTTAGGTCATTTGTCCAAAGTCATGTACAGCTAATAAACGACAGAGCTAAGTTTCTACATAGCCCTGAGCTCAGGGTTCATGCTCTTCCATCTCAGAAATGCTGCCTCTTGTTTTGCATGTAAGTAAAATGTGAATGTGACTGTTCCCTTCAGAAAATGCTCATTGGAACATTCAGACATCAAGAAAAAAGCTTTTTCGGCTCAACTGTTTATTTGAGAACCACCTGAGACTTTGCAGTGAAGTGCAGTGTCAGGAGGCAGTGCTTTTGCTGAGTAAGGTGAAGTGCGGTTTTATTAGGGAAGAGTGTCATTGAGTCATTGAGACTGCTAACTTTAGGGAATGACCTTTATTAATAAAGATAAGATGCTGTTAAATGAGTGGTATTTACTTCAGTCATGAAGAAAAATTAAAACATGGAATATATATTTTAATTGTACTTCAGATGTAGATTAATAGAGTAAACTAGTTTATCATTACACAATTAATACACATATTGTTTTTGTTACATTGGTTGCCAATCCCGTGGTATGTTAACACTGCCCCTTTCTTGACTTTAGGTTCCCACTATGAGTTTTAGTTGCCCCTGAGCTGATGTGCCCATTTAGTCTCATTATGTTTTACGGGCCTGTCTGATCTTTGGCTAAAGGGCAGACCTCAGGAGTGATTTCAGTACTGAGTTAAAAGAAGTGTCTGTGTGCTATACTCCCAGGACTTCTTCACTATCTGTCAGATGAGTAAATCTGATCTTTTCGTGAGTTAGAATTTTGTTAGGCAGTTCTCACCAGCTTTGTCTCAGGCCATCTGCTGTGATCCTTGCAGAGCAATCAGTGGTGGTAGCTGGGCACCATCTAGTTGTGCTGGACTCAGTCGGGGGGAGGCTGTGGTGCCTGTGATCCATTCATCCTATGGACTAATCTTCATGTAGAATATTTTTTAAACAAGATAGTATTTATAAGTTCAGTGATGTTTCTCCCTTCTCACAGAAAATAGTGTGTATTTGAAACATACATAATATTTTAAATTAGTACATATATTTTTATTTCACTGAGCACATTAACAGAAATCATTCCATTAATCAAAAAGTTTGCTTGATAACTGGTTTTCAGATGATGAAATTTCACAGTATCTTGAATACTCCATTATTGCTATTTATCCTTCTCAGTGGGCTTCTTATTTAAAGAAGCTTGTAGAAACTTTGCCAGTTCACAGGCATATAGCTTTCCGCTACTTTTTTGGTGTTCTTTTGAAGTTGGATATTGACAACAGTGAGAAAGTAGTCAAGATGCATTCACAACATACTGTGTCCCAAGAGTTTCAACAGTAGAGAACTGGGGTTTAGCTCCCTCACCAGTATCATAAAATGATATGAATATGCTTTCTTCTATATATAGATTCATTGAGGCAGTGATAGCTGGTGAATTTAAAGATGGATAGCTATCAGAGTTACAGAGTCAAAGGATTTATGAAATAGAAAGTACCTTACAAATGAATGACTGACTCTTGGAGTGGAAGTTGTAGGAGATAAGTTCAAAGATTGTTTAAGATTGGAGTTCAAGGTAAAGCAGGTTCTGATGTCGATGAATTGGTGCACCAGCTAGGTCCAGCTGGGAAGTGAGTGATAAAGCAGCAGAGGAATTGAAACTTTCTAGGATGGGAGAAAAACTGAATCATATTTAAAGTTACTTAGGGCATGGAGAAAGCAGAAGTCAGAAAAATATAAACTTTTTATTTGCTGTTAACATGGATGGTATAAAACTAGTTCTGATTACAGAACTAGAAATCTTAAGTGTAATACAGTTTTAAAGATAGCACGATAAGCTTATTTTTAAAAATAAGCCTTGATTGTACATGATTTGTATTTCTCTTTCTGAGGAATCCCTGGTCGTGTAGTGGTTAAGTGCTACAGCTACTAACCAAAAGGTCGGCAGTTCAGATACACCAGGTGCTCCTCAAAAACTCTATGGAGCAGTTCTACTCTGTTCTGTAGGGTCGCTGTGGGTCAGAATCGACTGGACAGCAATGAGTTTGGTTTGGTTTTAGGTTTTCTGAGGATAAAATTATTTTAAAAACATATGTTTATGTATATATGTATTTGAAAAAAATCTTTCTTGTTGTCTAGAATCTGTGAAGGTTTGAAAGGGTCAATGAGTATTCTCATCATTGAGGCCTTCTATGGAGGGTCCCACAGACAGCTGGTGGATCTGCTCCAAGAAGAGTTAGAAGACTGTGTCCTTTATACCCTTCCTGCAAAGAAATGGCACTGGAGAGCACGGACATCCGCTCTGTATTTCTCTCAGAATGTTCCCATCAGTGAGCATTACAGGTAATTAGAGCTTAGCATATATCTGTGTCTTGTTTTTAATATACCTGTTAACAAAGATATTGCTCCTGTTGGCATCACTGAGAATCTTACCATTTATGGATTTAACCGTGGTAGCTGTTCCTTAAGAAGCGACAGAGCATCCAATGCTGACACCTCAGGGATACCTGGTCAGTAGTAAAGTGTCCTCATTTAGAACCTATATCCCTTTCTCATTTGCTTTGAGATTTTGTCTTATGCATGTGTTTGGTTGTGAGATTTTTTTTGACCTGAGATGGAAATTGATATTGGGTACGTTGATTTATTTGGTCCATAACTGACAATGCTTCCTTTAATAACTATGCTATTTTAGTTTAGTTTTTTATGTCTGACATGTACTAAGTCAGGGCTGAAAAGATAGATGTGGCTAAGTTCTGTGCCCTTACAGGCCTTACAGGCTATTGAAGTACAGATCGACATCTAAGTCAGTGAAAGCATAAAGGGTGGAGAAGTTAACTGACTGTGAGACTGCAGATGGCTTTTATAGAGTTGCTAACTTTTGATTTGTTCTTGAAAGATTAAGTAGATTTCAGAAGACACAGACCTCAGTTGTGAATTCAGATTCATGAGAAAGAGGTCAACTAAGGTCTACCTGTTAGAAAGGACACACTAAAAAGATAGACAAGAAGTCCTGTTAATTTACAGGGAGAACAAGTAGAATAGAACACCCCACCCCTCCACCAAGGCCTCTGCTTCCTTATTTTGTCTTCATGTGTATAGCTGTGTGTCTCCTAGTTGTAAGATCGTGGAAGGTTGCCCTACTGTGTTTTGCATCCCTGCTGTTCTTACCATTCTGGGCCCCTCTGTGTAGGATTGTGTTGGTTTAGGCAGAACAGGGTGTGACAGGCTGGTAGTTAATGGAGATCAAGCAGACAGGTTGTTAGAGGAAGGCCATGCGGCAAGCTTTAGTGCTCACCTTGGTTTCAGCAGCCATGCCCGTCTGCTGTGTCTGAAGTGGACCAGCCACAAGGGAGAGGGCAGCCTGGGATTTACGTGTAGGCTACTGTTGTTAGTAGTAATTACAGGGAGTCAGAGATGAACCCATTTGGTGGATGAAAACCATGTATCATCCCTGGGAATTCAGATTGTCAGAGAGAATAACAGTGAGGATTCAAGTCATCTTGCTTGGAATTTTACAGATGAAGTGCTGTTTTGGTATATATAATACAATACAAAAATACAAAATTTTGTATTTTAAAATCTAAAGTATATCCTCTCTCCCATGGCATAATGTTTTATACTCTGTTATCAGCAAATGAATATTGATTCATGAATAGTGTGAGAAATTTCAATGAATTTATTAATGTAAAAAATTTAAAGACAATGTTAAGATTATTACTGTGTTAAAATGACTGTTTACAGTTACTTTCATGTCTCTTATAATTGAATTTTCTGAACACCGATAATATTATATCACACTGGGTCAAATAATCCGACTTTATGGCAGAGTTTCCTTTAACATTACCATCTGATAAAATGAATTCCTACAGTTATTTCAACATTGAAATGAATCTTTTCAGTATGTGCTGTTTGATTTCCTTTTGATGCTGTAGTTTTTCCAGAGTCATTTTGTTTGTATGAGAACAGTGTTATTTTGGATAGCACGCAAACACACACTGCTGTGTTTTGGGCCCCTTACTGACACTGAGACCAGAAGCAATTGAGAAGTATCACAGTGTTGTGTGAAACAGTCTTATTGAGAGGCGCATTTCTGAAAAACCGTGATATAAAACTTTACTTTCTCATAGCTGTAACTCTCCATGCCTAACAGTGCTGTCTGTAATCTTTCAAGGTCAGCTATTTATAGCTATAGAGTTACCAGTTCACCCAACCACATACCTCACCATTTGAACTTGTAGTGGACCAATGATAATTGATGTTACTAAATACTCTTTTGCAAGTATTGGAAAAATAACAGCATCCTCAAAACTTTCAGTAAGTTGAAGAGAAAGAAAGAATTCTCCCTTAGTCCTTGACTGAAGTGCAAGAATAACCACTGGTTACACTGGATGAATTTGATCTCTGTGAAGACCTTTAAAGATACGAAATTCTTTTTTCTTTTTTTTACTTTGTAGTGATTTACTCTGTTTTTACATTTAGCAGATATAGTGATCAGAATTCATAAAGGTGAAATGATAAAGCACCTGTGTTGCTTATTATATGAAGTTACTCTGAACAGGTACAGATGTGTCTGAGGAGAGTGACCTTAATTTAGGTACAATGCATTCCTGTTTTTAAAGTTTCCATACATGTAATTGGTACTGTTATAAGTTTATTATCTGGAAACATTTTATTAAAAAGAAATAAATACATTAACCTAATTACTCACTTTGATTCAATTTTATTTTGACAGCTAAAAGAATACACCACAATTAACATTTGAGCTGCTCAAAAAGTTCTGTTTCTCATAATAGCAGGTGATTGCTTTTATTTGGCATAGCAGTTAAGTGATATGGCTGCTAACTAAAATGTTGGTGTTTGCATTCACCAGGCACTTTTTGGAAACTCTGTGGGACAGTTTTACTCGGTCCTATATGGTCTGTATGAATTGGAATTGACTCAGTGGCAGCAGGTTTGGGTTTTTGGGTGTGTTATATTAAAGATATGCTTTTTGGTAATAACACAAGATGCAGAAGAGGTTTCTGATGATAGGGCATGAAGGAAGGCCTTAAGTATTGTATTCTTAATGTATGAATCATTTGTTCCAGAATCAAGCATTTTGATATACCTTAGTCTTGGCATCAACGATACTCATTTTTTTCTTTCTTCCTTATCTTTATGGAACTGAATCACTGTGATTTACAATAATTTATTCACTCTCAGATGTTTATAGTTACCTTTTTTTGTTTTGTCATTTATTGTGACAGATACTGATCATTGTTCACTTCATAACCTTTAGTCCTTGTTAACAGAACAACATTTTTCCTTGGCATGGCTGGGTAACCCCGTCCCCGGAAATGAAGCACGATTGGCCTTACTTACGACGATCTCATTCTTCTTTGCCAAATACTCCTTTTCTTAAAGCTACAGTTTGTCAAAGGAGTCTTGATGGTGTAGCAGTTAAATGCTCAGCTGCTAACTGTAAGGTTGAAAGTTCAAAACTACCTAGTAGCTCCATAGAAGAAAGATCTGGACATCTGCCTCTTTAAAGATCATAGCCAGGAAAATTCTGTGGGGCTGTTCTGCTTTGTCACATGTGGTCACTTGTGAGTCAGATTGATTTGATGACACCCATTGCGAGTTGGTCATGTCACCAACCTATGGCAGATTAGAGTTAAGGGGAAGACTTCTTCAGAGTCTTTCTGGAAAAGTGCAGCCCCCTCCTCTTAAAATTAAAAAAAAAATCAACCAAAAACCAAACTCATTACCATCAAGTCAATTCCAGTGACCCTACAGGACAGAGTAGAACTGCCCCATAGAGTTTCCAAGGAGTGCCTGGTGAATTTGAGCTGCCAACCTTCTGGTTAGTGGCTGTAGCACTTAACCACTATGCCACCAGAGTAGGGGAGTGCTATTCAAGGGGAAAAAAATTTTCTTCTCTCTCTCTTTTTTTTTGTTTTCCCTCTCCACCAACCTTGCAATTGCCCCTATCCTGTATTTGAATGTGGTTGTTATGTCTGAAACCAAGAGGTGACAGATATGAGAACAGAAAGTCTCCATTGTCAAAAATGACTGATGGAAGGAGCCTGGATTAGACTTCTGTTTAGAACTATACAACTACCTAGTTACCTGAAAAACCCCTTCTGTCTAGAAGGGCTTCATAAAATTCCATGTTTCTTTTTAAGTCCGTATCAAAGTAAGAGAATTCTGTAGGGTCCCAAATGAAGGGGAACCTGGAAATTAAAGTGACAAGTTGGCTTTGAAGCAGTGATGGCTTAATTTTTATACACAGGTAAATAAGTTTTGTAAACTAGCTAAATAAATTATTTTACGTTCTTAAAATATGGTTCAGCTGTAATAAAGAGAAGCAGCTTTCTATGTACTCTTATGGAAGGCTCTCTGAGACATGTAAGGGACGTATTAAGTGAATAGTGTATTACATGCTATCTTTGATAAAAAGATAGGGGGAATTTATGAATGAAACAATGGGTGAGTACTCTGGAAATGAGTCAAATCAGTGTAGCAGAGACTGTCAGTGCCCTGGCTTTATCCCTCAGACCTTTAGGTGTGTCTGAGTCGAGTTCCTCCTACAGTCATCTGCAGTTCTTTGCCTGGGAAGCAGGCTTTTCTGTTAGAGCAGGTAGGAGGCTGGACGCAGTGCTCCACAGTGATCATCACCTCTCAGATTAGCTCGTTCTGACATCTGTACAGGGTAGAAATCTTTAACAGAGGTCCTCTCAAATCCTTTATTTCATGGGCATGTAAAAAGCATAATTCTAAGTCAAACATGGGTCAAAGAAGAAATCCTAAAGGATATTGAAAAAAATGGACCTGAATGGTAGTGAAAATATTTTGTATCACAATGTAGGAGACTTCTAGAGTGACAGGCTCATTTACATCCTCTTTAGTGAGGTAACTAATAATGTTATTTTTTGTGGTTTGTAAACCCAGTGCAATCTAACACATTGCCATCAAGTTGATTCTAACTCATAGCAACCCTGTATGACAGAGTAGATCTGCTGCATACTAGTCCTAAAGAGTAGCTAGCTGATGCATTCAAACTGCCAACTTTTTGGTCAATAGCCAGACTCTTAAACACAGTACTGCCAGGGTCACTTGTGGTACACAGAGCCCTGTACAAGGTTTATGGCCCAAGCAGGGTCCCTCTTACTTGGACCTAGGAGTGGTAATATAGAAAAATCATTTAAGTATAAGGATAAAGAATAATGAAATTGAAAGCAAGTACATAATGCAGATGAGCAAACTGAAAGTAGTTGTTTTGAAATAATGGAATAGATAAAGCACGGGCACAATTGAGTTTTTAAAAGGCATAAATACTTTATGGAATAGAGAAAGGCCATAACTACAGATACAGCACAGATTGATAAGAATGGGAATTGTCCTGAATTCCTTTATGCTAATATATTTGAAAATTTGGACAAAATGGACAATTTCTTAAAACATCTAATTAACATAAACTTCTTTCAGAACGGAATAGAAAACCCAAATGGACCTATAATAGTTAAAGACTGATTCATTAACTAAAAATCTACTTCCTAAAACACAGAAGCTGGAAGAAGTTTCCTGAATACAACCCAACATTTTGAAGGATAGAGTAGCACGGATAACGGTCTGTGGAGACCATGGTTTCAGAGGACTTCTAGGTAATTGGCATAATAAAGTTTATTAAGAAAATGTTCTGCATCCCACTTTGGTGAGTAGTGTCTGAGGTGTCAAAGGCTAGCCAGCATCCATCTACCAAACCAAACTAAACCCACTGCCATCAAGTTGATTCCAACTCAGGGCAATGCTGTAGGACAGAGAAGAACTGCTCCACAGAGCTTCCAGAGAGCTCCTGGAGGATTTGAACTCCAGCCTTTTGGTTAGCAGATGTAGCACTTACCCACCATGTTACCAGGGTTTCCGTGCAACCATCTAAGTAGCATCAGTTGGTCCCAACCCACCTGGAGCAAAGGGGAATGCAGAACACCAAAGACATAAGGCAAATATGATCCTCAGTGACAGAAAGGACCGCATAAAGCAGAGACTACATCAACCTGAGACCACAACAACTAGGTGGTCCCTGGCTACGACCAATGACTGCCCTGACAGGGAACACAACAAAGCTTTCCTGATGGAGTGAGAGAAAAGTGGGGCGTAGAACTCGCACAGGCTTGGTGGTCTGACATACTAGAGGGCCCCCAGAAGACATGGCTCTTGGAATCTCTGTTAGCTTGGAACTAAAGCTATTCCTGAAGCCAACTCTTGAGATCAAGATTGGACTGGACTATTTAAGATGTAAAATAATGTTGGTGACAGAATGCGCGTTTTAGCTCAAGTAGATACACGAGACTAAATGGGCAGCTCCTGTGAGGAGGCAAGATGAGAAGGCAGAGGGGGATGGGAGCTAGTCGAAGGACACAGGATATACAGGATGGAGAGGAAAGGTGTACTGTTACAGTGTAGGGAGAGCAACTGGGGTCACATAATAAAGTGTAAGTTTTTGTATGACAGACTGACTTGAATTTTAAACTTTCATTTATAGCACACACACAAACACAAAAGGCAGAAGCTACTCCTTGTGTTGGCATGATTTGCTTGCCTCTTCCCACACTTATACTTGAAATTGAGTGTCTTTATTTTTTTAGCTTTTATTTGTAGCCATACAGATCATAACTGTTGGGTAATAGATGTGGATTATCAATATGGTATCCTTTTCTCCCTCTCTCCCAACTTTTTTTCAAATGTCTTGGATAAGACAAGAAAAGCAAATAGTTGGATACAAAATAAGTAGAAGATCAGTTGTGTCCAATAATACATAAAGTGAAATTAAAACTTCAAGGTGAAATTTGTTGATAATTCTGTTATTATTTGCTCTTATCTTTGATGGTACCATGACTGAGGTTTTTCATTAAGCCTTTCTCTGTCACAGAGCATGCTGTTTTTTTTTTCTTAAATGAATTATTCCCAGTGAAACATTTAGTGCAACTTTTTGAACATTTTTAGGTAAAGTATATGTTTGTTGTTTGTAGCTGGAGTGGGTACAGGTGCTCTAATAAGGGAGCTGGTGGTTTCTTGAACAATTCTCATATGTAAATCAGTTGTGTAATTCTTACTTGCTTGGCAGTTACATCTTGATGTGAATTATTTTAGTGTTAAACATATTGCTTTTTGAATAATTTAGCCATATTGTAATTGTAAAGCACCTTCTTACTAAAATATACCTTTCCCAATAATTTAATACCATTTTAATCATAAAAACATCTTTTTATTAGTGTGCCGTAGTTATGAATATGAAAAGTGTAAGTATAAAACTATAAAATTTAAGGTTATAAAAACAAAGGATGATTTTAATAAGAATTTGTATGCAGGTGAAGTATTGGATGGACATTCATTTATATTACAGTAACCAGAACAAGATATAATGTGATGAAATATCAATGATAATAGTATTTTTGAATGCTTATCATATGTTACACATACCACATACAACTCAGGAAGGTAGATATTGTTATCCTGGTATTACAGAGAAGGAAACCAAGGCTCAGAGAGTTGCTTGCACAAAGTTACATAGCTAGTTAGTGATGGAAATGTGATTGGAAGTTAAGTTTAGCTAACTACAAAGGTCATACACTGTTCATTCTTTTTAAGCCCATACTCTTAACCAGAATGCTGTCTTAATTCCCAACTGAAGCAGGGTAAATTAAACTTAAGTACCTCTTCATTAAAATATATGCCTCTAGGCTGTACTGTTAGAAGTGGGTGTGGTACCTCTGGTGATCCTGACAAATATTATAATTCTTGACTCTTCTTTGGAAACTGTAGGGTAGGGCAACAAGGGATTTTCTAAGTCTGTGTTTCTATGATATCTTCATTTTTCCTCTGCAAGTTGTCTCTTCATTTTCAGTGCCAGAAGTCATACTGTTGTCAGATGCTGTCAAGTGGGTTCCAACTCATAGTGACCCTATGTACAACAGAATGAAATGCTGCCTGGTCTTGTGCCATGCCCACAATCATTTTTTGCTTGCCCATCATTGCAGCCACTTCATCTCACTGAGGGTCTTCCTCTTTTTTGTTGACCCTCCACTCTACCGAACATGATTTCCTTCTCCAGGGACTGGTCCTTCCTAACAACGTGTCCAAAGTATGTAAGATGCAGTCTTGACATCTTTGCTTCCAAGGCACATTTTGGTTGTACTTCTTCCAGAACAGATCTGTTTGTTCTTTTGGCAGTCCATGGTATATTCAGTGTTCTTCTCCAACACCACAATTCAGAGGAATCAATTCTTCTTCCATCTTCCTTGTTGTCTGTTTTTGTTCATAGGTTATTTGAAATTTCCTGTATAGAACCTTTTCCTTCAAATCCAGAACAGGAACTATATATGATATTTAAAACAAAATATATGTATATTTTTTTTTACTCAAAATAATAAATGTTGAAGAGGTTGTGGAGAGACTGGAACTCTTCTACACTGCTGGTGGGAATGTAAAATGGTACAGCTACTTTGGAAATTGATTTTGCACTTTCTTAAAAAGTGCAAAATTAAAAAATAGAAATACGATATGATCTGGCAATCCCGCTGCTTGGCCTATATCCTAGAGAAATAAGGACTGTCACACAAATAGATATATGCACAACACTGTTTATTGCAGCAATGTCCACAACAGCAAAAAGATGGCATCAATATAGGTAGGCACCTATCAACAGATGAATGGATAAAGCCACTATAGTATTTTCACACAATGGAATGCTATGCAATGATAAAGAAAAGCAATGATCTTGGCAAACACCTGATAATATGGAGGTATCTGGAAGCCATATACTGAGTGAAATTACTTGCAAAAGGACAAATACTGTATTGAAACCACTATTATGAGAACTCAAGAACACGGCTGAGCACGGAAGAAAATAATTTTTGATGGTTATCAGAGAGATCGGTATGCATACATTAGATAGTATATGCAAATTGAATTAAGTGAAAGAAGTGGCAGCACACAGTATAATGGAAATCAGTACTGCTGGACTATATGAAGAGCTAAGAGCTTTGCTAAATACAACATTTTGAAGGTCAGAGTAGTAGACAGGGCTATGGGAGCCATACTTTTGGGGAACATCTAGTTCAATTGGCATTACTCTGTTATTTTTAAGAAAATATTTTGCATCTCATGTCTGGGGTCCAAAACGCTAACAAGCTGCCTCTAAGGAGCATCATTTGGTTTCCCAATCCACCTGGAGCAGAGGAGATTGAAGGACATCAAAGACATGAAGAAAATACAAGCCCAGGAGATAGAAGGGGCTGTATGATCCAGAGACATACCTACATGAGACCAGAAGAACTAGATTGTGTCTGGCCATCACCAGTGACTGCCTTGACAGGGAACACAATGTAGACTCCCTGACATAGTGGGAGAAAAATGGGGGTGCAGATCTGTAATTCTCTTGTAAGACCATACTGACAGTGTGACATCCTGGGGTACCCTGAGAACGTGGCCCCAAGACTCACTGCTAGTCCACAGCTGAAAGCAGTACCAAAGACAGCTCTTGAGACAAAAATTGGACTGGACTATAAGATATTAGGCTGTTGGAGCAGCTACTCTGTAGAAACAAGATGAGAAGGTGGAGAGGAGGGAGCAGGAGTTGGTTGTATGAATATGGGAAGTATGGGGTGGAAAGGAGGAGTGTGTAGTCAGAGGGTTAGGAGAGCAGCTAGAGTTGCATAGAGGTGTGTATGTGGGGTGTTGTATGGCAAACTGACTTGGATTGTAAACTCAATCAACAATAAAAAAAGAAAAAAACTAATAACAGCCATGCATACATAAATAATACTCTTCTGTTTAGGTACCTCCTCTGTTCTATAGGATCAATGTGAGTCAAAATTGATGGTGAGTTTTGGTTTGATGTAGGATGTTCAGTATCTACCCTTCCCACATTGTCCTGAAATGATATACCAGTGGCATACTATGAACTTTACATTGGCACAGCATTCCATTACTACACAGCTCACTTGCCTTGTATCTTTACCAGTTGTGGACATGTTGTGGGGCTGGGATGATAATTCAGATCCCATATAGATAATTTTGCAATATTGTCTGGTCTCATCAAGATCTCCATCACTGTTACCTAGCCTACAAGCTTCAGAGAGGTATAGAGTCTTTTTGTCCTGTGTGTCTGACACACAAGCAGCGTTCTAGTGTCTGTGTAACCTGTAAGGCTGCTTCTGCAATATTTCATCTCTGTGAAGCTTTCTCTGATTGACAGTATTATTCAACTGAGCCATCTGGATTTTATGTTGAGAATGGAGCTGACCGCAATGCTGCAGGAATATAATAATACTGAAAACCAAACACCTAATGATTCAGTCAGCGTCAGGCTTTCTGTCTCCCACAAATCCATACACATAAGCACCTGCACAGGAATGACTGGACATTTAACTATTTTAACAAAATTTGTATTAGCAAACTTGAAATTAAACCTGTTACTGTGCTCCCCAAAGAACGGCTTTCAGGCTTTCTTCTTTTCCACTTTTCTCTGTATTCTTTTGCCAATATGCTCAAGAAGTAAAACATCCCAGTACCTGGGGTGAGGGGTGGGGAAGTTGAGGAGTATTGTTACTCTGGAGTTAGTAGTTTATGCTCACCATGAGCTGCTAATTCAGAAGTGTTTGTATAGTTAGTGACGCTTAGGGAGATGCCACCACCTCCAAGGAGGTGAGCACTGCAGTGCAACGTCGGGTGTGTGTTTGTAATCTTCCTGAGTTTGGTGGTTTTCCAGCTTACTTTAAAAATAAAAGATTTCATGACAGATTCTATACAACCCCCCAGGTATGGACACAAAATATTATTTGTAACAGACTCTGTTCCTTAAAGGCCTCTAGGGTAAATCTTCCATGTCTTTATTCTGAAATTTGAGACGTGTGTTTTAAAAGACAAATGGGATGCTTATTACACTTTTTGTAGAGGGGAGAAAATCATTAATGAATAGAATGGAAAAGAAAAAGAAAGAAACCACACATACCCAAATGAATGCAAAAAGTACTGTTGTATAAAAGAACTCTCAGTGTTGAGTACAAAGCTGTGTATGCTTTCATAAGTAACATTCTTGGTTTTGATCTAATAATCAAAACTTCACGTCTGACCTCTCCTTTTATTGTGGGGCTCCTGAGCCTGTTTTTGGCATCGAGTCAGTTTGACTCATAGCAACTTGATGTGACAGAACAGAACTGCCCCACAGGGTTTTCTAGATTGTAATCTTTATGGGAGTGGATTTCCAAGTCTTTCTGCCATGGAGTAGCTGATGGATTTGAACTGCCGACCTTTTAGTGAGCAACTGTATGCTTAACCACTGTGGCAGGTCTGACCTTTGAGCCTTCTAATCATGTTTATCATAATCTCCATAGCGTGGAACATGCATTTAGAAAAATGTGAGATATTTTAGTTGTATTCTATTCCATTTATTTATTTGAGATTATTGTTCTGCTTTTGTAAGATCTTAGCCAATGAAATTTGTTCGCTTCTGCTACTGTGTGATATAATTCTCCTTACTAAAGCTGATATGGAAACTCAGGTGGTGTAGCTAAGTGCTATGGTCTGCTAGGGGCAGTTCTACCCTGACCTATAGGGTCACTATGAGTTGGGATTCACTCGACGGTAGTGGCTTCTTTGTGTATGGCATAAAGCTGGGATGCCTGTTGGCATACTGGTTAAGAGCTTGCCTGAAAACCAGAAGGTCAGCAGTTCTAATCCGCTAGCCGTTCTGTGGAAACTCTGTGGGGCACCTCTGTTCTGTCGTGTAGAGTTGGCTGTGAGTTGGAACCAGCTGTATGGCACCTAGCAGCAAGAAAAGCTGCTGTATTTTGTTGTCCTTTCCTTCCCTTATGCCTCCACTTCTAAGGATGTTTTCGTGCGCACTTATTCAGTTGGGATCGTATTAACCTCCATTGTCCAGCTTTCACATGCATTTGAGGTGATTGAAAATACTATAGCTTGGGTCAAGTGCACCTTAGTCCTGAAAGGGGCACCATCGCTTTGTAACACTTTTTTTCCTTTTTTGGGGGGGGGGAGGATTATTTCTGCTCCATACATGTAACACTTTTAAGAAGTATCTTCAATCGCTTTGTAAGACTTTTAGAAGTATTTTGAAGCAGAATTATTGTTATTAGAATTATTGAAAAATGAAGTTTTTGATGAGCAGAGATTTCTTTTTTTTTGCTTTTCCATCTTTCCTTCTTCTCTGCACCCAGAAACCAAAAAATTTGCATTGTTGATGTGTTTCAGATATTTTGAAATTTCTACTGGACATTGCCATTTTTTGATGATAAACTTTTTTTTTTTTAAAAAAAACTGTGTTACATTTTCAGTGAAGAGTTATACAGTAGTTTAGGTTCCCATTCAACAATTTCTACACTTAAATTGTTCCATGGCATTGGTTACATTCTTCATAATGCACTAACATCCTTGTTATTTGCGTCTTGGTTATTCTGTTTCCTTTATCTTGTTTTGCTATCTTCTTGCCTTCTAATATTTGTTATAGATATATATATATATAATTTATTTATTTTTTAATATGATTGAATGAAAGTGTACATTCACATATAAATTTGCATGCCCACCTATATGCGGCTCCCCCTGCTCTCCCTACCCAGTGACAGCACACACTTCCTCTCTGGTCCATATATGTCTTATCCTCCCAGCAATCTCCTATCCCCTCCTCTCCACCCACTCCCCTGCCTCCAGTAAGAAGTGAACAGGACAATATCCTGTAGATGCATAGAACCATGAAGTGCACACATGATATGGGTACTCTGTGTCCCCATGTCCCATCCATTCCTGTCCAAAGTGTTGACCTCCATTATGATTTATGGATAGGAACAGCATCAGGGCCAGGGGCAGTGCTCCCAGGGGAACTCTGAGGTCCCCTGGACCATCAATTGTGGCCTCTTAGTAGAGATCTCAGGGTGCACCCCTTTTTATTCTTGTGTTGCCAGTGAGACTCAACTTTGTGAACTCCATCATGGCTGTCACTGGTGGTGTTCAGGCACCATCCGGTTCTTCCAGTCACAAGTCGTAGTCACCCACTCTCGTGGGTCTCTCTGTCTTCTGTTTTTTTTTTTTCCCCCGTGTCATTTTGGTCCTTGGTGATCATCCATTGCTGCTGAGTTGGGACCATTTGCTGTACCCTCACATGGCAGCTTGACAGATTTTAAGACCCTGGCCACCTGCCCCAGCTACTCTGTCCTTGGAATATTGGGTTAAGATGGGAGGAGTACTCATGTTATGTTGAAGTCCAGTTAATATTGATTTCTAATGTGTGCTGTCCCAGATGTCACCCAACCAAATTTCTATCAACTATCTAATCTAAACCTTCCCCCCACTGCCTCCCTCCCCTCCCTTGCAGCCATCAAAGAGTCTTTTGTTCTATGCATGAGTCTGTCTTTAAGTTCTTACTGTAGGGGTCTTATACAATATTTTTCATTTTGTCACTGACTACTTTCACTCAGCATAATGTCCTCCAATTGAAACCAGGTTGTGAAATGTTTCCTAAAATCATCGTTGTTCTTTATCATTGCATAGTGTTGCATTGAGTACGTATACCATAGCTTACCTATCCGTTCCTCTGTTGTTGGGCATCTAGGTTGATTCCATCTTTTTAATATTGTGGAGTGTGCTGCAGTAAACATTAGTGTGCATGTATCAGTTGGTGTGAATGGCCTTGATTCTGTAGGATGTATTCTGAGCAGTGGAATTGCTGGGTCAAATGGTAGATCTAGATTCAGCTTTTTAAAGAAGTGCGAGATTGCTTTCCAAACAGGTTGCAATCCCACCAACAGTGTAAAAGAGTTCCAGTTTCTCCCCAGCCTCTCCAGCGTTTGTTGTTTTATGTTTTTTGGATTATGGCCAACCTTGCTGGGGTGAGATGGTATATCATTGTCGTTTTGATTTGAATTTCTTTAGTATCTAATGACTGTGAGAATGTTCGCATGTGTTTTTTGGCTGCCTGGATCTCCTCTTTAGAGAAATGTCTGTCCATCTCCTTTGCCCATCATTTAATTGGATGGTTTATCTTTTTCTTATTGATATTTTGTAGTACCTTAAAGATTATGGAAATCAGGCATCGTTTTTGACATAGAGTTGCCGAATATTTTTTCCCATTCTGTAGGTGGCCTTTTAATTCTATTAATAAAGTCTTTGGATGAGCAAAAGTGGTTGATTCTTAGTAGTTCGCATTTATCTATTTTCTCTTGTATTGTTCATGGTTTGTTTGACAGATTTTGTAGTCTGTTTATATTGTTTATTGAAGTTTCCATTGTCGTTCCTACTTTGTCTTGGATGAACTTTATTGTTTTAGATTTGATATTTAGGTCTGTTATCCAGTTTGAGTTAGTTTTTGTATAAGGTGTAAGATACAGGTCTTGTTTCAGTTTATTGCAGATAGATATCCAATTTTGTGAGGACCATTTGTTGAAGAGATTGTTTTTACCCCAGTTTAATGTCTTAGGGCCTTTGTTGAACATCAGCTGTTCATAGGAAGATGGTGTCATCTCTGGGGTCTCATTTCTGTTCCATTGATCTGTCTGTCTGTTTTTGTATCAGAACCAGGCTGTTTTGACTGCTGTGTCAGTGTAATAGTTTCTTTTACAGCCGAGTAGTGAGGGGCCTCCCAGTGTGTTCTTCTTCTTCAGTAGTGTTTTACTTATCAGGGGCTTCTTCCCTTTCCAAACAAAGTTGGTAATTTGTTTTTCATCCCCTTAAAAAATGCCAGAGGAATTTGTATTTGGATTGCATTATATAAGTAGATTGCTTTGGGTAAAATAGACATTTTCACAATGTTAAGTCTTCTTATCCATAAGCAGGGTAGGTTTTTCCATTTATCTAAGTCTCTCTTAGTTTCTTGTAGTAAGGGCTTGTAGTTGTCTTTATAAAGGTCTGTTATTTCTCTGGATAGATTTATTCCTAAGTACTTTATCTTTTTAGGGGCTATAGTAAATGATATTGACTTGGTGATTTCAGCCTTGATAGTCTTGTTGTTGGTATAAAGGAATCCTACTGATTTACTTATGTTTATCTTGTATTCTGAGACTTTGCTGAACTCTTCTATCAATTTGAGTAGTTTACTTATGGATTCCTTAGGATTCTCTGTGTATACAATGATATCATCTGCAAATAGGGAGATTTTTACTTCTTGTTTGCCGATGCAGATGCCTTTTATTTCTTGGTCTTGTTTAATTTGTCTCACTAGAACTTCTAGTACAAAATTGAATAGGAGTGGTGTGAGTGGGCATCCTTGTGTATTTCCCGTTCTTAAGGAAAATTGTTTCAGTCTGTCTCCATTCAGGATGATGTAGGCAATTGGTTTTGTATAAATGGCCCATATTGCATTGAGGAATTGGCCGTCTATTCTTATTTTGCTGAGAGTTTTTAGCATGAATGGGTGTTGGACTTTATCGAATGCCTTTTCTGCATCAGTAGACGAGATCAGTTGATTCTTATATTTTGTGTTTCGTATGTGGTTGATCACATTAATTGTTTTTCTGTTGTTGAACCAGCCTTGCATCCCTGGTATGAATCCAACTTGATCAGGATGGATTATTTTTTTGATTTGTTTTTGTATTCTATTGGCAACAATTTTGTTGAAGATTTTTTCATCTAGATTCATGAGTGATACTGGTCTGCAGTTCTCCTTTTTTGTTGAGTCTTTCCCTGGCTTTGGTACCAGGGTTATGCTGGCTTCCTAGAATGAGTTTGAGAATATTCCATCCCTTTCTATGCCGTGAAATAGTCTCAGTAGTGTTGGAGATAAGTCCTCTGAAAGCTCGGTAGAATTCTGCGGTGAAGCCATCTGGGCCCGTGCTTTTTTTGGTTGGTAGGTTTTGGACGACTTTTTCAGTCTTTTGCTTTGTGATGGGTTTATTAAGTTGTTCTGCTTTACCTTGTCATAATTTTGGTAGGTGATATGATTCAAAGCATTTGTCCATTTCCTCTAGGTCTTCAAATCTTTTAGAGTACAGTGTTTCATAATGTTCTGTTTTGATATTTTTGATTTCTGTTGGATCTATGACAGCTGCCCTCTCATTTCTTATTTGAGTTGTTTCCTGGTTTTGTTTAGTAAGATTAGCCGGTGGTTTGTCAGTATGATTGATCTTTTCAGAAACTACTTTTTGGTCTTTTCAATTTTTTCAGTTCTTCCATCCTCTAATTTGTTTAGTTCTGCTCTAATCTTTATGATCTGACGGCACTTGGCTGGCTGGCTTTCTTCTGATGCCTGAGGGGTTCCTCTGCTGATCTCACTCTACTTGTTCAAGCTGTAGGGTTAGTTCTTTGGTTTGGTTTCTTTCTTCTAGATGTGTGCATTTATGGAGATAAGCTGACCTCTGACCCCTGCTTTGGCTGAATGCCATAGGTTCTGCTAGAAAGTGCTTTCATTCTCATTTGAGTCTATAAATTTCGTTATTTCATCCTTGATTTCTTCTGTAATCGATGGCTTTTTGAGCAAGGTGTTGTTCCACTTTCTATGTTTTTTCTGCTGTTGATTTTGACTTTTATGGCTTTATGATGTGACAAGATGCTTTGCATTAATTCAGTGGTGTGCATTTTGTTGAGAATTGCTTTATATCCTAATACATGGTCTATTCTGGAGAATGTTCCCTGTGCACTTGAGAAGAAGGTCTTCTGATGGATAGAAAGTTCTGTATATGTCAATGAGGTGTAGTTGGTTAATTGTGGCATTAAGGTCTTCTTTGTCTTTACTGAGCTTTTTTCTAGATGATCTGTCCAATATTGTGAGAAGGGTGTTGAAGTCTCCTGCAGTTATTGTGGAGTGATGTATCTCATTTTTTAGTGTAGTCATATTTCTTCAGTGTATGTAGGTGCTTGGATCTGACTCGACGGCACCTGGCTTGGCATTTAGGTGCTCTAATAGCAGATGTATAAATATTTTATATTGTTAAGTCCTGCTTGTGTATTGAACCTTTCAGCAATAAATAGTGTTCATCCCTCTCCACAATGGTGAATTTTATGTTAAAATCTGTTTTATCTGAAATTAGAATTGTCATACCTGCTCTTCTTTGTTTATTATTATCTTGATATGTATACTTCCATCCTTTGATTTTCTCTTGTCTTTAAATCTGAGGTGAGTTTCTCAGGCAACACATGGACTGTACGTGTGTTTTGATCCAAGATGTCACTTGATGTCTCTTTACTGGAGCATTCTGTCCATTCACATTCAATGTAATTATCGGTAAGTATGTGTTTACTGCTGCCATTGTGATATCTTTATTTTTGTGTTGATGTTTTCTCTGTTGTTCTTATTAGTCTCTTCTGGGACATTCTTTGTGAGTTGATATTTCACCTTTTTCATTGTTGGTTTTATGGCTGTTGGAACTCATGTATTATGTTTCATGATTTGATAGGTTACATCTTTATTGTGCTTTATGGCTACCAGTATGGTCCCCACAATAAACTATGTATAAATCCAGTCTTAATTACTGCCAGTCTTACTAACTTCCTTTCCATCTGGAAAGAGTATAATGACTGTAGTGCATCCCTGTTTTTAATCTGATGACATCATAGTTTTCATGGTATGATCACTGGATCACTTCTTTACTATTAAAGCTTTGATTGAGCTTGGAGCCTTCCCTGAGTAGGTTTCTGGGTGATGTGTCTTGTATTTGCTTCTAAAATATAAAGTTAATGGTTTTGTCCTTCTAAGGCAAGAGATTCTATCAGTGTTTCTTGTAGCTTTGGTTTGGTTTTTACAAAGTCTGTGAGTTTCTGTTTATCACTTTTGGAAGATAGTTTAGGAGGATATGTAATTCTTGGTTGGAAGGGCTCCTTCAAGGCTTTGAATGTGTCATGCCACTGTCTCCATGCCAGTATTGTTTCTGCTGAGAATTCCGATGAAAGGCTACAGGGTTTCCCTCTGAATGTTTGAGCCTTGCTGCCTTTAAGAGTTGCTGCTTATGTTTCATTTTGTTAAGCTTGATTATAATAAGTCTTGGAGTCTTTTTTTTGAGATTTATATTGCGTGGTGTTTAATACACATCTTGGATATCTATCTTCTCTTCTTTCCTAATTTCTGGGAAGTTTTCTGTCAGCAGCTGAGCACCAATATTTTTTGTATTCTCAGATGTCTTGCCCTATTCAGGAAGTCCATTTAATCGTAGATTGTTCCACTTAACAGAGTCCCATGTGCTTCTTAATGCTCCTTCATTTTTCTTGTTTCTTTTTTCTGATTTCTACTCATAGATGCTGGAGTCGGTAGCATTGTCTTCCAAGTCGGATGGCCTATTTTCCATTTGTTCCGTCTATTTTCTTGGCTTAGAATGGAAGTTTCTATGTCTTTGATTTTGCTCTTGATCTGCTGGATTTCAGAGTACTGGTTTTCCATCAGAACTGACAGCTTGCTTAATTTTTCATTTTGCTCTGCTGCATTTTGTATGAGGTCTAGGAGGGCTCTCTATATAAAGCCAAGTGCCGTCAAGTTGGGTCCGACTCATGGCGACCCTATATAGTGCTTTTGTATTCACCTTCCAGTTGTTCCAGAAAAGCTTCTTTGGGAAGTTCTCAGGTGCTTTCTTTTTGGAGCCTTCTGAGTCCATGGGTGAGTTCTTGGTTATGGTTTTCTCCAGAGTTTTTTGCTTTTTGGTCATCGTGTGAGTCAGTAGAGGTGAGAGAGTTGCTGTGAGGATGGACCACAGTTGTTTTTCTAGGCCATCTTAAAATGAAAGGTAAAAGGTATATGACAACTTCCAAAATCAGTGAGGTTTTTCAGGTGCAGCGGTCCCTCTTCCAAGCTGGCCAAGTAAGCACCTGAATATCCAACCCCTGATGTGATGAACTGGTTCAAAGTACAGAAAGGCTACTGCCCTGCTGGCCTCTGATGTTGGGCTTCAATTGTAGGTGACACTGTGTTGAATACTGCTTTGCTGCTGCAAAAGTGCTCTCCTCTGGGCAGGTGCTGCCTCCCAGCCAGGGAATTAAGTCCCACTTGGGCCTCTGTATGGGATTATCTGCCTCCCAGTGGAACAGGATGGCATCCCGTACAAGCTCGCCACCTGCTTGAGTACAAGCTACTCAATGGCAGAGGCTTAAAGAGAGACCAAAGGTGTCGAGATCCACAGAGTCCAAAGCTGGACTCTCAAAATATTGCAGTTTTGCCTGCCAATCCCACCTGCAGTACGTCTGAGATTAGCTGCTAGTAAAGTCCCAGCTCCACCCACCAGCTAAGATAGAGGAAAAAAAGAAAGTTAAAATGGTGAGTCACCTTCGGTCTGTGAAAGGCAGCACTAATCAAGAGCAGGGGTCAGCAAAACAGAGGACATTTTGGTATCCAGAGGGCTCTGTTTATTTGTCACTTCAGGTCTTGGTTTCCAGAGGGATTTCAGGCGACATGTGTTTAGTCTGCCATCTTGACTCCGCCCCCGATGATAAATTCTTTTAAGATACTAATTACATCAAAATTTGGCATACTCAGGATGTTTACATTCTATTGTGACTGGTTTTACCTTGTAACAAAAAAGTTAATACTTTAATTACCTGTGTCAGGATTTAGGGCTTAGGTGGGCATTGATAGCTACAAACTTGATGTGACTTAGATTTTAGAAGAAAAATAATAGGAAATATCTGAAGCAATGTTACACTTTAGTTTTTCTTTTTCTTTTTAATTTTTGTTTTATATTGTAATAATGTGAGTGGTGGAGGGGAATTTGCAATTCTTCAAATTTATGTATTTGAGTCAACTGAAGTCTTTTTTGTAATAGAGTTTAATGAAATGGGACCATTTGAATCATTATTTCCACATTTGCAATTTTGAATATTCAGTTTGTACTCATCAACATTCACCTACATATCTACTTTTCAATTTATCATAAATTTTTTTTTTCAGAAGATAAGCATATCTAACCAAGAATGACTTCATGTTTCACAAACAGAATGTTGGTTGTCTTCTCACTTATTTTGTCTTACTTACTAATGTGGCATTTGTTCATTACCCCAAACCACAGATTGCGAAGCGAGAAGTGAGCGAAGTACCGGCGAGTCGGATTAGACAAACTGATAATGACTTGTCCTGACTTTCAGATAGTAGCCCACACTGTGTGAATTCCTTCAGTGTTTGCACATCCTTGGGAACAGATGATATGATTTGATTTTCTTGGTTGTACTTAGTAGACATATTAGAGCTACATAGTAGCTCTGAGAGAAGAGAAAAGAACACTGGACTGGAGGTCAGAGGAGCTGGATTCGAGGCCCCTTTCAGCCACTTATTTATATAAAGGGCAGATCACTCTCATTCTGAGCCTGCGTCTATAAAATGTTAAGAAATGCTCTTACCATTGTCTTCAGGATCAAATAGCATAAGGATCAAATGAGGACAACGTCTGAGGAATTTATTGTTGTGACTTCCTGTTGATCTTCCTTCCCCATCCTCTCTTGTGAAGTTTGAGGACACTGGATGCCTCTACATGCCATTTTTACATGTGTAAATTGGAGAGTAAGAGATTATTAAATTGTGAATTGTTTGAGTCAGACTCCACTGTTCTTGTGTCTGACCACCATGCTCTTCCTTTGGTTTATCCACCTGTTTTAAAATGTGAGCAGGACAGATTACATAAGAATCAGTAAAAACATAGTGTTGACAGAGGTTTTGGCCAAAAGCCTCACTGTAATGTGACATGTGTTCTTGAACAGGTAGGGGGCGGACATTGTTTGTAGATTTTTGTTCTCTTCTTTATTGTTATTTTGGGCAGGTAATAATTTTGAATTATATCTAAATAACTAATTAAGTGTTACAGCTAGCAGTAACAAAATGTGTTCAAACAGTAGCCATATTTTTCAGTTGTCAGAAAAGTGAATTAAGAATATTTCACCCTTTATTCATTTTTCTTAGCTAATATTTGAGTATGGCCTGCTATTTTGTAAGATATTTGGCTAAGTATTTGATTGAAAAGTGTGTGAAAGAGTGCTCTGTTGAGAATTAAGGTGAAATGGAAGATGGTTGAATTGTATCTTTATCTGGGAAAGACTACCTGAAATTATTCTTAAAGAAAAAAGAAAGGTATATGTATAGTTGCTTTCAGGGTTCTGAGAGTTGAGCAATGCCCAGTCATTCTCTGGAAGCCCTGTGGGGCAGTTCTACATCTTCTTGTAGGGCTACTATGAAACAGAATCAACTTGATTGCAATGAGTTCTGTTTTTTTAATTGCCTTTTAAAGGAAAGGTAGTGTTTCGTACTAGTGACAGAGTGACTGTAACTTTCTAACACAAAGTAGTTATTTCACATACATAGCCTCACATCTTAGTTTAAACCTTAAGGAAAAGAATTATGTGAATTTCTAATCATGCTGACATTTCTCACATTAATTTTAATAAAACAATAACATCTGCACATCATACCTGCCAAACATATTAGAAATTTAGATAAAAGAAAAACCTCTGCAGCCAAGTCCATTCCGACTTAATGAGTGACCGAAAAGGCAAAGTAAAACTGCCCCATGGGTTTCTGAGTAGGACATGGTAGATTTAAACTGCCCATTTTTAGATTAGTAGCCATAGCTCTTAAATACTGCACTACCAGGGAAATAAATATTCTAAAATATTTTCTTAAGGTTGATATGAATGTTAGCCAAAGCCATAGTAACATAATAAAAATTTCTTTCTTTGTTCGCCATAGAAGGAGCCATTTCAGGTCAGCTCTGTCACTGGCCACAATATTAGTGTGAACTGTTTAGCTTGAATATGTTCTTTAAATTCTGTCATAAATGTGTTGGTAGCACTGAGTTAAATACAAAAACTAAAAACATGGCTAATATAAATTAGTTTTGTATTTTCTCTATTAAAATAGGCATTCCCTCTTATTTCTTGAAAAAAAAAAAAAACAACAACACTTTTTTTACCTTTACCGTTGGGGCTGAAGGTAAAATATGCTGCAGAAGAGGTGGAAACTATGTTTGCCCAGATTGTTGCAGAGGGTAATACCTGGTGTTCTGATTTGACTCCTCTCCCTTTTTAGATATAGTACATAATTCTTTCTTTTAACTGGTAAGAGAGTAAACCTTAAACAAACATGCCCAACTCCTCATGGCTCCATTTTCTTGTGGTTCATCTTCCTGATCTCTCTGAATCGTATTTCATCCATTTCTGCTATCCTTGACTTCCATTATTTCACCAGAGCAACTCATGAAGTAACAGTTTTGAATAGCTATTAGTAATTCTTTAGTGTTTGTCATCACTAAGCAATAGTGCCTTTTCCATGATTCTTGGGCAGTATCAGTAACTCTGAGGGAGTGATTAGTCTGTGAGTTGTAAAATGGAAAAGAAAAAAGAAGCTGTAGATAATGGAGCAAATAACTAACTCACAGGTTCTTGAGGAACTGAAATTCAAAAACAAATATGCAAAGTATACTCATCACTGTTGATTTGATTCCAACTCATAGCAACTCTTTAGGACAGGGAAGCATGGCTCCATAGGATTTCCCAGGCTGTAAATCTTTATGGAAGTAGACTACCACGTGTTCTCCTGTGGAGAGGCTGGTGGGTTCAACCTGATGACCATTCCATGCACAGTGGAGAGCGCTTTAACCACTTCACCAGCAGAGCTCTTTATCCAAAGTATACTTTAGGGTTGTTTTGGTGTCTTATTCAGAAATCCTGGTGGTGTAGTGGTTGAGAGCTATGGCTGCTAACCAAAAGGTTGGCAGTTCAAATCTACCACGCAGTCTTTGGAAACTGTATGGGGGCAGTTCTGCTCTGTTCTGTCGAGTTGCTGTGATTGGAATCAACTTGATAGCAGTGGCTTTGGTTTTTTGGTTTTTATAATATTTAGTATTGACAGTTTACTTCAGCTTTGACCTTTACTTGAACTTTAATAAGGAGAGACAATGAGAAACTTACTCAGGAAATAATATTTCCAGGTTCTTTGAAGACAAAGGCTTTGTCCTTTTTACCACTGTATTCCCAGGATCTAATTCTTAGTGTTAAGTAAATATTTGTTGGCTGAATGAATGAATGAATGATGATGATACTAAGAAATAGCAATAAAATTTGTAAGACATGTCCTTTTTTGCTATGTGCAGTATTCCGTATGTGTTTATAGCTGAATGAGAGATACACAGAAAACAATAATAGCTTATTTTCTAACATACACAGATTTATGTTTAGCAATTGATATACATACTTTACAAGATTATAAGTTTCATGTTTTTTTTTTCCCCGTCCATTTTCCTTGTTCTCCTCATTGGTGTCACCTGCATGTAGTAAGTGTTCATTGCTTTTTAAAATGCCTGTGTGACATTAGAAAGAAGATCAATAATAACTGGACTTCGACTCAATTTGAGTACTCCTCCCATCTTAACCCAATATTGCAAGGACAGAGTAGCGGGGGCGGGGTGCCAAGGACCATGTTCTCAGGTGAAATCAAGGCCAATTGGCACAGTAGGTGTTTCGCTAGTGAAGACTCTCTGCATCGGTGAGTGGTGTCTGGGGTCTTAAAAGATGCCAAGCTGCCATCTGAGGGTACAGCAGATGGTCCCATCTCAACAGGAATGTATGATCACAAAGGACAAGAACGACATGGGGAAAACAGAACCTGGAAGACAGAGAGACCCACGTGAGTAGGTCTCTACTTAGACTCCTGACCAGAAGAACCAGATGGTGCCCAGCTACCACCAGTGATAGCCACGATGGAGCTCTCAAAATTGAGTCTCACTGGCAACAAGAGAATAAATAGGGGTGTACCCTGAGATCTCCAATAAAAGAGCACTATTGGTGTTCCAGGGGCTTTGGAGTTCCCCTGGAAGCATGGTCCCTCCCTGATGCTGCCCCTGTCCATAAGTCATAATGAAGGTCAACTTTTCTGACGGCAGTGGATTGGACTTGGTCATGCAGAGTTACCGTATCTTGTGGGAATTTTATGGTTCTGTGCATCTGTAGGATGTCATCCTGCTGACCTCTTGCTGGAGGAAGAGGAGTGGGTGAAGAGGAGGGGATGGGAGACTTTTGGGAGGATAGAACATGTACAGAGCAGAGAGGAGGGGTGTGCTGTCACTAGGCAGGGAGAGCACAGGGAGATGCATATAGGTGAGCATGAGAATTTATATGGGAATGTATATTTTCATTCAATCATAATAAAAAAAAAAAAAAGCCTGTGTGAATCTTATGCTCTGGTTTAGCAGAAATGCTTCTTGCATATTATGTAATTACCTTCTCAGTACAGTGGACAAGAAAGCTCTTCCTAGTGGCTGCCACTTCTTTCTTTTGGATTCTTCGACATAGCTTCCATGAATTTACGGCACATCAGGCAGGATTTAAAGTCATACACGGGAGCTAAACGATGGAAACAGGTGAGAATTCACTTTTTCCATGATACAGTGGCAGTAGGAAAAAAAAAGACTTACTGTTTTGCTAATCACTGGCAGAAAACTGTGGGGTATAGTACAAATGGAATGAGGAAAATGATTCTATTAGACGTAAACTTTCTGTAGGATGTTACAGTGGATGATCTTATTGGATGTATACATATTTTGATGAGAGAACAGAAGAAGGAAAAAGCAATATTGGTTTATGATCTCCCTTAGCTTGGCAGTGGTGCCAACTTACGTGGTCTAATTTATAGAAATGGGAACCCCGGTAGCATAGTAAATTTGATGGGACAGTTCTGCTTTGTTCTGTAGAGTCGTAGTCAACTCAACAGCAGTGGATTCTCTTTTGGTTAATTTGTAGAAATAGTACAGGACTGTTGCTTCAGGTACTATTTCATGACTAACCATTTTTGAGTATTTCAGCCATCCTATAGAAGGACAGTATCATATTCTTCCATTTTTACATTTGGATTATTGCCTATAGTCCTTTTGCATCATTAAAGACTGTCCTGATTTCATTATTCTTTTCTCAGAAATACCATCAATTTGACCATCTTTTTATCCCTTTTTCTTTAGCGCTCCTTGAATACTCTAGAGGGCAGTTCTACTCTGGCCTCTAGGGTCGCCGTGAGTCAGCGCTTGCCTGTTTACCTCTAGCTGAAGTAATGTAGGAAGGTATGTTACCAATGATGTTCTCAATGCAAAATTTAATGACTTTTTTTTTCTTCCTTGTTTTTGGTTGCTTTAACCACTCTTTCAATCTTGGCATTACTTTTAACCTCAATTGGAAGAGCGACCACCTTTAGGTCGCTCTGAGCAGTGATTTAATCTTTGATAGCATTTCTTCTTCTTCCTATTGCCTTTTATGTTGCAGCATTATTCTGTGTTTCACTATGAGCTTTTTTTAAAAAAAATCTGAATCTTTTATGAAATTTTTTTAGGCATGTGTATGTGTGCCTTTTGGCAGCCACCAATCTTTGAGTATTTCCTGTGCAGCAGACCCTGGTATACATTTTAAAATGTTTTATCTCTTTTAAACCTTACCAAAAGCCTGTGGCTTGGAATTTTACTTTAATAGCTAAGAAAATGGTGAATCGGTAGCCCAAGCACACAATTGCTGTGTATTGTTTCTCTCTGACTTGTATCTGTCATGTATTGGTAGCCTTTCCTTAAGATGTAAGAACCATTATCCTCTCCTTAGCATACACTCATGTTATTAATCATATATATTTACCATCGATTCCTCTCCTGTAGAGGATATACTTTCCACTGTAATAGGCCTTTTATTCCAAGCTAACTTTCCATCTTCATTTCTCACCATTGGGCTCCGTTGGGCACACTGCTATGCATCACTGCTCCATCCTCCCCTCATCCCCCACCTAAATTAGACAGCAGTCACAGTGCTGGAGCAGAAGCCCTTAGGCAGCCAGATTGTGTGTCACATGACCCTGCCCTCGTGTCTACAGCTCAGCGTGGCTGAGACAGCAGGTGACCCAGAGACAGCCAAATTACAGGTAGACAGGTAAAGTATGATGTGAAAACAAGTCATAAGAAAAATATCATTTGTGCTAATTGGGTGATTTTTCTTGGGAACTTGAACAAAAACGTATTGATAAACTAGTGAGTGATGAGAGATGAGGTGAAAAGTCTGCAGGTGAGCCCAGAGTCGGGTCGTGTGCCGTCGGAACTGGTTGCAGAGCAGAAGCTTTGAGTCAGGAGAAGCAGACAAAAGGAAACAGAGCAGGTACACATAGAGATGAGACGGAAAGTGAAGGGTGCCATATGTCCTGTGTGAAGGAGAATATGGTGAAAATAGCTGGTCCCTAAACCTTGTGCAAATGGTGCTCCAGAAACTGTTTCAACTCCTAAGGAGAAATGTACTTATAGTAAACCTCATTTTATTAGTGATCACATGTGACCTCTTTTTGGATTTCAGAGAACCTTATCTACTTTTTGTTACGACATCAGTGATTATGAGTGGGCTGTTTTGTCATCCCGGCTATGATAAATTTCCCGGAAAGTGTTTTTCTGGATACAGAGATTTTACTCCTATTTTGTTTACTTCCTCTGTTTCATTCTTCTAATTTTTATGTGTCAATTTTCATGAGTAAATGCATCATAGTCTTAGTCAGCCACTTGATTCAGTTATCACAAGGTTTCAGTGACTGCCACTTATTTTCCAGCGTATACCTTTCTTATTCATGCAGTTAAAAAATGACCCCCAGATGCTTTTCTTGTCATGGTTCTGTCTATTTAGATACATTCTGTTTTGGTCAGGAAAACTTGTTTATTATAGAAATATTGAGTTCCCTACCTTTTATGTGAAAGAGTGGCCGTGTTGCACACTGGTGGCAGATACTGTCTTGATTGTCAGGCTGTCATTCATTCCTATCTTTCATCCCATCTACACCAAAAAATTCCATTGCCATTGAGTTGATTCTGACTCATGGTGACTATCCCACCTTCAGTAGCCCTCATCCCCACCCCCCTCCTGCTTCAGGTGTTTGTCTTCTTTATTAGGGTGGGTCGTAGGAACATGCATTAGTCTCTGAGCCATCTTGGGGATTACAGTGTCCATGCCATTGAATGGGCCTATTTGTGTGTGTGGGTTGCAACCTTGTCTGATAAGGTTTAAAGGAAGGCTAGTGGAGTACCCTAGGAAAGATAATTAGGGTGAAGAGAGGCCAGCACTGGGAAGCTTCCCCTTTACTGCTCCAACTGACTGAGAGGATGTGTTGTTCTGTGAAGCTATGACAGGCATTGTGCAACTGAGAGGACAAGGTTGAGGACAAAAGCCAGCATACTGAGTATAAGAGAAGGAAGCACTTGAGTTCTTGGTGCCTGGGTTGCACCACTGAAATTACCAGTCCTAGAAACATTTTGTGTCCATGGTGGCACAGTGGCTTAATATTTGGCAGCTAACTGAAATCTAGCAATTGGAATCTACCGGCCACTGGATAGTTGTTGTCCTATGGAGTCAGAAGTGGCAACAAGCTTGTCATTTGTTGTGGACCATCTTACAGCCAGTCGTCTTCTTAGATGAGTTAATACATTGTTCAAGTCACTTTCAATTGGATACTCAGTTAAAAAAAAAAGAACAACTCACTGCCATTGAGTCAGTTGTGACTCATAGGGACCCTGCAGGCAGAGTACAACTGTCCCATAGACTTTCCAAGGAGCACCTGGGAGATTATTCTGTTACGTTAGCTAAAATCATTTTTTTTCATCTACCCGTTAAAAGAACCTTACTATGTAAAAATCTATGCATGTAGAAAAGTAGAGGAAATAGTGAATGAACCTAATGTATTCTTCACCAGTTATAAATAAATGGGCATCTTCTGTCTAAACTCCACCTACTTCATTCCTACCTCAGATTTCACTGAAACCAGTTCCATTCTATTTGTGTATCTGCATGGTACATTGTGTTTCTTTAAAAGATAAAATCTATTAAAAAATGAAATATGACTGCAATACCATTATCACTCTTGATAAAAATCCTCAGTAATCCTTTAATATCATTAAATATCTGTAGCCTTAAAATAATGTGTTCCTATTATGTGATAAAAGAGAAGAAAATCTCACAGAATCTGAATCATGCTCGCAGTGCCGTGTGCTGTGGTTTATCAATAAAACATGCTCACAGAGGCTAAGTACAGTGCCTCTTATTTAAGAAATGACTAAATCATATTACTTAGTGGTTCACTTAGTATTTTTAATGCTTTGTACCCATTTTATTTTATTCTGTATCTAATAGTTTGTATTGCATTGTGTGAATGGTATCCTCTGGAGCTGTGCAGAACAAAGTTTGTGCTTTCATACCTACCAGCCTAATATGTGGATGGGCCCTGGGCATCTGCATTTATATTTAAATTTTCTATAAGTATTGCTAATGTGCCACCCAGATTGACAATAACAGCCTAAAGTATACTGTCTGAGCTGAGTAAGAATGATAGTATTATCTTTACCAGATAAAAGTTGTAAGTATAAAAATAATTCGATGATTCTTTTAGCTTTGTTTCACTGTAGTGGTTGTTTCCTTGTTTTTGTTTTGTTACTTTTAAAGGATAATTATAGTAATGTGGAACATTTTGCCTGCATAAAAGCTTATTTAGAAGGTTAAAGGTCCTTGCTAATTAAAGAAAATAATTGGACTGATAACAGCTTTATATTTGTAATTTTCATTATTTTTTCAGGAAGAGCTTAACTTTGTCACAATTTTTAAAAATACTTTTCATGATTTGAGTGACTTATACTGAGGTGAAATTGTGTTGGGATAATTGAGTATGCTTTGATCTGTAAGTGGGATAAAAATAACAGTATATGTGGTTACTCTCTGTGATGTCAGAAAGTTGCTATTATAAAAATCTTCCTTTGCTGTTTTTTAGTTTCAGTATATTCTTTCTGGGTTGTTATTTGTGCATCTAATAAAGTAATGCTTTATGCCTTTTACGAAATAGTTTTGCTGAACAATAGACATGATTTTATAACTGCCAGTCCCCTTCTCCAGTTTTCACAGCCCTAAATCTACCCCCTTCCACAGGCTCACACACATATACACAGTGCACTTACCATTTACAGAAGCGTTCAGGATAATGTAATTTTTGTTGCATGCTTTTATGATAGATTTGTATGTCAATTGTATAGAAAAAGAAACTGTTGTGTTTAGAACTCTAACATCAAATTAGTGATAAAATTGGTTGAGTAGCCTGTGGTTTATCACATTGAGAAGCACTACTTTTCAGTGTTACGAAAAAAACTAAAAAAGTGTTGCCAGACTTTTGGTTTTGCTAAGACAACATATTTCTTGAAATACTTTTCAACAAATTTCTCATTTGCCTGGCAATATCTTATTGTACTGGTATGACAGTCATAGAATAGGAAAATCTTTAACCAGACTTCTAGAATCTGGTGTGTAACATGGTTCCACTGTTTTCTAGGCTTTCAGTCAATTTTGTTAAATAAAGCACTCTGCCTGGTACCAGGAGGTAAATACACAGGAAGCCTTAATATAATCATTAATTATTAATGCTGAAACTAGGAGAAATAAGAAATCACATAGCCTAGTCCTTCTATGTGGTGTTCTATCTTTACTTTATGAAGCTATAAAAAGTTTGGTTGATTAGACCAGGGTCACAAAAATAGTTAATGATGGGTATAAGAATAAAATATTCATTATTTACGTCCTACTGTAGCATCTTTTCTGTGATAATTTCCTTTTTTTTCTTATAAATTAGTATCTTTGAATAACAGTATCTGTCATGGATTGCATTGTGCCCCCCCCCCCAAATGTATGTATTGATTTGACTAGGCTGTGAGTCCCCGTATGGTGCAATTCCTCCCATGTGTTGTGAATCCTGCCTCTGTGATGTTGATGAGGGAAAATGGACAGCAGTTGTGTTGGTGTGGCAACATTCAAGTTACCAGCTGTGGGATGTAAGGGAGAGAAGTGAACAGATGAATTGGGAACCTCATACCATCAAAAAGCAGCACCGAGAGCAGAGCACGTCCTTTGCACCTGAGGTTCCTGTGCCAACATGCTCTCACTAGACTGGGGCTCAACCTACCAGACTGTGATAATGTCTCTTACTGAGTGGATTTGTAACTCACAAGTAGATTTGTGGCTTACTGGACTGTGTCAATAAAATTTCTATACGTGAAACCATCCACTCGCAATACCAGGTGACTGTAACAGTATCTGATGTTTAGGTGAAATGACAGATGTTAACGTAGTTGGGACTACAGAGCTCTTCTGATCAAAGGACAGCTCAGGAAACAAGTCTGCAGAGGTGAACTGAGTTGTAGAAAGTCACAGGAATATGATAACATTTCAGGTTCCTGAGTGTGTAGTAATGAAGTTTTATAAAGTGAGTCTAATGTGGTCAATTTTGGTAGTACCTGGAGGACATGAGTGAAAATCAGTAACAGGCTTGAAAGTAAATACTGAAAGTACTTGGAATAATTAAAAGAAAAAGATAAGAGATGATTTAACTAGTACTAACATTTCTTGCCACTGAAGGAATTTGGGGACAGACAGGCTCCAACTTCAAGAGAGGCAGGTTTATGTTGGTTTTCCTTCTGCAGCATGTGACAGTGGGTTTGTTAAGATTTGTCATGGGGACTTGAAGAGGAGTGGATTTGACTCTCCTCATTCAAAGCTAAATATAAACAAAACTCACATACAGACCAATGTATTAGTTTGGTCTTACCTGGAAATTTAAAAGTTTTTTTTCCCCCCACATCTACTCATTTGCTTGCTCATTTTGTGTCATTGTTCCCTGTCTGAATGGAATTTTAAATTTATAATAAGGAACTTCTACACTCTACCATTGCAGTCTCTGAAGCCCTTTCACCTATGAATCCTCCAAAAAACCAAACCCACTGTCATTGAGTCAATTCTGACTCCTTTTCAGTGCCTGATTTTTGTATCTGTTGCCCTTATAAGCAGAAGATGATGTAAGTGTGTGGCTCTTGAGTCTAATTTTCAGATTAGAGCATAATTTTCCTCACTTTTCTGTCAATGGATTGAGATTGCGTGCCTCCGGTGGGATCCTTGATGCCTCCCAGGAATGAGGTTTGAAGGAATACTTTAGTACAGTATTGCTGCCAGCTGTTACTGCCTGATCCTCTTCTGGGTGTTGTCATAGCTTCAGGTATTTGATGGATTTTCTAACAGTGAATGAACAGCATGTGTCACCTCATCTGAAGACTTCCTTTAGGGTAGCTTCTATAACTGACTTGTTTCGTGCACTGGTTGCTCGGCTACTCTATTGGGAAAATTATGTTGCCTGCTTGCCACTCGTATATAGCTGTCTGTCCTTTTCTATGTGATGTCATCCTTGTATGCACAGCCTTCCCTTTTCGGAAGTATGAGCAATTACAAAGTCACGTGTTAAATTACACTTTGTTTTAAAATCACTTAACCTTTTTTCTCCCTCAGGTGTTTATGAGCTATCTGAAATGAAAAACAGTTAAGCCTGATCATTAGTGGCTGTCCATGCAAGTGTCTTTCCTTGGCTTAGAAAGGATTATAGTTGGCAATCCAAAAGTCTTTAAGTTGCTACTTCTTATTGCAATCAGTCAGAATTTCTTACTACCAAGGCTTAGAATTTTAAGACAGTGTCTCTGGGAATTTCAAAGGAGGCTATGTTTGTCAGCTCCTTTTCTGATTATCAAAGAGGGCAGTAGTAGTTTAGTGGTAGAATTCCTTTTTGTGTGTCTGATTAAGTGAAAGTATAGCCCCCCCCCAATACTATTGCTGTTGAGTCAGGTCCCACTCATAGTGACCCTAGACATCAGAGTAGAACAGCTCCCTAGAGTTTCCAGGGACTGCCTGGTGGATTTGAACCGCTGACCTTTTGGTTGGCAGACATAGCACTTAAAAGTGAAAGTACATAGTCCAAATTAATTTTGCATGCACACCTGTCTGCAGCTGCTTTCACTCTCTTGTGACAGCAAACTCCTCCTTTTCATTCTGTACTTGTATCCTCTTAACAAGCTCTTGTCCCCTCCTCTCGTCCCTAGACCAGTACAACAGCATCCTATAAATGCATGGAACCGTAAAGTGAGTGTACACACTATATGGTCTCAGTGGTAGAATTCTTGTCTTCCGTGCAGGAGATTCAGATTCTCTTCTATCTGATATTCCTCAGGTGTAGCTCTGACTTGTCTGTTAGTTGCTGAACAAGTTTCACCAGACTTTCTAGACAGACTAGAAAGAAAAGTCTGGCCATCTACTTGCAAATGTCAGACGAGGAAAACACTGTGGACAATAGTTTGCTTCCATTGTAAACAGTGTGATGATGAGTCAGGGCGCTGACTAGATGGCTGCTGACAAACAACTGATTGCCAAACAGAGTACCCATTACCTATATCTAGGATAAACTATGAAATAAGTAGATATGATGGATTAATGTGGCCAATTTAGAATATGATGTTTCTGAATTTTCCCTTTGGTGTGTTTGATGGAAAAGTTAGAAAACTTTTACATTATTTAATTCTGTTTTTCAGGGTATTAGCATTGAATTACTCTTTGAGAACATACAACTAATCAAGATTTATGCAATCCTTAGTGGGTGATCATGAATCATGTGACCATGCATCCACATCCATATTTGGCTTATTCTGTCTACTAGCATCTACTAGCAGCTTTGCCATTTTATTTTGGAAAATTAGATAACTTTTTTTGAGTGTCAATTTTCTCATCCCTTAAAATGGAAATCATAATGCCTATCTTACAGTCTTATTGTGAGAAAAAATTGAATAAGATAATTCATATCAAGAGTCTAATATGGTGACTGACACCAGGCTAAAAAAACTTAAACCCACTGTAATCAAGTTGATTCCAACTTACAGTGACCATATAGGACATAGTAGAACTCTGCCTCATAGGGTTTTGAAGGTTGTAATCTTTATGGAAAGTGGACTGTGACATCTTTCTCCTTGTGAAGTGGCTGATAGGTTTCAACTGCTGACCTTTCAGTTAGGAGCTGAATGCTTAACCGCTGTACCACCGTGGCTCCTTGACACAGTGTTACTGCTTTCTGTTTGCATAGCACTGGACACTTTCCTTACACACTCAACATGTCGATTGGGAAGAATGATGATAGCACCTTTTTTATGGAGCAGAAAACTTCAGTTTCAAGGATGAGCTCAGTATTATATGACTATATGTGGGTAGCTTTTCTAATTCCTATACCGTTTTAAACTTCTGGCATCGTGATCCCATTATTTAAACTTTTAACTATAACTGTAAGGGCCCACCCCTGGTGGTGTGGTGGGTAAGTGTTAGAGCTGCTAACCAAAAGGTAGCCAGTCCGAATCCACCAGGCACTCCTTGGAAACTCTGTGGAGCAGTTCTACCCTCTTGTATAGGGTCGCTGAATCGGAATCAATTCGACAGCAGTGGGCTTGGTTTGTTTTTGTATGAGTCCAAGGGTGCTATTGCTCTTGCAGAATCCTGATGCTTTCAAACCTGTATGCAAATTAAATAACAGAATTTAACAGGCTCTGGACAATAATTTAAAATGCTAAGCAGACATATAAGATTGAATGTTTTAATTATTTTAAGTTATTGCATTTATTCTCTTCTTAGTCACAATTTCTTTACTTGGTAGTAAATTAGAAACATCTAAAAAACAACCACTTCCCCCCAAAATTCCTGTAGTCATTTTTCCACTCCAGTTACTCCATTAGCCTTGTTCAAATATTCTTTTAATGGCAGAGTCCATATTGCTCCTTTACCTGAGGCTTTTGTTCAGGAATCTTAAGCACTATAGTTCCTTGGAAACCTTGGTAGTGTAGTGGTTAAGAACCAATCAGAAGGTCAGCAGTTTGAATCCAGCAGGCATTCCTTGGTAACTCTATGGTGTGGTTCTACTTTGTCCTGGAGAGTCGCTATAACTCAAAATTGACACAATGGTGAAAGATTTGGCTTTGGGGGTTTTTAAAGCTCCTTTCTGTTAGGTGAACTAATTTCATTAGCAGGTGACAGTAAAACTGATGTTTTGGAAATTAAGAGGGAATAATATAGAATATGGCTACATTATCTTTTTGTTTAACTCACTGACAGAAATTCTTTCCAGTAATTGTTAACACTTGTAGGAAGTCTTGTGAAAATACAGGTGTAAAGTACTCTCACTTCTAACATACCTGGGTATTAAAGGAATGAACGATTGGCCCACTTACATTCTGTATGGTGCATGTTTAACTTACTGTACTTCCATATACTTCCTTATATGTGAAGAACTCAGGGCAGGTGTTACTAATAAAAAAAAAATTAGAAAAAGCTCTTCTATTTTAAATAAGGATGCTGCTCTGCCAGCTTTGAAGCTCACATATACTCTCTAACTTATCCCAGCTTTTGCTCATCTGGTCTTTAAATGGTTCCTTTCATGTGGTCAGCCCACGAGCCGTACGTACTGCTGCTCAATCACGCCACTGTACGTTGCCCCATGCGGGTGGTTTGCATGATTTGCATTTCCTGTGCTGTTTGAGCTTCAATGGGCTCTAAGTGCCACGTGTGAAGAAACCACTGCCAAATAATGCAATGATTTTAGTCAAACCAGATGAGCCTCTGGTGGAGTCAGGCTACCAAGTTGGAGAGTGGGCGGGGTGGGGGTTGTCAGGATATCCTGTTAAAAAGGTTTCTGCAAGATGTCCATACATGCAAAATGTGAATTCCTTAACAAATCTGGCTTTGTAGTGTAAGAAGGTTACTTTGGGAAAGATAAGGCTGAAGGGCTGAGATGAATCACTATGGGTCAGTTCTATCCTGGCTCCTAGGGTCGCCATGAGTCGGATCCGACTTGACGGGCACTTGGCTTGGCTTAGGAAATTCATTCCTTTAGATTTTACTATTATGTCACCAATTGTAATAATTTATTGTGACAATAATAGATTTTGATGACGTTAGTTTTCTAACCATACAGTGTTAAATTTAGTCAAAATTAAATGCGTTGATTACTTGTCCCCGTGTCCTCTAGGAGAAAGCTTGTATTTTATGTAAAAATAATCAATAAAAGCTGTTGGACAAGTAATACAGAATGGCATAGTACTGGGCCAATGAACAGCTACTAAAGTGGGGAAGAAAAGGGAAAGGGGGAAAAAAAAAACATGTACCAGATACCAATCTTCATGAAAAACATAGACAGATGGGGAGACAGACCTATATGATGCCACAAATAGATGAATATCTTGTAAGGATTTCAAACAAATGTTGACAGATATAGTGAGATTTTAAAAGTTGGTTTAAAAGTATATCTTTGCTTATAAACATAGTTTATTTATTCTGCGCACCTGAAACTCAGGCTCTAAATTGTTCATGAAATATTTTATCAATATTAAGCAGGAAAAATGTGGACTGAAACTATATATAACTATAGAGATGTTAAGAAGAACCTCAGTAATAACTTTTTGCTTACACTTTTTCAACTTAATGTGGTGTTTTAATGCTTAAACGAAAACCTTGAGATGAAATGCTGTTAACCATTAATTAATAATAGTCTTGAAAACTTTCTGGTCCTATACTGAAAAATGAGGAGCATTACTTCTTTCTTCCTATGTAATGTGTGTTACATAAAAACATATTTGACAGCATTCTGTGGACCCTTACCAACAATTTTTAGATTAGGACCGTTCACTTGATTGCATTCTGCTCACATACAGCCTACAACAGCTCTAAGATACTCGAAGCCACAGGTACTTACTTCCTAAAGATACATTGTATAATTACCTATATTAAGAATAGGAAGACAAATTATGTGGGTGACAATAGTGTGTATTACTATAAAAAACCCATTGGCGTCGAGTTGATTCTGACTCATAGCAACCCCATAAGTCAGAGCAAAACTGCTGCATAGAGTTTCCAAGAAGTGCCTGGTGAATTCCAATGGCCAGCTTTTTGGTTAGCAGCCATAGCACTTAATCACTAAGCCACCAAGATTTCCAATAGCTACGCTAAAATGAGTTTGCATGTTATGTGTATCATGTAGTCACATAAGACTGGGAATATTTTCTTATGATGAGAACTGGAATGTTAAAGGACAGTCTTTGCTTCCTTTTAAATTATCTTTTATATTTGCTTTGCTAATTTTCACTTCTAACACTGGTCTAAGACCCAAACCAAACCCATTGCCGTTGAGTTGATTCCAACTCATAGCAACCCTGTACACATAGAATTTCCAAGGAACACCTGGCAGGTTTGGACTGCCAGCTTTTTCATTAGCAAACATAGCCCTTAATCACTACACCACCCAGGGTTTCCAACACTGAGCTATGTATCTACACACACCCACACCCACACCCCCCAGTCCTGCCCCCCCCCCCCCTTAATGCTCAGTTTGGCACTCTTGGGTTGTTATCAGGTTATCTGCCATGTATAGTTTTGGACCAGGGGTCATTATTTTTGAAGAAGTTTAATTTTGAAGAAGGGAAATTTGCTCTCCAGGGCTCTTTAATGTATTCAACTTGATGTATGTACTAGTTTATACTGGAATACTTCTTCTTAAACAAAGACAAATAAACCAAAGCAAACCACTTGCCATCAAATTAATTCCAACTCATAGAGACACTAGAGTACATAGTAGGACTGCCCTATAGAGCTTCCAAGAAACAACTGGTGGTTTAGAACTGCCAACCTTTTGGTTAGCATCTGAACTCAACCACTGCACCACCAAGGCTCCCAAGTAACATCATGACTGTTAAAAAGCTTATTGTTGTTTCTTATTAAATAAATTTGTTTTAAGAACATTAAATAATTAAGAATTTTAGTTGTATGTAAATGTGTTTGAATAATGAGTAATAATCTACAAACTTTTCTTTCTACATTTGTGTTGGTTACTTAGTTCCTAAGAAATTATTTTTGAATCTAAAAATAAATTTTATAGTTAGTTACTTAATTCCATGGTGGAGAAAGGAACACATTTTGCATTGGTTGTCTTTAATTTATTAAACAATTCTGTAATGCACTGTTTGCGTAGATCATGAGAACCACTGGCACACATTTTTCTGACCTCACAGCATAAGCTACACTCCTGTTGCAATCTCAGCAAATGTGTTTATAAAGATTCCAGCAATAACAGTCTTGTGACTAAATAAGAAACAGAAGCTGAAACTAAGAGCCAAGCAGATACCTATCAGTTTCCTTGAGTTTAATCTGATTAAAGCATGGCTCCCCAAAATGTTAAATACAGTGTCATGTCAGAGAGTCAGTATATGATAAATACAGTTCATGACAGGAAATTGTTATTAAATCAGCATTACTAGAGTATCTGTTATGGAAATTTCCCAGTAACTAAGTTACGGTTCCCCTACTTTTCACCTCTAACGCGTCACTATACTTTTTAGCTTTAATGTTACATGTGTAATTTACTGTTGATTCAGAGTCAGTTTTCCTACTTTTAAATACTACACATCTTTATTGTTGTCGCTAATCGAACATGTCACATGTAACCTAGCTTTTTGCTTCTCAGCAGGGAATGCAATATGTAGAATAAAAGAGAAGCCATACTGGTCATTGACTATCATGATCTAAATACAACAAACCTGGTAGCACCACCCACCTGCCTCTTAAAAGGCCATGGAGTTGCTTTTGAACATGAAGCATATCAACTTGATCAAATCCCAGGTTATTGATAGCCGTTAGAATTTAAAAATAGTAATATTTTGACATAAAAATTTAGAACTTCATGTCTAATTTCATCAACAGCTTATCATTTTTAATGCTTGTTTTGAGGAAATGGGTTAAACGTTAGTAGATATAACCATATAATTATAGATAAACTGAGAGTACGCTAATTTTTCTGTAATTCTGAAAGCATTTTTATATAAGAAATATTTTTACAAGACGAGAATTATTTGGCTGACTTGTATTGATGAAATATTTTGGCACATGTAAAAGATTTCATCAAGCTACTACAACCACTGCCCCCCCCAAAAATTTTGGTTTACATTTAAAATGTCACCAGTGTGGGAAAAAATACCATCAATCAAATTGCATATCTTGTAACTGAGAGGCAAAAAGAAAAAACAAAGAAACAAAGGAGTATCCAGTGCATTTTTGTGTCCCTTGAGGAATCATGTCTTAGAGGAAGTCAGTTGTCTGTGACCTTACAATTACTTCTTTCCCTTTGTTCCACTGTATGTTTTTATCTTCACAGAAATAAATCCACTGAGCCATATTCCTTACTTTATTCTCTAGTAGCTAAGCACTGGGAATGTTTCAATTCTTGTTAATAAGAATGATTATTATTTTTTTCTTTTTTTGGTTAAGAAATACAGGAATTCAGTGTTACAACAAACAACTACAAAACTCTGCCATTAACATGCATTCTTCACTTATAGGCATGGTTAAATTCCAAAGACCAGGTCATATGATGAAAATTAGCATTGTGGGAAAATGCAGGATAAATACATCATTGCATAACTGCCATATTATATCATTACATAACTGCCAAACCACTGAGAACCATGGCCCAGCCAAGCTGACACATAATCTGAACCACCCCAGCCAACGCTAGCTTGTCTCTCACTTTGGCATTCCTATTATTGTAAATGCAGAGTATTGAAGAGCAAGATAGTTGGTAAGAGAGGAGTGAGTGTATTCTTTGCTTCTTTCTTTACAATTATTCATAAGGACTTAGTGGAAGCAAAGACCTCTTCACAGGAAATTTAATTACTAAGTCCTTTCTTTGAGCTTCATCCAAGAAGAAACCTGTGTGCAAGTTGCAGAAGCAGCGCTGAGAAAACAGCAACAGAAGAAAGGACACAATAAATATCAGAGCAAAAATAAATGAACAAAAGAACAGAAACACAGAATCAGTAAGACCAAAAGTTGGTTCTTTGAAAAGATCAACAAAATGAATGAATCCTTGACCAAACTGACACATATGTGCATAAGAAATGACATGGAGAATGTTAAAACAGAATGAAAGGGATCATAACAGAATGCTATGAAAAATTGTACTCCAACAGATTTGAGAACTGCAGAAATGGACAAATTTCTAGGAACACATTAGCTACCTCACAAAATGAGAGAGAAAATCTGACCAAAGCCATAAAAAGAGAAGAGATGGAAGACATTAAAAAACAAACATACAAAAATAAAAAAAAGCCTCCAACCAAAAAAAGACCTGTCCCAGAAGCATTCACTAGAGAATTCTACCAAGCATTCAGAGAAAACTTGTACCAGTACTGCTCAAACTACTTGAGAACATAGAAAAGGAAAGAACATTGCTGAATTCATTTTATGAAGCCAGCATAACCCTGATACCAAAACTGGGCAAAGACATGGCAAAAATTAAAAAACAAAATAAAAAATCAAGGGAGGGAAGAAGGGAGGAAGGAGAAAGACAAAGAAAATTACAGGTAAGCGTGTTTTGTGAACATGATGCAAAAATTCACAACAAAATTATAGCCTATAGTATTCAACATCATACCAAAAAATAATTCATCATGATGTAGTGGGATTCATTCCAGGTATGCAAAGATGGTTCAGTATTAGAATATCAATCAATGTAATACCCCACATACACTGAAAAAAAGAGTCACATGAGCGTTTCATTTGATTCAGAAAAGGCATTTAATAAAGTTCAACACCCATTCCTGGTAAAAACTTTCATCACAATAGGAATAGAAAGGAAGTTCCTCAGTATCATAAAGGTCATCTATACAAAACCAGTAGGCAATATCATTTTCAACAGAGAGAAGTTGAAAACATTTCCCCAGAGAACAGGAACAAGAAAAGGATGTTCTTTATCACCACTCCTTCGTAACATTGTGCTAAAAATTCTAGCTAGGGCGGTAAGACAAGATAAGTAAAGGCATCTAAGTTGGAAAAGAAAAAGTATAAGTAGCCTATTTGCTGTGATATAATCCTGAATAGAGAACTTCAGAGGTTTTAAAACTAATGGGAAGACTCTTCAGAGTGTCACAATACAAGATAAACATACAAAAATCAATTGGACTCCTGTATATCAATATTGAGAATTTTGAAAAGGAAATAAAAATTCCTATGCACCAATAATGGGAACTTTGAAAAGGAAGTCAGCATCTAAAAAGGTAGAATATGAACAGACACTTTACCAAAGAAAATATTCAGGCGATTAACAGACATGAAGAAATGCTCACAATCACTAGCCATTACTCAAAAAAAACAAATCCATGGTCCTATAGGACAGAGTAGAACTTCCCCATAGGGTTTCTAAGGAGCAGCTGGGGAAATCAAACTGCCAGCCTTTTGGTTAGTAAGTGAGCTCTTAACCACTGTGCCACTAGTGCTTTTGTAATTAACCACTAGAGAAATGTAAATCAAAACTATAGTGTGGTATCATTCCAACATTATTGCACAAATCCAAAAAAAATGTTGAAGAGGCCTTGGGGAGAGTGAAGGTCTTAGGTTCTGCTAGTGGGAATGTAAAATGGTACGACCACAATACAAAATGATAAGCTGGCTCCTTAAAAAAACTGGGAATTGAAATAACTTGTGATCCAGCTGTCCATCTCCTAGGAATACATCCCATAGGAATAAGAACCATCACATAAATAGACATATGAATTTGCATGTTTACTGCAGTATCTTTCACAATAGCAAAAAGAAACTGCGTACGTGTCCATCACTGGATGAATGAATGGACAAATTATGTACATACACACAATGGAATACTATGCAGCAGTAGAGTACAGTGATGAATCTGCAAAATGTCTCAATGTGAATGAATCTGGAGAGCATTATGCTGAGTGAAATAAATCAATAGGCTACTAATATGAAAACTCAAGAAAATATACATGGGGAAGAAACATGCTTCATGATTATGAGGGAGAGGAGGGCTGGGGAAGAGAAATTATTAACTGGAAAATAGACAAGAATTAACTTTGGTGAAAGGAAAGACAACACAATGTGTAAGGGAAGTCAGTACAACTTGACCAAGGCAAAGCCGTGAAAGTTGCCTAGACACATGCAAAAACCTTCAGGGACTGAGTTACTGACACTGAGGGTTGCGGACCATGACCTTGAGGGACACCTAGATCAATTAACATAGTTCATAAAGAAAAAAAATTCCATACCGTGCTTTGTTGAGTGGCATCTGGGTTTTCCTGTCTATTGGTCCCATCAAGTCTGGAACAAAAAACGGTGAAGAAAATAAAAAAATACAAGTTCAAGGGACTGATGAGCCACATGAACTACAGTCCCCACCAACCTGATTCCAGGAGACTAGATAATGCTTGGCTGCCGCCACTGAACACTGATGGGATCACAATAGAGTGTTTCAGATGCAGAGTAAGAAAAATGTAAGACAAAATTCAAATTCATAAAAAAAGACAAGACTTAACTGGTCTCACAGAGCCTGAAGAAACCCCTGATACTGTGGTCCCCAGACATGGTATTAACTCAGAACTGAAGACATTCATGAAGTCCACCTTTCAGCCAAAAGTTAGATAGACCTGTAAAAAAAAATAATAACATGTGGAAGGTACATCTTAGTTTATTTCAGCATTTTAGACCAATGGTTGACACCTGTCCGAAAGCAAAGGCAAGAAAGCGGGGAGGGATGGGAATCCTGAATGAATACATAAGGGGAAGCCAGGCTGTAAAGGGAAAGGAAGAGGGTTCTGGCACATTGCATAGATTGAAGTCATGTCACAAACAATCTGTGTGTAAATCTTTGAAGGAGAAATGTTCACCTAAGACACAAGATTTAAAAAGTGGAGGGGAAGAGTGTGAGTGAGGAATGGCACCCTCAGAAGGATTCTGTTGTTGCTGATGGGAAAGGCCACAAAGCAAGGAATGCAGGAGACCTTTGGGAGCTAGAAGAAGACAAAGAATTTTTTTTTTTTTAATTCCCTACAGCATCCAGAAGGAACGCAACCCTGTTAACACCATGATTTTAGCCCAATAGACTCATTTTTGGACTTCGGAGCTACAGAATCCCAAAACACCAAACCCATTGTAGTTGAGTCAATTCCAACTCATAGTGACCTGTAATGTAAAATAATAAGTCATGTATCTTAAAGAAAAAGGCAGCACTGAAGTGCTTGTCTATTAAAATGCCTCTCTTTCTGAGCAGTTAATGTAATAAATACCTATTGCCTAACTGTCCTCTAAAAGGTTTAACTTTTTAGAGTATCTGCCTGATTCCTGTAGATGACTCAGAGTTTTGATCTTTCTCTAATTTGTCACTGCTTGTAGGCCTTGTGTTCCAGCCCCAACTCCTGAAGATACTCAGAACCAACCAGCATTAGAACTCACACTCACAGTGTAGGAATGACTCCTGTTTCTGCTGTTAGTTGCTTTTTGGAGCAAACAGCTTAATTACGTCATGCTCCTGGTGTGGACAGAGGAATACAAACCACATTGGAAAATCGGGATTGAAGATGAAAGTATTGGGAGATTTGACATTCAGTGTTGTGTACAATGCTTACAACTCTATTGTAATAAACTCGTGTGTAAGTCAGCCAGTATCTGTTCGAATTTTCTCAGCGGTAGCTTATGTATAGGCTCAGCCAGAGAGCCCTGTAATGATAGCATACTAACCTGTTGAAACTGTTTCTTCTCCAGATGACTGCCAAGTTGACACAACACAATTTATTGAGTTGAAATACCATTTAATGTTTCGTAGTTTTATTCTCTCTACAGTTGATTTTTGTAGTTGTTGCTTCCAGAGTTTTTTTGGCTCTTGTTTCATTGCGTTTTTTTATGAAACTTTGCATCCGTTAGTATAGTTTAAAATGGGCAACAGTAAGCCTTTTTAATTGTGCCCATAGTAAATTTACTCAAGGAGAATTAATAGGAGAATTAACAGCTTTATCTGTTAACTCTAGCCCAGGAAATAGCACACCTTTTCATTTGTCCTATTGTCGTTAGTACTGCTTTAAAATTTTCTTTGTACCAACAAAGACAGAGAACTACAGACCGATATCACTCATGAACTTAGATGCAAAAATCTTCAACAAAATTCTTGCCAACAGAATACAACAACATATCAAGAAAATAATCCATCATGACCAAGTAGGATTCATACCAGGGATGCAAGGCTGGTTCAACATCAGGAAAACAATTAATGTGATTAACCACATAAATAACACAAAAGACAAAGATCACCTGATTTTGTCCATTGATGCCGAAAAGGCATTTGATAAAGTCCAACACCCATTCATGCTAAAAACTCTTAGCAAAATGGGCATAGACGGCAAATTCCTCAACACAATAAGGGCCATTTATACAAAGCCAATTGCCCACATCATCCTAAATGGAGAGAGACTGAAAGACTTTCCCCTGAGATCAGGAACTAGACAAGGATGCCCACTGTCACCTCTCCTATTCAACATTGTGCTAGAAGTTCTAGCCAGAGCAGTTAGACAAGACGAACAAATAAAGGGCATCTGCATCGGCAAAGAGGAAGTTAAAATCTCCCTGTTCGCAGATGATATGATTGTATATGCAGAGAACCCCAAGGAATCTATAAGTAAGTTACTCAAACTGATAGAAGAGTTCAGCAAAGTCTCAGGATACAAGATAAACATAAGTAAATCAGTAGGATTCCTTTATACCAACAACAAGACTGTTAAGGAGGAAATTATCAAATCCATACCATTTGTGATAGCCCCTAAGAAGATAAAGTACCTAGGAATTAATCTAACCAGAGAAACAACAGACCTTTACAAAGAGAACTACAAGCCCTTACTACAAGAAACTAAGAGAGACTTAGATAAATGGAAAAACCTACCCTGCGCATGGATAGGAAGACTTAACATTGTGAAAATGTCTATTTTACCCAAAGCAATTTATTTATATAATGCAATCCCAATACAAGTTCCAGCATCATTTTTTAATGAGATGGAGAAACAAATCACCAATTTTGTTTGGAAAGGGAAGAAGCCCCGGATAAGTAAGGTACTACTAAAGAAGAAGAACACACTGGGAGGCCTCTTATTACCCGACCTTAGAACATACTACACTGCCATAGTGGTCAAAACAGCCTGGTACTGGTACAAGAACAGACAGACTGATCAGTGGAACAGAATTGAGACCCCAGAGATGACATCATCTGCCTATGAACAGTTGATATTCGACAAAGGCCCTAAGACATTAAACTGGGGTAAAAACAGCATCTTCAACAAATGGTGCTGGCAAAATTGGTTATCCATCTGCAGTAAACTGAATCAAGATCCATATCTTACACCTTATACAAAAACCAACTCCAACTGGATAAAAGACCTAAATATCAAACCTAAAATGATAAAGCTCATCGAAGAAAAGGTAGGAACAACAATGGAAGTTTTAATACACAATATAGACAGACTCCAAAATCTGTCAAAGAAACCTCAATCAACAGAAGAGAAAGTAGATAAATGGGAACTATTAAGAATCAAACACTTTTGCTCATCCAAAGACTTTATTAATAGAATTAAAGGAACACCCACAGAGTGGGAAAAAATATTTGGCAACTCTATGTAAGATCGACGCCTGAACTCCATAATCTATAAGATACTACAAAATATCGATAAGAAGAAGATAAACCATCCAGTTAAGCGATGGGCAAAGGAGATGGACAGATACTTCACTAAAGAGGAGATCCAGGCAGCCAAAAAACACATGCGGACATGTTCACGATCTTTAGCTATTAAAGAAATTCAAATCAAGACAACAATGAGATACCATCTCACCCCAACAAGATTGGCTATGATCCAGAAAACACAAAACAACAAATGCTGGAGAGGCTGTGGAGAAAGTTGAACCCTCCTACACTGTTGGTGGGGTTGCAAAATGGTCCAGTCTCTTTGGAAGGCAATCTGGCGCTTCCTTAAAAAAATGGATATTGATATACCATTTGACCGAGTAATTCCACTACTTGGAATATATCCTACAGATTCAAGGCCTTTCACACCAACGGACACAACTCAGCAGGAACGGATGCTCACCGAGGACTAAAATGACATGCGGTAAAGACAACCTAGAAGACAGAGAGACCCACAAGAGTGGGTGCCTTCGTCGACTTGGGACTGGAAGAACCAGATGGTGCCCGGCCACCACCAGTGATAGCCACGATGGAGCTCACTAGGTTGAGTCTCACTGGCAACACAAGAATAAAAAGGGGTGCATCCTGAGATCTCCACTAAAGACCTCAATTGATGGTCCAGCAGTTTCGGGGTTCCCCTGAGAGCATGGCACCCGGCCCTGACGCTGTCCTTACCCATAAATTATAATGAAGGTCCACTCTTTGGCCGGGAATGGATTGGACTTGGCAATGCAGAGTGACCATATATTGGTTGCACTTTATGGTTCTATGCATCTATAGGATATCATCCTGCTGACCTCTGGCTGGAGGAAGGAGAGTGGGTAAATAAGGCTGTTGGGAGGATGAGACATGTATGGAGCAGAGAGGAATAGTGTGCAGTCACCGGACAGGGAGAGCAGTGGAAGCTGCATATAGGGGGGCATGTAAATTTACATGTGAATGTACATTTTCACTCAGTTATGTTAAAAAATAAAAAATAAATAAAAAATAAATTTTTCTTTGTAGCAGTTTTTCTATTTCCTAGGAAATTTTCTGTACGTATGTGCTACTGTTTATACAGGAAAACCTCTGTGAGTTGGAACATGATGTGACAGCCCTTGTTTTTCCAGATTTCACAAGTTTTCTACCTTTGACGTTGTGAAGTCTTGCCACTTTTCTATTGCTACTTTTAGTGGAAAAAACTTGAATTTTGTGTCTCGGACAGATTTCTGATTACAGACTTTACTGTACAGTCTTTTTTTTAAAGGCTATAGATCGTTTTTAAATATTGTAGCTTGCCTGCAGTTTTGGGGAAAGGATCATTTGATCACAATGAATGGTTACTTCCCTGCTTGATGATATTATATTTAAGGATTTGACAATTATTTATAAGTGATATTGCCCCGTAGTGTGTTGTTGGTTTTATTACACTCATCTAAATAATTTGAAAATTCTCCTCCTCCTGCATTGCTCTAACCAGTTTAAATAGAAATGGACTTACCTGCTCTTTGAAAAGATTTGATAAAATTCTTCTGTGAAAACATGGGAGATTAGTGCCGTATTTTGTGCTTGGTAATTGTGATGGAAGGAGATCTGAGAGTGCAGTGTTTAAGCACTCCACTACTGATTGAAAGGTCAGAGATTTAGATCCACCAGCCACTGCAAGGGAGAAGGAGATGCCGGTATGCTTCCGTGAGGATTACATCTCTGGAAACCGTATGGGGTGGTTCTATTCTGTTCTGTAGGGTAGCTATGAGTTTCAGTCAACAAACGTAAATGGCTTTGATTTTTTGGTGGTGGCAGAAGAGCTTTTTGGACTTTGTTTTATTTATGAAAATCCGTTTAGATTTTCCACTTCTTCTTAGGTAGCTGGAGCCCTGGTGGCATAGTGATTTAAGAGCTCAGCTACTAAGCAAAGTGTCCACAGTTTGAATCCACCACCAACTCTTTAGAAACTCTGTAGGGTAGTTCTTATTACTCCGTCTATAGGATTGCTGTGAATTGAAACTGACTTGATGAAAATGAGGTTTGAGGTAGTTTTGTTATTTGTTTGAAAAATTCCATGTGTGTGTTTGTTTATGTGTAGTTTTTCTGATGTTTCAGAAGATTTAATTTTTTTCCTTTTGGTCACCCTCGTGATTATGCTGTTATATATGAAAGCATAGTAGTTTTGAACTAGTACTTATTAAGACTCTCTAATGATCAGTGATAAAATTAGTACATTTTCTCTTGCTTGTCCTTCATGCTTTGTCCACTGTGTGATTTTTAATCAAAACATTATCTTTATTATTTTTTATCTACATAGCATTTAAATGTGCAAAATACTTTTAAGGATTGATTTGTGAACTTTGAATGATATCTGAAGACTCCCAGTTATTATGGTTGAGGCAATACACAAATTTACCTCCCAAATTGATTCTACTTTTACTCTTCTAGTTATTTTTTCATGTGTGTTTCAAGTGGAAGTTTGCACTGAGTCAGTGTCTCATATACAAACTAATGCTTATTTGTTGTGTGACCCTTGCTGCTCTCCTTACACTGTGACAGTACACTCTTCCCCTGCAGCTCAGATTTCCCGTGTCCATTTAACTAGCTCACATCCCCTTTCTTCTCATCTCACCTCCAGACGAGAGCTGTCCAGTTAATCTCCTGTATCTACTTAAGCCAAGAAGCATACCTTTCAGCAGTACCGTTTTATGCCTTAGAGACCATCTCAATCTTTGAGGAGCCGGCTTCTGGAATACTTTCAGTTATGAGCAAATAGAGAGAGTCTGTAAGTTGTGTCTTCCAGGGACTCTATTTTGTCAGATCATCAAGTGTGGTCTTTTTACTATAGTTTTAGTATTAATATTGTGGTTAGATGTGTTTGTTGCAAGATTTGTGCTTTCAAACAATGTGACGTAATAATCGGAATTTGAATTTACCTTTGCACATGAAGCAAACCAGCAAAGTTCTACAGCCCATGTTTCTCCTGTTCCCACTTTGTTCTTCTTCTCTAGTGTTGCTTTGCGTATCTGAGGCTTTTTTCCTTTACCTATGAAGTCAGTAATTTTTTCTCCATCTCATTAAAGAATGCCATCAGAATCTGGATAGAGATTGTGTTGTATCTGTAGATTGCTTTGAATAGAATATTCATTTTCAGTATGTTGAGCCTTCCTAATCCCTGAGCAAGGTAGGTTTCTCCACTTAATGTAGATCTCTTTTGTAGTTTTATAGTGTCTTGTAGTTTTTTTGTTTTTGTTTTTATATAGGACTTTTATGTCTCTGGTTAAATTTCTTCCTAAGTGGTTTATCTTCTTGGGGGCTATTATAAATGGTATTGATTCAGTGATTTCCTCTCTGATATTTTCTTTGTTGATGTAAAGGAATCCTGATGATGTTTGTATGTTTTTCTTATATCCTTATATTGCCTTGACCCTTCTAGTAGCTTCAGTATTTGTGGGTATTGTTTGTTTGTTTTTAATGGTATCTGTATGGCTTCTTTAGGGTTTTCTATGTATAAGGTCGTATTACCTGCAAATAGAGATACTTGTACTTCTTAATTACCCGTTTGGATGCCCTTTCCCAGTTTTATTATATCTGTGATCAAGGCAATTACCTTTTTATATTCTATTCTGTAACCCTGATTACTGTGTTGGCTTTAGTGTTAATATTGTGGTTAGATGTATTTGTTGCAAGATTTGTGCTTACAAGCAATGTGATGTAACAGGGATGTTAATATCCCTTTGCACGTGAAGTAAACCAACAAACAAATGGACAAAATATGTGAAAAGTAGTCTTTGAGACATTATATATCAACAATATAGTACAGTGATCTCTGTGAGATGAGACTCAGATAAGGCAGAACCTATGATTGCTGCAGTGTACTACCTTGAGAGAATTTCTAGGCCCTGGTATAAAGGGGAAGCATGCAGAAGGATCCTGATACACCCCCTTAAGTTTTGGAAATGAAGGTTAGATCCTAGATAGACAACAGATAGAGTAGTGGAATGGTGAAAACTACACAGAGAGTGCTGCAGAGATCTGCAGAGGATTGCACTTCAGTATTCAGCTGAGTACAGATCAGCAAATACGTGGGAGGAAATTCATCAGTCTGAGGAAAGAACTGTCTTCAAGAGTTAGAAGAAATGGTGTCCTGTGCTCACAAAAGGACCAAAATCATACCTGTTCCTTGAAGCCTAACTGGGAAACTTCATGATTCAGTATGAGTTGTAGTCTCAACTGAGGTTCAGGTAGGAAAGGACCTACTTCTGAACTCATGTGCATGTTAATAGCATTCCTTTCCTTGTGGTTTGCTAGACTGATGAATTCAATTTCCTGTTTTTTTTTTTTCATCCAGGTTGTACCTTAGTTCCTTGCTGCAGGTACCTTCCCAACATGCCGCTCTTCCTCAAAGCCAGTAATGCTTGCAAGGCAGCATTACAAACTTACGTATTGTAACCACATAAGCCCTATTACCATTGTATTCTGTTGTGTAGAATCAAGTAATTGGTCTGTGTGTATTTCAAGGGAAGGAATAATAAGAGTATTAGTGTCAGAAGACCATAATTTGGGGAGGGAGGTACTTTAAATTCCTACTGGTTATAAAGAGACTGCCATAGGTATCTAGTAGTTCTATAACAGAAATACTGTAAATAGATGACTTCAACAAACAGAAGTTTATTCTCTCACAGTCTAGTAGGCTAGAAGACCAAATTCAGGATTTCTGTGCCAAGGGAAGGCCTTCTCTGTCAGTTCTGGAGGACAGTCCTCTTCATCATTCTTACATTGGTCTAGGAGTTTCTCAGGCGCAGGGACATGAGGTCCAAAGGATGATCTCTGCTCCTGTGGCTGCTTTCATGGTGATATGGGGTACCCCTGTATCTCTGCTCACTTCTTTCTTTTAAATCTCAACAGAGATTAGCTTAAACCACAACCTAATCTTGTGGATTAAGTTTTACCTAATTAAAATAAGTGCCACTTATCCCACCTCATTAACAAAGAGGGTTTATAATACGTAGTATAACCATTTCAGATAACAAAACAGTGGACAGTCACACAATATTGGGAATCATGGCCCAGCCAAGTTGGCAGATATTTTGAGGAGATACAGTTAAATCCATGACAGAGGCTATCTTCAAAGCAGCCAGGGGGGTGGGAGGAGGAAGGACAGGTTACATTGGAAGAACAAAGTTAAACATGGTAGTAGATGTGTCAATGGAAATGTTACAAGGGAGACAGAAGAGATACATCTTCAAAGCACTGAAGGCTAGGTCAACCTAGAATTTTATACCCAGCAGAAGTATCACTCAAAGAACAAAGGTAAAACAAAGGCTTTCTGATCAAGAAAAAATTAAGGAGAGATAATGAGAAACCTGTTTGTGGGGTTATACTACCAATAATTTTTTGATCACTTTTAGATCATAATATTAGATGAGAAGTGTATTATCTTACTGGTATTTCCCAGTATCTTGGCTGATGCATTTATAAATTGGTGTATCTTTTATTGTGATCATGCAGTGAACACAGTATGGATCAAAACAGTACAACCTCATTTTGCAGCATCACTAATGGCTCTGGGCCAACTGGATGGCAGCCAATAGCAACAGGAAATTTACCCCATAGGTGATGGTGATTGAAATCAAGTCAAATATACATTGCCATGCTTTTGCTTTGTAAAACTACATAAAGAACTGTAAAAAGAATTTGTAAAATTATAATACTACTTTGTACAGGAAAAGGAGCTCTTAAGTTGACTGTTTAAAAAAGAGCTTTGTCCAGACAAGAACTTGTGAGTTTTATGTTTTGCTGAGAGCAAGAATATGTTAAAATATTTAAAGTGCTTAAATTTGAGTAAATTAAATTATTTTAGTTTACTTTTCAGTGATTCTGAATAGCCTGCCTTAGTATCAGAAATTGTTATTTTTGCTACTGTGGGTCTCAATTCCAGTTTTCTTATTTGTAAGTGGAAAAATAATACTGTCCTTTCTGACTCATAAGGTTTTTGTAATTTTTAATTTTATATTATATAAAAACTCTGTGAAGACTCTGAGAACACATAAAACTGTAAGGTGTATGCTTTTTAGAGTCTTCATGCCACTTTTAACTTGGTGTGAAAAATATCGTAAGTTCTGTTTTTTAAAATACCCACTAAAAGACTTGATGGCACTTGGCAAAGTGAAGAAAATATCTTGAAATACATGCTTGTATTTTAGGACGTTGCAAGCTTTCTGTATTTGTAATCTGGATATAGTTTCAGTTTAATGGCTTTGTTCCATAAATTATTTGACCTCCCATTTTATTAGTTTTCATCCTGGATCAATTTGGTGCCACGTTTATCATGGCAAATTCCAATATCACTCTAGTGGTTTGAGTGGCTGTGTTTTCTACTATCTTGGTGTATAACTTACAGGAAACATTTTTCTAAAAAATACTTTACCCCAGTATTGAAATGTCCAGCTCTGTTTAATTGACTGCCTACCATACCACAAGAAAGTTATTGATTTCCCCCTTAAAAAATCACTTTGTATTTTGCATAATTAATATATAAAGATTTCCATTTGCAATAATCAGAGTTTGAGCCACATTATTTTGACATCAGAAGGATCAAGAAGTTTAAAGGTTTTTATAAATCCTGGAAAGTTTTTTAAGATTGCCATTAGGGTGATAGTTGTAAAACATGAGAAACAGAACACGTTTGGTGAATCCAAACTTCTTTGTGTCATATGTAGTAAAGAGGTTCAAAAGTGCGGAATGTAAGTAGAAGTTAAGTGCAAAAGAAGTCATCTCTGTTCATGAAGGCGGTGATACCTGATTCAGCTTTGAATGATGGGTAGTACTGGAATGACCATGGAGTTGAAGTGAAATTTAATAATAATAAATTTCTTGTAGTTACATGGCATTTATTATGTGTCAGACACTGTTCTAAGCTCTTTCTGTTAATTAACATATTTAGTCTTCTCAACAACTGTGTGTAGTAATTGCTATAATTATTATCTTCACTTTAAGGATAGGAATTCTGAGGCACAAACTTGTTAATTGACTCATTCAGGGTGTTATGACTAGGAAACAATATTACTGCCATTTGAACTCAGGCTTCCTGACTCCAGAGTCTGTATTCTCAACCACTGTGCTCTTCTGCCTCTAATTAATGTGATAGATGTATTTTGTGAGGATAGTAGAATATGAGAAATTTAATAAGATCAAAGTCATAGGAGCTTTGAAAAGGGAGGCAGAGTCATTTGTATGTTATGTATGTCTGTGTATAGTGGTTTGATCTCTGGAAAGTAATTTGGTAGTGCTATATAATATATGTATATGTATAGATGAAAGTGAAGAAAATTAGAACAAGTTGATGTGAGCCAAAGTACAACCTTGAATATATTCTACCTGAATTTAGAGACCATCTCAAGAATAGATCTGACACATTGAACACTAATTACCCAATACCAGATGAGCTGTGGAAGGACATCATACATGAAGAAAGCAAGAGATTATTAAAAAGACAGGAAAGAAAGAAGACCCCAAAATAGATGTCAAAAGAAACTCTGAAACTTGGTCCTGAACGTAGAGTAGCTAAAGTGAAAGGAAGAAATGATGAAGTAAAAGAACTGAACAGCAGATTTCAAACGGCAGCTCAGGAAGACAAAGTAAACTATTATACTGATGTGTGCAAAGACCTGGAGACAGAAAACCAAGAGGGAAGAACATGTTTACATTTCTCAAGCTGAAAGAGGTGAATAAAAAATTCATACCTTGAGTTGCAGTAATGAAAGATTCAGTGGGCGAAATATTAAGTAACACAGGAAGTGTTTAAAGGAGGTGGAATACATAGTGTCACTGTGTCAAAAATAATTGGCTGACACTGTATCATCTCAGGAGGAACAGGAACCAATAGTACTGAAGGAAGAAATCCAAGCTGTACTGAAGGCACTGGTGAAAAACAAGTCTCCAGGAATTTGATGGAATACCGAATGAGACGTTTCATCAAATGGATGCCACCACTGGAAGTACTCACTCATCTGTGCCAAGAAATTTGGAAGACAGCTAGTTGGTCAGCCAACTCAAGAGATCTATATTTATGCCTAGTCCCAAGAAAGGTGATCCCACTGAATGTGAAAATTAGTGAGCAGCATCATTAAGATTACATGTGAGTAAAATTTTGCTGAAGATCAGTCAGAGGCTTCTGCCGCAGTATACTGAGAGGAATTCAGGCCAGATTCAGAAGAGGATGTGGAACAAGGGATATCATTGCTGATACCAGATAGACCCTGGCTGACAGCAGAGAAAAACAGAAATGTGTTTACCTGAATGTTGACTGTGCCAAAGCATTCAACTGTATGGATCATAACAAATTATCCACAACATTGTGAAGAATGAGAATTTTAGAGCTTGTGATTGTGCTCATGAGGAATCTGTGCATAGATCAAGAGGCAGTTATTGAACAGAGCAAGAGAAAACTGTAGTTTAAATTCAGGAAAAGATGTACCAGCGTTGAGTCTTTTCACTGTACCTACTCAGTCTAGATGCTGTGCAGATAAGCCATGAAGCTGGACTAAAGTAAAATGAGGCATCAGGATTGGAGGAATTCTAATTAACAACCTGCAGTATGCAGATGACACAGCCTTGCTTGCTGAAAGTGAAAGGGACTTCAGCACTTCTTGATAAAGATCAAAGACCACAGCGTTCAGTATGGATTGCTTCTCAACATAAAACAGAAATCCTCACAACTGGACCAATAAGCAACATCATGATAAATGTGGAAAAGATTGAAGTTGTCAGGAATTTCATTTTACTTAGATCGATGTCCGTGGTAGCAACAGTTGGGAAATCAAGGGACACATTGCCTTGGGTGAGTCTGCTGCAAAAAGATTTTTTGAAGTGTTGAAAAGCAAAGATATCACCTTAATGTAAGCCATGGTGTTCCCGTCACTTCTTATGCTTGAAAGCTGGATGAGGACTAAAAAACACTGAATAAGAATTGATATGTCCGATTTGTGTTGGTGAAGAATATTGACTATGCCACTGACTGCCAGAAGACTTAACATCTGTCTTGGAAAAAGTGAAAACCAGAATGCTCCTTAGAGCAAGAATGGTGAGACTGTGTCTCACATACATTGGACATATTATCAGGAGATATCCTTTCCTAGAAATGGACATCATGTTTGGTAAAGCAGAGTGTCAGTGAAAAAGAAGAAGCCCCTCAATAGTTGGATTGACACATTAGCTGAAACAGTGAACATCAGCTTAAGTTCGAGGACACGGTGTTGTTTCTTTCTGTTGTACATGGGGTTGCTGTGAGTTGGAACTGACTTGGTGGCATGTGACAGAGACATATAATATACTGCACATTTATGCATTGTATATTATATAGGGATCTTGGTGACACAGCTGGTTGTGAACCAAAAAGTTGGCAGTTGGAATCTATCAGGCTCTTCTTGGGATATCCTGTTGGGCAATTCTACTTTGCTTTTATAAGGTTACTCTGAGTCAGAATCAGTTCTGTAGCAGTGAATATTGTACATGGGTATATTATATCAAGAATCTCAGAAACACCCATAGTCTTCAACCCAGGAATTACAGTCTACAGATTTGTCCTAAAAAAGATTGTGGGACTGTTATTCAGAGGTCTGTCACATTTCTCCACATCTAGGAAGCATGGACACTAACTGCCTTTTTATTCACAACTGTCTTTCAAGGAAGTTTGTATAGCAAACAGACTTGGAATATAGTGAGAGGTATTACCTCCTTCTGGATCAGATAACTGGCTTTTTTACTGTTCAGTATAATAAAGATAACATCTCCCTTTGGCGCAAATATCAGGCAGGTTTGTTTACAGCTTATTACAAGATTCAGGTTCCCTAAACTCAAGAGTTCTTCCACTGTGATACAGACTTCCTTTCTGGGAAGCATCTGCCTCGCTGTTCGGTATCACCCCTGTGGTCCTTGGCGGCCAAGAGGGATTGACGTGAACATGAAGTTCATGCCACATATAGTGTCATATGTAATATTAAGTCCTTTGTCTCTGGCCCAGGAGTCGCATGTCTACTGCCAAGATCCAGGAAACTGGTATCGTAATTGTTAGGATAAAATTTCACATCCTTCACAGTCTTAACAAAAGAGCAATTAGAATTATCATTAAAAAAATCCATATGATATTTCTGTTCAGATGATAACTATATGAAAAACAGATCAACATTGTATTATTAGGGAATTGTCAATTAAAACACCAATGGACTACAACTATAATACTGTTAAAAAACAACACCAAAAAATCCATATGATGACTGAAAAGTAAACACAACTATCCAGTAACAAGCCGTTCAGTAAGTTATAGTAGAGTAATAGTTCCATAGCACTTACATGCCATGCTTTCAAAGATTCAGAGACTTGGAAATGTACCCATGAGAATGTTAAGTAAAAATTGCATTATGAATTTGATATATATAATAAAATTCCAGTGTTGCAAATTTTGTTTTTACATGTTTAGAAGTAGAATAATTGAAATAAAATACTGAAAATGTAAAAAAAAAAAGCAACTCTGCTACGTAGAGGTTACAGAATTGTGTAATTTTCTATTTCTGTATTTTCCAAATTATTCTATAATGAAACTATATTTTATAAAAAGGAAAAATGCACTTAATGACATCAAGTTGAAGGATTTGACATGATATAGTAGGCAGAGGAGGTGCTGTGTATAGTCTTGAGAGGACAATAATATGAGGACATTTAAAACCCATACTATCAAGGAACATGTATTTTTCTTTAAAATGCACAGATACATTATAACTAAAAATCATTAAAATAAAGCTAACATAAAAATCCCTAGTTACAAGAGCAGTATAGAGGAAATGTGGATATTTTAGAAATTGTAATTTAAGGAAACTTTAAAAAAACTAAGCTCAGCCGTGCCTCTTAATGTCTAATGGAAAGGAATTAAGTCAGTAAATCATTGTTTAAAAGTTTATATTCTGAAATATTTAAAGGTGAAATGGCCTGATGTCTGGAAACCCTGGAGGCATGGTGGTGAAGTGCTGCGGATGCTAACCTAAAGGCTGGCAGTTCAAATACATCTGGCAGTCCTTGGAAACTCTGTAGGGCAGTTCTGCTCTGTCTTGTAGCATTGCTATGAGTTGGAATTGAATTGATGGCTGTGGGTTTGGTTTGGGTTTTGAACCTGGTACCTTAATTTTAGTCTAAAATATTCCAGTAAAATAAATAAATGACAAAGATGGGAGAGATAAGTGAATCAACCTTGCAAAAATGTTTATAGCTATTGACACTGCATGATGCATATGTGGAAATCATTATAGGGTCTATTATTGTGTATGTTTGAAAGTTCTTGTAATAACAAGTAAACAAATCAATAATTGCTATTGTTCTAAAACAGTGTCTCTTACGCATGGCTACATACAGTAATCACTTGACAGCTTTAAAAAAATACTGTGGCCTGTGTTTTTTCTATCTTGATTCAGATTTAATTGGACTTGGATGTGGCTCGCACATCAGATTTTTGAAATCTCTCATGACTGTAATATGTGGCTTATGTTGAATACCATAATTTTAAGTTGATTCTGTTAGGTAAATCTTTATTATAGGAGATAGTAAACAAAATGGAGATTGTTTTGCAGCAGTTCTTCAAAAAAAAAAAGGGGTATATCTTATTGGTTCATAGATCATTGCTTGATAAAAATAGTTTAGACTAGGCTAAAAATTCTTATAGACAATTCTACTAAGAATCAGAATGAAACAATGTAAGTATTATATATCTTAACTTGATCTTTGACATGCTCGTTTGGTGATTCTAAAGAAGAAATAACATATTCCTTTCAAATATTAGTTGAATATAGGAAGGTTTAACAGATATTAAAAAATAAATGTATTTTTAATTTTTAGCGTTTTACAACTTTCTTAAAGTACTTTCTCATTAAACAATTGAAATTATACTTAGAGACATAGAAAAAAGCAAGAGTAATTCATATCTCCATTATCTTTTGTAAATGCTGAGATCTTTTTACCATTTACCCTTATTTTAAAACTTTTAAGCGTATACCTTGAGCATCATGTTGTTTTAAAGAATTATGAGGCCAACTACACAACATTAAGTCTAAACCAAAAGTGAGAAACTTCGAGGGCAGTGCATCTAAGCTAGTGGTGGTGAAGTGATTTGGGTGGGTACGGTGAGGGTCCCCGCTGGTACTGTGGCTAAGTGCTTGGATGCTGATCAGATTAGTAGTTCCGACCTACCAGCTCCTCCACTAGAAAAAGATGTACCAGTCTGCTTCTGTAAACATTACAGCCCTGGAAACTCTGTGGGATAGTTTCCCTTTGTCCTTTAGAGTCACCATGAGTTGGCATCAGCTCAAGAACAAATGTGTACGTTTGTTGTAGTGATTTTGAGAATGATGACACAACTTGAAGAATGTAATGAATGCCACTAAATTGTTCATGTAGAAATTGTTGGATGGATGTATGTTTTCCTGGGTATATATTTTCAATAAAAAATATTTTTAAAATTTATAACATAAATGTAGGGACAGTATTATGAATCTCAAAGTACCCATCATTCATCTTCAGTAGTTATCACCTCATGGCCAATCTTATACCATTTATATGTTCCTCTTGCTTTACACCCCCAACAGGATTATTTTGAAGCAAATCTTGTATATCGTATCATGTCATCTGTAAATATTTTAGTATATATTAGAGCAAATAAACTTCAGGTTATTAACACATGTCTGAGGTACTGGTATTCCATATTGACTAAAAGACAATCCATATGCTATAACTCCCAAACCTGTAGTTGCCAAAAATGGTGTTGTGCTATAAAAGAACCTGATTTATGTCTTGATCTGCTGGGGAATCTAATGGCAGGACCAAGACTTCTCTCAGAATGTAATTCTGTCCGTTTGAATGATGAATTAAGTAATAGCCTGAAATCCAAGAAACCCGAGAGTTCTACCCATTAAGCTGGACTTGATTTGGAAGATTTTTGAGAGTAAGATTCTCCTGCTATTTTGCTATGAAGTAACCTAAATTAGCCCTATTCACATTTTGTTTAGACCTAGGTAGTTTTTCAAAGGGTTTGACAGAGTAAGGTAGTCTGTATGTTAAAATTAGCTTGGAGGCAGTATGTTAGAAAGGATTCCAAGACTGAGAAATCAGGCACTCAGTTTCTGTGACCTGAGCTGGTGAAAACTTAGTCTTGTGAGTAAAATACAAACTTTGCATTTGTAATGACAGGGAAAACAAAACAAAAAATGACACGGTTTGATGATACTTTGTTACAGAAGGTTTTAGAGAATAATCACATATGCTTTCAAGGCTACTGTAGGAATCTAGCATCATACTACACTCTAGGCAGAAAGGATCAAGTCGAGAAAGGCAAGGAATATGAAGTGACAGTTAAGTTGGTGAACTCGTCCTAAAAAAAGTGCTTACATATCTGGTTGCTGAGTATCACTGTGGTCACCTATGAAGCACTCCCCTTGGGAAGCTGTGCACTGCTGCCAGCACCTAGTCTACCCTTCAAAGCAATATTGGAACTCTTTTCTGGAATAGCCATCAGAGCTGTCATTGTATTAATGACACTTGATGTCCTTAATGTCATCAGAATGGCTTTTTTCAGTATTTCCTTTATCTTCAGGTAAAGAAAAAAGTCGCTGAGGGCCAGATCAGGTAAATAGGGAGGGTGTTCCAATACAGTTATTTGTTCATTGGGTGAGAACTCCTTCACAGACAGTGCTGTGTGAGCCAATACGTTGTCATGTTGAAAGAGCAATGAGTTGTTCGCAACAAGTTTAGGTCATTTCTGTCTAACTTTTTCACACAGTCTTTTCAGCACTTCCAAATAGCTTGTTTAACTGTTTGTCCGGTTGGTACAAATTCATAGTGAACAATCCCTCTTTATCAAAAAAGGTTAGCTTCATCGTTGTGATTTGGTCTGACAGAACCTTTTGGGTTGTGGAAAGTTGGCTGACTTCCACTGTGCACTTTGATGCTTTGTTTCAGGGTTATATTTGTAAGCCCATTACTATACCAGTGATAGCACAGCCCGAAACATCATCTTGCCTCTCCAAAAGGTCATGGTGACCTTTGACTCTCCTTTATTTTGTTAATTGGTGAGCTCCTTCAGGACTATTTTTGCACACACCTTTCTGATGCCAGTACTTTAGTTAAGATTTTTCTGTTTCTCTATCAATGTTTACTTGGTCTGCTGTGCTTCTTTCAGTCAGCAGATAGTTTTGATGCACAATTTGATGAATTTTTTGCAATGTTTTTGACAGTTCTGCTTATCACTGGCCATCTTGACCTCTCTTCATCTGTAATGCTTTCTCTGCCCTCAGAAAAAAATGCATAATCCATTTGTATACTGCTGTTTTCTTCATAACATTATCCCCATAACCTTGCACTAACGTTACCTTGATTTCACTTCTCCTCTTGCCAAGTTTAAAAATAAATTTAATATTTGTCACTCTAATCCAAGCTCTAACCTTCTTGTGATGGCACCCAGAAACCTGCAGAAACAATAATGAATGCCACGCAGCAAGACACCACCATATGTCGACAGGAACACAGCTGTGAGACACTGATATACCAAGGTTATGAAACCTCAATGAATTGTTAGTATGGTGGGGCCAGTTAAGTGTGTGGTGGCAAGTTCGTGAACCGAATTGTCAGACTTTTTCATTAAAGGAAGAGGGAGATGTATTAGCTTAATATTTAGCATGCTAAGTTGAAATAGCAGTATGGCATCCAAGTAGGTATTTGTTGTGAGCCACTGGAAATGGAGGACTGGAGCTCGGGTGACACATTAAAGCCTGAAATCCGTGTGAGTTTCCGTAGAGAACATGTCTAGTGTATGTAAGATGAAGTCTTGCCATCCTTGCTTCCAAGAAGCATTCTGGCTGCACTTGTTCGATGACAGACTAGATGAAGATAGATAATTTAAAAAGGTGTGCAGTCAGGTTCCCCTGGCAGCATGACCCCTAGACCTGATGCTGTCCCTGTCCATAAATCATTACGGAGGTCAACTCCTCAGACAGGAATAGATTGGACTTGGTGACACAGAGTGAACATACCGTGTGTGCAGTTTATGGTTCTGTGCATCTATAGGGTGCCGTCCTACTGTCCTCTTACTAGAGGGAATTAGAGAGGGTGGAGAAGTGGGGACAGGAGATTGTTAAGAGGATATGACATGTATAGAACAGAAAGGAGTGTGCTGTCACCGGGCAGGGAGAGCAGGACGAGCTGCATGTAGATGGGCATGCAAATTTAAACTGGATTGTACACTGTCACTTAGTCACAGTAACTAAAAAAAAAAAGTATACAGTCTAGTTAAAACTAAACTGAATCCTTTGTGATCGGGTCGATTAATGCAGTTAGATAAGTACAAAGATACGGGACTGCCTAAGAGATCTGTAGCCAACCTGTGTGTTGGAGAAAGAGTCTGAGAAACTTTTTCAGAGGGTTAATGGCAACTGATTCATAAATGATACATGAGAATTAGCTAGCCTAAGTGGGTGGATTTGAGGAAGGGAGTGTGAGACGATGCCAACTGGATTGCAATAGCAAAGACATGGAGGTAAAAATCATCCTGGTGTGGGTAGGGAACCACAGGCTTTTCATTTTTCTTGAAACTCTTATACCAAAAAAACCAAGCCCACTGCTACTGAGTTGATTCTGATTCATGAAGAGCCTACAGGGGAAGGAGATGAGCTTGTTGAGCTAGGTGGGGGCTAGTGCAGGTTGGCAGGTCACATGGTATCTTAAATTACCAGAGTCTTATGCTGCCTGGACTGGCATTCCGGATACATGGCTCTAGAAGCTTATTGTAGGATGTATTGCTGGAAAGGTAGACTTGGAAGTAGGAAGATTAGTTAGGTGGCTTTTTACTGCACCTCTCTGTATAAAAGGAAATAAAGATGAGTCAAAAGGACATATTTGAGAAATACTTAGCAAGTAAAATGGTCAGGATTCAGTAACACACTATTTATGGAAAGTTAGGGAGAATGTGTGAAAGGAAGGAGGATGACTTTGAGGTTTCTGGCAAGGTAGATGGTTGTGCCTTCAGCTACAGTAGTAAACACAGTAGAAGAACGTGTGTCCTGGATTACATGATGAATTCTGTTTTGGACGTTTTGGGTTGAAGGTGCCAGTGAGCTATCAGGTGAAGATTTTTAACAGACAGTTGAATGGCTCAGTCAGAGGGAGAATGATGAGTTTGAGAAAGTAGCATTGAAACCGTAAGAGTGGGCATCTTCTTTAGTATCAGCATGATGTTTGTGATGATGGTGAATATACTGAACATTTACTGAGCAACATTTACTGTCCTAAGGACCACATTTTGAAATGAACTCTACTTACCTTGCCTAATTTGCTTAGCCTTGAACTGATGTGAGACATACTTAAAACACAACAAACCAACAAAATCCAAAAACTGAACTTTGAAGTTAGCTAGGCTTTTTAAAATATCAGTATTTTCCAAAAGTTTTTAATCCTGCAGCCAAAGTAGCATATCAAAATATCATTTGAACTCAAATGGATAGGCCATTTATGTGGTGTTCTTAGAACTGAGTGACTAGTGCATATAGCCTAGTCAGTGCAAGATATTTCAAAGGCAGTCTATGTAGTGAGTTTGGCAAAAATATTTCCTCTCCTGGTGTAAGCACAAGAGATCTGGGGAGGAAAAATTACTCTAAGTGAGCTTACAATTACCAAACAATCCAAAACTAACCAAATTGGATCCTCACATACTGTGCTTGGAAGGAAGAGTGGCACAGTGTTCTCCTTAGTAAATTCTAGGAAGCATAGGACTGATTAACTGCAGTGGTCCTGGAAAATGGTTATTACTTGAAGATCAGAAATACTAAGTCTTATGCTGCTCTGTATAACATCTGTAGTGAAGTTTTCCAACAGGGGACTAATGACAATTTTGCTAAGTGACATCATGTGCATCTGTATACTTTGGGCTTTACAAAGAAGTGTATTATAAGTATTACAAGTGAAAATTATTTTACATCACATAACTCAGAAGGTGCTAGGTGTGCTTTACCGGTAGGAGTTTTATTGTTTGCATCTTTTATTTTTATAGTTATAAGAGTAGGATAAAATATTTGGAGATAAAACAGTGCTTAAACACAGCAACTATTAGAACCATACATTCTTACTTATAACATTTCCTATGTATCTGTACTTACATTGTTGTAATAATTGTATATTTTAAAACTTCTTTGTGTGTTTTATAATGGTACTTTTAAAAGGTTATTGCTTTACTTAATGTTATTGAGAATAATTTTCTTTAAATAAACGTGTATGTGTGTGTGTGTGTCTGTGTATTTAAATTACTAACTAGCCTTTTGGATAAATCTACTGTTTCATATCATGAATTTGTTTGGTGGTCTATGCAAAGTTCATGTATTATAATTCAGAAACATTTTTGTATTATTCTATGAGGTTCAATAATTAAAGCCGTGAACTTAATTGTTGTAGGTACAACATATGCCAGCACTTAGTCCACCCTTCAGAACGGTTTTGGAACTCTTTCTGGAATGGCCATTGCACACGGCGTGGTGGCAAGTTCACAAACTTAATTGTTTGTCATATTATTCTGATGGCCATTCCAGAAAAAGAGTCCCAAAATTGCTTTGAAGGATGGACTAGGTGCTGGCAGCAGTGCATAGCTTCCCAAGGGGAGTAATTCAAAGGTGACTGTAGTAATCTTCAGCAACGAGGTATGTAGCACTTTTTCTAGGATGAGTTCGTGAACTTGATTGTCAGACCTAGTGTTTACATACGCACTTCCACTCATCTAGTTTTCTTGTCTTGGCTTCCCTTAGCTGAGCCCAGCCAGGCCCTCTGATGCCCCCTACCTGCAGGCTCAGTTTTAAACTATACCTAAGCCATTTTTACCTGTTGGAGCAGATGAAGTCTTCAGCCATAGACTTGTGGATTGGTATGACTTGGAGTTAGTTTTATTTATCCTACACCTAAGATTCATTCACACCGCTGTTTGGAATCCTGCTTTCTCTTTTCTGACCCCCTCGCTTTGACCTCTGAAGTCCATCTTCTTGCCAGTTGCCGTGGGATAAGACCTCTGCCTTCACTTTGCTGTTTTTCCCCTCATCTAGTCTTACCCTTCAGTCACAGTGGTAGTTGAGTTGTCCATGGTATTTGCTTTGTCCTAAAATCCCCATCTGGGACTTTCTTTGTTCCTGCCAATTTTGCTCCCTGCATTTTCCCAGTTGTGCTAGCAGTCTGATACCTGTATTAAGATTTTTAAGGGTCACACTCTCAATTCTGAGTGAGTCTTTTCCTTCAGATCTTTCACTCTTCTGCTTTATTCATTGAATTCAACCCAGTTCTTGTCTAGGTTATGCCCTTTGGACTGGTTTTCTGTGCCTGACCCACTGTCTTCCTGATGGCAGGTGCTGTGGGTTAATATCCTTTGGTGTGTACTCTCCTCTGAGGCCAGATCTCTGCCTGTCTCTCTTTTCTTTCTTTGTTGAACACTTTTTCAGAGGCCTGTACCTACCTAAGACATGTCAGCTGGGTTTCTCCTGTGGACAAATTATAAAATAAAAAGAATAAAATTTGAAAAATTTAATATGTATGGTTGTTACTTTCTTTTGAATTCCCTTACTGATTTTGTGTTAAATCTGCTCAGGTCCTTTTTACAAGTGGACTATTTATCACTCCAAATAGAAAGAGCAGCTGCCTTTGTCACATCCAGTCATCTCTGCACTGTAAAGGCTTGAGATGTGGTGTGTGTTGTGTCTAGATTGAACATGACGGTAACATATGAAATGAGGGAGTCCGTCAATACAGACTAAATTAAAATTAGAGTTGCATAAGTAGAATCTATAGTGAGCTGTCTTTGTGTTACCTCATTTATTCTACTTATTGATGAATTTTCATGGCTTACTCCTTGAATAAATTATCCAGGGATCAGACTGTGGTTTTCTTTTTGTATTATTTCATATTTGTATGAAGGTAACTGCTATAATAAAGTCTTATAATGATTACTGTTTTTACTACTTAGTTGAGTTGGGTGGTTTTTTTTGTGTGTATGTGATAATTATTACTGTTTTTACTATGTGGTTGTACTAAATTTTTCATTTATAATTTTTGTACAAATGGAATAACACTGGAAGTCTGCTGTCAAAGGGTCAGTGGTTCTTTTATCTTTTTAGATCCAAAAGCATTCAGAGCCTGTTCTCTTTAGTCATAACTGACTTAACTAGTCATATCAGTCACATCACTAGTACTCATACCTCTTTTTCTCTAAATTATCAAATATGGACATTCACTCTTCTAATTTCAGTATGCTGATGCTATGCATTTCCTTTTCACTTATGTGAGGAATCCTTTGGCATGTCCAATTACTTACAAGATGCATTAAGAGACAGTTTCTGAAACAGTGAGATTACCTTAGGCAACTGACTCAATTAATTGTGCCGTTTCTGTGGCATACAATGGTGATGTCCAAGTGACCCAACAACGTGAGTCATCATCAAAGGGAGTTGTTGACCATGGAGGAATCCAAGAAGGAAGCATCCCAGCTAGCAGAAGAACACGGCGGTAGAGAAGCTAATGTAGTTAAAACTCTAGTCCAGATAGGACAGTAGTGAATTTCATTTTAATTTGCCCAGATCAAGTGTTATGTGGGGTTCTTCTACACCATACTCAAAACAAACAAACAACAATGACAACAAAAAGAGCCCAAACAAACAAACAAACCAAATCCCATGGAATCGATTCCAACTCATGTGTGTACCCCATGTATGTCAGGGTAGAACTGTGGTCTGTAATTTTTTCAATAATTGATTGTTGGGGGAAGTAGATTGACAGGCCTTTCTTCATAGGCTTGCCTAGATGGACTGTAGTCACCAACTGTTCGATTCGCAGCTAAGCACATTAATCATTTGTACCACCCAGGACTCCACACCTCACGCCATTCTCAAAAGTCTTCAGTTGTATTACGCTGTGTCTTACTTAGTGTTAGTGTAGCCTTTTCTCTGTTCCCTGAATTGCTTTGAGTTGTCTCGTGGGCAGTTGTATACTTATGAAGTAATAGTTGTTAAAGGAATAGAAAAGAAATTCGAGTTAGGGAAAGTTCCAGATAATCTTCTGAAGGATCTTTATCTGTATTTTACTTATCAACGTTTCGTGGCAGAATTCCTTTGAGAAAAGTGGCTGCTTTAAAAAAAAGTGTAAGTTACGCCGTTTCTCCAGGACAGGTACACACTCAGTGGAGTGCTATCCTCCCATTGGTCACTGATGGTATAGGAGTTGACTGAGTACCTGTTCTTCCCATTACTTGGTGATGGCAGAGGACTTGATTGAATGTTGCGTGCCAGGTTCTGTAACACTGGACACCCGAGTCATCTTTTGGGCTGTTGAATAATTGCTGCTCTGAAATCTTAGGCTTTCCCTGTGCTTTTGCACACAGCTCACTTATCTTTTCTCTCCATATTTTCCAGATGATCTTATCTATAATTTCAAAATTACTTCTGTACTAAAGGTTCCCAAACCTGTGTCTGCAGCCAGACTCTGTCATGTAATGGCTGTGTAAGTTCAAGGAAACCATCCTTTCTGAAGTTTTCTTGTTTGTAGAATTGAATGTCATTGTCTTCCTGACCCTATCAAAATCAAAAGAGATAGGGAAAGTACAAGTCTGTAAATTGTACAAGCATAAAATATAGTATTGTTATTGCTATAGCAGCAATACTTCAGAACCATATTCTAACCTTCATTTATAGTTTTTCTTTTTTATGGCTCCTCGATGAACCTCATACTGTTCAGCCAAACTTTTGGTTCTCCAAATGGAACTTTATCACTTGTACTTCAAGATCTTCTCACAAGCTCTGTGTGCTGGGGCTGGCTTTCCTGTTTTTCTTCATTCATTGCAATACTACTGATCCTGCCAGGCCAACTGAACATGCCACCTCCCTGAAGGGTTTGTGATTATGTGATTATGACTGACCTCTTCTGAACCCACTCACTCACTGTTGTTTATTTGACCCCAGCTATTCCATGGTTGTATAACACATAAATAATTGCATAAAATACAGTTACCTCTTTTTAAGCTTAACTTGATCACTGAATATCTGTGTCTTTCTGCTCGTGAATTGTATTTTGAATCAGCTTCAGCCTGTGTGATCAAAAAATGGTTGGTGCCAGCACTGTAATTTTTTCTTGTAGTTTATTTCCTGCCGTATTACACATACAAGAAGAAGTGACTTCTTACCAGTATTATTCGCTACTGCAAAGAGGAGAAACTATTTTAACACGACTTCATTTGCCTTGATACGATAAAGGAATATGTAGTGAGAGAAATATTTCAGGCACTCGTTATTTATATTCATGTTAAAATATAATTTGAAACTTATAGAAAAGTATATTCACAGAGTCTGGAAAGATGTCTTCCTGGCTCTTTGATTAATCTTCAGAGGGAAGTTTTTGTTTGTACTTTATGTAGCCCTATTTTAAGGTATTAGACTATACATCATATCCTTTTTGTGTTATTACCAATCAATCAGTCTTTTACTACTTTATTGTTGTCACCCATTCACTCGTATTTTTTTAAATGCTAGAAAATAAAATGCAAAGACCCCACCCTATATTAATGTGATTTTATGGTTAAGACTTCACATTCACAGAAGTCCAGAAATTCAGAGTTATAGTTCCCTGAAGAATCTTAATTCAGTCACATTGCATAAACTGATATTAAGGCTGAAATGTATCATCATTACAGTGATGCAAAATACTCATGTATGTATGAGGACAGTTATGGTTGCTGAGGGAACCATCATTTTGGATTTTCTGACTTTTTTTGCACATACAATTTCAACAGTAATGTTAAGTTAATGCAGCTTTTTTCATTGACTGTAATATGTTTGTTGCTATGTTTATCTTAAAAATCAGCTTTCATTGACTGCATTTTTCCCCCTGTATGTCTATAAACCTGTACTTACAGAGATCTGATATCCCTACAAAGAGAACCACCTAAGGAATATTTCTGCATAAAATGGTTTTAACTTCATGTATGCTCATATTCTCTCTGTCTTTCTCTCTCTCACACACAGCCTCACACACTTATGCTACATTCTGGCACATTATAGAAGCAGGTAACATATCCACTACCTGCTGTTGAAAGTGTTGACGATACTGAATTATTTATTCTATCTTCTACACTATCCAAAATCATTTTGGGTACTTTGACACATTTTGGTCTCTTCCATATGGATACTGCATGGTGGCAGAGTTGCCAGATGCTCAGGTTTTGTGACAGTCTTACTTTTTCAAGTTGGAATATTCTTGGGAGAATCTCGCCTTTTTTACTGATTCTTATAAAGTGGTAAAATACTAACATTTCTTTGAAAGTGTTTCTTAAGACAAGGAGTTATGACAAAAAAAGTTACTAGAATGTCCCAACTGAGTGTATTTAACATTGGTATCTTAATACTGAAGCAGCTTCTCATGAAATTCATTTGGAATAGATGAACATCACTCTTAATAATGAGTAGGAACAGCAGTATATGTGAATTTAGGGATTAAAGCAAAGTTATTTGAAATAGCAAGTATTAATTCTTAAGTAACTTCGGCCGTTTAGTTAGATGTCAGTTTTCAAAATGCAAAAATGCAGAACAGAATACCATGCCTAGCTTACCTATTTATTCTTTGTCAACTAGACAGAACCCTTGCATATAGTATGTATTTGGGAAATATTTGCTTAATCTAATTGTTGTTGTTTGTTGCCATCTGGTTGGCTCTGACTCATGGTGACCTGTGTATAACAACAAAACATTACCTGGTCCTGTGTCACCTTCATGATCTTTTGCATATTTGGGATTGTTGTGTCTGTTATGTCATTTCATCTCATTGAGGGTTTCATTTATTTTCACTGACCCTCTCCTAAACATGATGCTTTTTTCCAGCAATTGATCATGACCGATCACATGTCCAAAGTAAGTGAGCCCAAGCATATCTTTGCTTCTAAGGAGCATTCTGGTTGTATTCTTCTAAGACTGATTTGTTCATTGCTTTGGCAGTCTGTGTTATATTCAGCATTCCTCACCAACACCACAATTCACATGCATCAATTCTTTTGTCTTTCTACTGTCTGTCTTTCACTTGTGTATGACTCAGTTGAAAAGACTGTGGCTTGGGTCAAGTGCATCTTAGTCATTAAAGTGACATCTTAGCTATCTTTTACAGCTTATTTGCCCAGTGTAATAAGTTATTTGGTTTCTTAACTGTTGCTTCCATGGACATCAATTGTTGATCTAAGTGGAATGAAATCATTGACAAGTTCAGTTTTTTTGTGTGTGTAGATTTTTCTTAATTTAACAGAATGTAGATATTTAAGATCTTGAGCATTTGCCTTTTCTATGCAATATTGAAGGAAACACCTAATTCTTGCCTTCCATAATCCTTGCCCTTAGCACATACACAATTAGAAATTGTACTCATCTTTTACTGCACATTTCAAGTGTAGTCACCTTTGAAACCTTTTCTGGCTTTTTTTAGGCCAAGTCGCAGGCTCCCTGTGCAATTCTCTTGTGCCATTCTGTGTATTTCCTCAGATTCTCAGACCCCTGTTATGTACAGATAGAGGAAAAGGAAGGACCTTTAATTGTGCAGTGGCTAAGCAGTCAGCTGCTAGCTGAAAGGTTGGTAGTTTAACCCTGCACGATGACCTACAGGAGAAAGACCTGGTGATCTACTTCCATAAAGATTTCAGCCGAGGGTTCTTCTGGTTGTAAGTATGGGACAGCTCTACTATCAGATGAGGTTGCTACAACTTGTAGTCAACTCAGTGGCTCCCAGCAACAACAAAGGAAAAGGAAGAAAGGACTAACTCAGAAACCATGTCTCTAGTTGGGGAACATATGTTTAAGTGTTATATGTGGCAGGGAGAGTCTTTTGAAGCCCTTTAGGTGATCTGTGAAATGGGACTTTCAGAAGGAGACAGTGAAAACATTCAAATACACTTGAGACTCGGATATCTGTGGTGAGTCTCTAATGTATGAATACTTTTTGTCTTTATCTAGAGAGAAGAGGACAAACATGATCAAACTCTATGAATGGATATTTAAATGGAGAGTGTGTCATTCAAACCTGTTTTAACTTGAAGCTGTTTTCACTGTTGGAATTAAGAGGCCAGGCTCCCAAGAAGCACCTTTGATTTCCTTTCTATTACTCATTTTATACTGGTCCCAGGTTTGCCCCTAACTGGTGAATCCTGGGCTTATTTCCTCATTTTGTGTTTCTCAGTCACCTTGTAGGAAGCATGAACAAAAAATCTTAAATTCCTTTTTGCCTTTAATGGATTTCAGTGAGTCCATTTACTAAAAGGTATGGTAGGTGAGACTAATGTGTCTCATAAAGTTGCCATGTGATATAGGTTGTATTGAATGACTTCAATACTGTATTTTTATATAATATTGACAGTAGGATCTATGTAGATATTTGTCATTTTGTACATTTCATTCTTAATGTCTATGTATTAGTTACTTAGAAACAAAAAGGGAAGTTAAATCAAAGGAGGTATACTGAAAAAAACAATCATGTGTGAAATTTGGCAATGATGAAGGTATTTTATTTTCATTTATTCTATCAAACTAGAAAGTTTTGATCACTTAAAAAGAAGCCTTTTATTATTTTCCCCTCTGTGGTATAGACTGCAAAACATAATATTAAAGTTTTTATATTTTTAGTTTGATGAGAAAGAAACACAGAAGTAGTAAATCAGTGTTCATTTGAAGTCTGATTTTAAAATAAAATTATAAAAGACCAAGAGTTTGGGGACTCACACCTTTATGTTATTGTATGTTACAGATCTGTGACATTGTTTCACGTTTCATAATCTTCAAAAACTTGTTGAGTACCTACTGTGTACAGTACATTATGCTGGCTTTGACTTTCGTAATTAATTATCTAATGGTATCCTTATAATTAAACTGACACGTGAAGTAACAGAACGTGGGCATACTATATAAATTATTTGTGAGGAGGTATTTCTTGAAATGGCATATTAAGCACTAAATTCAGAGATGATATCAAAGAACTGTCTTAGGCTTGCCAAAACAAACATAGGAGGAATAATCAAAACACAAGAATATCTCTATGAGAAGCATAGCAACAAAATGTCACAAATCAAATGATAGAACAATTCAATGGAGGAAAGAATTTTGGGAATTAAATCTTTACAGAAACTCATAAGCACTGGGAAATTTAGAGCTTACGACTGATTATAGAAAGACCAAATATTTAGGAGATTTTATTTTGTGCTTGTTAATTTTAGCAATAGCTATTAGTAAAAATAGCAGGTTACCATATTTTCCCTTGTTAGCTTATTTGGGCACAAAATACCTTTCCTTCCATGGTTGTCAGGAATAGTTCAGTAGATCTTCCAGGAGTTCAATATTATTGCTACTGCTGCTGCGGTTGTTTTATCTATTGTAGTGTCATAATATTCAGCCTAGAATTATCATACTGTCTAAGAGCCACCCTCTGCTTGCCTGTGCCTTTCAGACTTGTCCCCCGAGTGTGCTTTGTAGATCCATTTGAACAATAGTCTTGTTTGTTTTGACTGGCCAGTGTGTCCCTTGATACGTATAATATCAGACAACACTAGGGGATGGAGTAAGTGTGAAGGAAGGATTTCTATCTATTACCTTGGGTCTCCAATCTTCCAACTTATAGTACTTAGAAATGAACTCCAAGGACTCATGATTGGCATGAACTAGAGGACAAAGACCATTCCGATGTGATAGGCTGCTATTAAGCAATAGTTTTCTGTGATAATCATGAAGTGAATTATAAATATTTCACATAACTAATTATATTAGTTTGTGGAGATAAAAACACCGTATGAAGTGTTCCCGGCACATTCAGCAAGTTGAATGCTTTTTGCATGTTAATTGACTTGCTTCTTCAAGGCTGGTGATTATAAATCCCTGAAGATGACAGAAATTATTACCATGATATTGTACGTTACTGATCTTTGTAACAGGTTGACACCTACATTTTCCCATGAGTGTGTTTTCCTTGGATCATCTTTTGAGTACTTTATACTAAAGTGGTAAAGCAGAGAACAGTGCCTGATATATTATTAGGGGCCCCAAAGGAAAAGTAATGGACTCAGTCAAAAAGGACATCAGATAACAACATTCCTTAGTATTGTATTAGATGCTCAAGTAAGAAGATAAGTACTTTATTTTGCAGACGTCAAATGCTTCCCCCTTCCCTCTGTTTTTTTCCTTAATGATAGGAAAAAATATTAAACTATTCACTGTTAACAACAAATCATCACATTTTATTTTCTAAGTGTCATTGATGAAATGAACAGGTAAGTATCTCATTATTTGCTCACTCATTTATACATATGGAATAGCATAAACCCATTGCTGTTGACTTGATTCCCACTCATAGTGACCCTATAGGACAGAGTAGAACTGCCTTATAGGATTCCCAAAGAATAGCTGGTGAATTTAAACGGCCAACTTCTTGCTTATTAGCTGACCTCTCATCCACTGTAGTGAGTAAGATACAAGGCCTACCCTGATAGAATTTAAAGTTCAGTTAACTGCCATGTTAGAGAAACTTTGGGACACTGAAGAAGAAAGGGTGGATCTAATTTTTCTTTTCAAGGAATATATATTTCATGAGAGGAAAGAAGGAAATACATGAAATATTGGAGAAATATGTAACAAACTGGAACTGACGTTTTTAATAGCTACATTTAGGATCAGGCCCTTTGGCTTAATTAAACCTCTAATGCATTTACCTTCGTGATCCCCAGATGACATGGCGTTCCACTGAATTCAACACTTGCAAGGCCTGCCTCCGTATCTTGCGTTTCCTCCAGCTAACCCCTGATTTGTTTTTTCCTCTTGTGTAAGGTGTACCACTACATACCTGACTGTGTGTGCTAGAGACTTTGTGTTACCCGTACCCTCTCTTATCCAAAAACCAAGCTGGATGTGTCTCATTCATGGCTCTTAAAGGCAGCCCCTTCTCTCTGTCCCCTCCCCTGACCACCTCCTTATTACTTTAGTACTGATTCCTTTAGGTTATTTATGATACATCTCTTCAGGAGAGCCTTTCTGGATGAGCATAACTTCTCCTGACTTTATCTCGTCAGAACCATGTAGGCGTTCAATAAATATGTTACGAATGTGGTGAATGAGAGAAAAAATAAAATAAAACAAATCCAGGTTGGTTGGTACCATTCTTTATAACATTTATATTCTTTTATTTCTCAAACATGTAGACTATAATAAAAAGTATCATGAAAATGTTAAGTATCACATTCTAGTCTTAGACGGCTGAGAATCAGTGTGAAGTAGGTGAAAAGTAGAGGCTCTGTGTCCAGATCCACTTGGGTTTGGAGCTCATCTCTGCCTCTTAGTTATTGTTGTCTTAGCATGTAACCAAATCTCCTTTGCTTTAATTTCTTAATTGGTTGAATGGTTGAATGTTTTAAGGTACTGCAAAGCATTAAATAAGGTGATTGATCATTTCAGAGTAAAATTTTCACCTTCCATATGGAGACCCAGGTTTGATTTCTGTCCAGATACACTGCCACCCTTTGTTGTCACTGGAGACTTATGTGTTGCTATACCCTGAGTGGGTTTCAGTGGTGCCTCCAGATTATGAGAGGCTAGAAGGGAATGCCTGGTAATCTGCTTCTTTAAAAAATAAAAAAAAAGCACACTCTGGACCATGACAGCTGGGGGCTGACTTGACAGAAGCAGAAACTAACAACAGCAGCAAGGGTTATACGAGATGCTGTATGTCAAGAACCTTCCATAACATATAGTTCCTTATGCTTCTTTAGAATATTATGAATTTTAAGAATTCAATAAGAAGCAGTGATGACTGAGAGACATGATTTTAAACGAGCTGGTTTGATTGCTTGTATATTTGGATATGTTCAGAACAACCTTCCTTGTTTTGAAGAATCCCTGAGTAATGCAGATGGTTAAGTGCTCCACTACTAACCAAAAGGTTGGTAGTTTGAATCTGCTCAGAGGTTCACAGGAAAGGGTTGTGATATGCTCCCCAGATGTCGTAGCCTTCAAGTCCCTTTGGAGGGACTTGTTCTACTCTGACACACCTGGGGTTGCCGTAGGTCAGAATTCACTCTCTGGTAATTTTTTTTTTTTTTTAAGTGACGCCCACCCGCAACCGTTGAGTCATTTCTGACTCATAGCAACCCTATAGACAGCGTAGAACTGCCTTACAGAGTTTCTAAGAGCACCTGGCAGATTTGAACTGGTGACCTTTTGGTGAGCAGCCGTAGCACTTTTAACCACTACGCCACCAGGAATTCCTTTAAAGTGATGGTAGTACTTTATTAGACCCCTTAGCCTCTTGTTCTTGAGCAGTAAGCATTCGCAAGTCAGTTAATAAATAAAAAAAGGTTGTTAATATAATCCCCAGACTAAAGTGGATTACTGTATTGATGTACATAAAAGACAAACTTCTCACCCTGCATTCAGGTATGCCCAAGTCTGACTGATGGAAGACCACTTGTCCAATTTCATTCAGTTTTTTTCAAACTCTAAACTTCAGCTGCCCTGTGTCTCCCTCATTGAAATAGAAGGCCTCCTCCAGGATCCAGGACACAGGACATAGGACACAACTTCTTTCCGCCACCTCCCGATTCACCCCTAGATACTCCTGTTTTTTTCCCCTTTTCTTGCTCTGAATTGCCTTGGCCCTTGGTGCATCTGCTTTCATTAGTAGACAGGCTTGTGCTGCTTTGTGATGTTTCTCTTCCAAGACAGAGCTGTTACTGCTCTTTTTTATTGTTATTTAATATTTTTTGTATTTATAGCTTGTGTTACCAATCACATTGTCAGCTCTTTGGGAACAAGGGTGCTCTTAGTTTGTCAAGTCAGGACGTTGGTCAATATTGATTTGTTGATGTATGGATAAAATGTTTAAAATAGATACATCTGTATATGTCTTGAGTGGTTCATAGTACTTTGAGTTTTGTCAGAGTCTTACTGATTTAGGGATTCTGGTCCCCCAAGAAAGTAGCATATACAGCAAATGTGTTCAAATGTATACAAAGTAAACATTTCAATTTATTTATAGGTTTTGTTTTAATAGTAGGCTCACTCTCTCTTCCTGTCTCTTCCTTCTTACATAGTTCCTGTATGTCTTTTATGTATTAGGCACTGTGCCAGTTACAAGAATAAAAATAAAAAATAGACGGGGAAAAAAAAAAACCTACATAATGTATTTAGGATAACATCAATTGCAGTACATATAAATTATAATACACTAACTGCATTCTCACCTTTTTTTTTTAAAGGCATTTAGATGTTGCTGGAGTAATTTAAATGATACCTGAATTTAAGTGGCACCTTTAGCTAAAGGAGCTTAATAGGTATTATGTAATTTGTCTCCCTAAGCATCCATAAGGCCCTCTGGCAGGGCAGTGGTTTAAGTACTTGACTGCTAACCAAAAGGTTGGTAACTCTAAACCAGCAGCATCTCCTGGGAAGAAAGACATGGCAGTCTACAGTGGTAAAGATCTATAGCCTTGGAAACCCTATGGGCCCTACAGGGTCACTGTGGTTTGGAATGAACTCACTGGTGGTAGATTAAGCATCTATAAGGCAGGCCATTGTGGTAATGATGGCAGCAGTTTTAGATGTTAAAGAAAACAACTGTGTGCCGGAGATAATGGCTAGTAGCAGTTCCCACCTGCAGCCCTCTGTTCTCCACCTTACCTGACAAGGCTCTAACAGTGCTTCCTGCAAATTACTCATCACAAGAACCAAGAAAATTAAGTGACTTATTTTCATTTTTCTTTACATAAGACTTTCATCTTGTGTTTTTAATTGTTTTAGCAAATGGAAACATTTTGTTCTTGAAAGTTTTTTAAAATCTATTGCATGTAGTGGAACTGTTCCACTTAAGATAAAGTAGTTGACAGCTAATGCAAATTGTGTTAAAATTTATTTTGTGTGTCAGTGATTAGTGAGTGTTAGAACATAACTCTCTTCTTTGGTTACTAGAATTTGAAAAAATAATTTAAACCAAAAACTTTTGTAGTGTTGGGCATAGTTTTCACTTGTGCGTATGCAGATTATTGAGCTCCCGTTATATTGAAGGAAACTGGTGGCATAGTGGTTGAGAGCTAGGACTGCTAACCAGAAGTGTTAGCAGTGCAAATCCACCAAGTCCTACTTGGAAATCCTATTGGACAGTTCTGCTGTGTCCTTGTGGGGTTGCTGTGAGTTAGAATGGACTTCATGGCGCCAGGTTTTTTGTTTGTTTGTTTTGTTTTTATTGGTAGTGATGATGAGAGAGAAGCAGTAACACTGCTCTGTTTCTCTCGCTTTTCACAGCCAGTTCGTCAGCAAACCCTGTCAGCTCTTACTAAGTACCTCTCATCAATTGTAGCACTGTCCACTTACTCCAGGCTACCGTTCTCGTATTTTTCTCTCTTCTCCTGCCCATGATGCCCTACAGCCTGCTCTGTGCAGCAGTCAGAGCACAATTTTCTGAAATTAAAATGGTAACAAATCCCATGAGATACATAAACAAAAGCAGAAGACATTGTAAAGGATTATGTGAAGAAAATCTCAAAAGTTTATAAATAAATGAATGTGGAACCCATACCCTCATAGAAGAAATGATCATACACTGTATGATGAACTCTATTGAAAATTTTATGTTTTAGCAACAATTATTAACATTATAAAACAACCTGGTAGATTTAAGAGCAAAAAAATGGAACTGAGTTATCTGAACAAAACAAACAAACAAAAAACCCAGTGCCATCAAGTCGAGGCTGACTCATAGCAAGTGCTGCTCTAACAGAAATACCTCAAGTGGATAGCTTTAACAAAGAGAAATGTATCCTCTCGCAGTCTAGTAGGCAACAGGTCTAGCTTCAGGGTATCAGCTCTCGGCGAAGGTTTTCCCTGTTGCCTCTGCTGTCGTCACCCTTCCCTGGGTCTATGAGCCTTTTAGCACAGGAGCCGCAGGTCCAAATGATGAACTCTGCACCCCAACACTGCTGTCTGGGTGGTATGAGGTTTCCCTATCTCTCTGCCTATTTCTCGCTTTTCTGTGATGAGAGATTGAAGACGCTATCTAATCTTGTAGATCCCATCAATATAACTGCCACTAATCCAATTTATTTTGTCCCAGTGACAGCAGGTACAGCACAGGGAAGTCACATAAAATGGTGGACAATCACACAATACTGTGACTCATGGCTCAGCTAAGTCGACAGATATTTTTAGGGCACACAGTTCAGTCCATAACAAAACTGTACAGTAATGCATATATACTGCAGAGTGAAAAAAGTACAATTAAATGTCCCCAATGTGCAGATAAAAATTAGCCACTCTTCTGCTTAAAATTCTGTAGTCCCCTTTTATTGGTCTTATCATAAAATTCAAAATTACATTCATGTTGTGTAAAGGCCTACCCACTCTTAGTGAACAAAGCGTTCTGGGCTTTTTCGGTGGGCATTCAATTCCTTTACGTACTAGTTTTCTTGCCTCAGCAAGATCAACCTGCATCCGTGTCTGTTTGGTTTTCTGTTTTATGTCTCTCTTTAAACCTTGTTATTGTCGTTAGGTCCTGTGGAGTCAGTTTCAACTCACAGAGACCCCATACATAACAGAATAAAACGCTGCTCACTCCTGCGCCATCCTCACAGTGGCTGGTATTGTTCGAGCCCATCGTGTTGCAGCCACTGTGTCAGTCCATCTCAGTGAAGTACCTGGTGAAGCATATATGCTCAGCGTATACTTGCTAATTGAGCAGCAAAGTGCAAGTAGTGAAAATATCTTTGTGGGTGGTTATGGGTAGTACTTACTTGATTTCTGTTTTCTGTTCCTTTAGAATTCTATGTAGTAAAGATTTGTTTTCTAATTACAGGGTCAGGGAGGGGGCAGAGTGGTGCCATTCTAGAAGTGAATAGCCTGGCAGGTGACGTTGAGCTAGTCACCAAGAAGTTAGAAATTGTGTTATCATAAGCAAAGTCAAAAGCCTGCTTAAAAAAAATCAGTTAAATGACATATTGCCACAAGGACTATAGGTAGAGATGGGGAAAGTGTCGTGTTAAGGAAAGCTGGTTGGTCCTGTGCTGTCCTTAGGCACACATGAAGAGCCTGGTGGCACAATGATGAAGCGCTCATCTGTTAACCCAAATGTCAGCAGTTGGAGTCCACCAGCCTGTCCTTGGAAACCCTACGGGGCAGTTCTCCTGTCGCCTGTAGGATCACCAGGAGTTAGAATTGACTCAGCAGCAGCAGGTGTGGTTTTTTAAGTATGGACACATATGTAAGAAGCTCTCGTAGTTCAGTGGTTAAGTGCTCAGCTGCTAACTAGAAGATAGGCTGTTTGAACCCACCAGTCACTCTGCAAGAGAAAGGTGTGACGGATTCCATAAAGATGTACAGCCTTGGAAACCCTTTGGGGCCATTCTCCTCTGTCCTGTAGGGTTACCGTGAGTTGGAATTGACTTGAAGACAGTGGGTTTAGGCACATATGAGTATTTAAATTTAAATTTTAATTAATTTGATCAATTTAAACTTAAATTGATTGAATTAATTAAAATTTTTGTTCTTCCGTTAGGGTAGCTACATTCCAGGTGCTCCATAACCATATGTGGCTAGTGGCTACTATATTGCTATATGGTACTGTACAGATAGAGTATTTCTGTCATCACAGCAAGTAATACTGTACTGTGTTGATTTAGGGTCCTAGAGAGTAAGTATCAAGGGGGACTGGTAAACAGACTGAACAGCATGGATCTGAACAAGGAGTGAAGTACTGAGCAAAGTAATGCTGCTGGCAGAATGCAATTTCCTCTTTTGTCAAAAGCCTAACCAAAGCTATGTAAGAAATTATTTAAGTATGAATAACACAGCCTTGAAACCATGGTGGTGGTTAAGAGTTCAGCTGTTAACAAAAACCTTGGCAGTTCAAATCCAGCAGGCACTCCTTAGAAACCCAATGAAGCAGTTTTGTTCTGTCCTATGGGGTCACTATGGCTCTGAATTGACTCTGTGGCAATGGGTTTGGTGTTTGATTCATCACAACCTGAAGTGTTGCTGGGCCAAATTGTGCACTATGCCCTATTATGTGACAAGTGTTTTCAGAGTACGAGAGCACACTAAAAAATACTATGGGACAAGAGTGAGATGACCTAGTCTTTGAAGAATTACTATTAGATTGTGTGTGGCAGTGCTTGGGATATTGAATGCCTGTCTTCTTTTCCCATTTCACTGTATTTCCATGTAACTTAAGATGCACAAGCATTCATGTTTATAATAATGTTCATGTTTCTATACTGTCTGGGTGTATTTCAGCATCTTGTGTACATATTAAGAAAATAGGTACAGGACAAGCCTCTGGTTTATTTAAACTGAGAAGAAAGGAATAAAACCCCTAATCTTTAATTTCATTGTTTTAAGTCATTTTGGATTCTATAAGCAAATATGATTCAAGGTGCAGATATAATGTACACTTGAAGCAGCTGAAACGTGTATGGAAACAACCACAAATACATGGAATGGTGTTAATGTGCTTGCAAGCACAGAGCTGCTTTGGTTAGACTATTATAATAGCAGCTTGCTTGTACTTTTGGTGAGATGGTAAGCTAATGATGTAGCCGTTAATTTGAATTTAGCAGACATTTTAAATATAGGTTTCTCTTACAGAGACAAAAGTTGCAATTTAAAGCTCTTTGGTACTCTAAAAACAGCTTAATTCTGTAGTAGCATGGTAATCAGTACTAATCCAGCTTATACAGTGATTGTAGTATGTCATGTTTGTGAAAGATTGCCCAACTGCTTTCTGGGTTTTATGTTAATTTAAAAATATTAAACATAAAACCTTGCAACATCTTCATGCTGTGATAAACTCTTCAATCTAACTTGCACCCAAGCAGTAGCTGTCAAGAATTATCCTGCTTCTAGTGGAGTTTGCTTGTCGCTTCGTGCTCTCTCCTGCCAGAGACCCAGTGTGGGATGATGAAGCTCACCTTGTTAGAATTTGTTGCCTCAGTAATGCCGGGGGCCACATGAACGTGGGTACCCTAGGGATTAATTTCTGATGAACTAATATCATTCAGTGTGATGTTACAAACTTTTCTTTTTAAAATTGATGGTAGGGGGCAAAGTAAAAATTGTCTATGAATCATGCCTACATTTGTTTTGTGACCATATTCATCATGCTTTTTGGATGTTGTTGAGCAAAATGTTTGAGGAATTGATTTAACAACCTTCGAAACCCTGGTGACGTAGTGCTTAAGTGCTACAGCTGCTAACCAAAAGGTAGGCAGTTCAAATCCACCAAGCTGTTCTTGGAAATTCTGTGGGGCAGTTCTGCTCTGCCCTATAGGGTCACTATGAGTCAGAATTGATTTGATGGCAGTGGGGTGATTTAACAACCACTTTACAAATAAAAGGAAAACTCTGGTGGTGTAGTGGTTAAGTGCTACAGCTGGTAATCAAAAGATTGGCAGTTTGAATCTATCAGGGATCCTTGGAAACTCTATGAGGCAGTTCTGCTGTGAACTATAGGGTCGCTATGAGTCAGAATTGACTCGGTGGCAATGGATTTGATTTTGGTGTACAAGTGAAGAGGCCTTACTGATGATGGGTATAATTTTTACAGATTGGAAGTAGTGAGGGCTATTTCAAGATATGTTGTTAAAAATATAATGAATTTCCTTTTCATGATTAAACAAATTGGAGGAAGTGTTGATGTGGGTACTACCAAATGATTAATGTTGTGAAAATCATGGCCCTTTCATTTCTGAATGTGTTAGTCCCCACCCTGCCAAATCAGGGGGTGCTTTTTTGAAATGCTCAGCTTTAGATTTGGATTCTTGGATTCTCTGATTATAGATCAGCGAACAGGTAGCGTAAGAAGAGAGATGGGGTACATACAGTAGGAATAGAGGAAAGGCCTCACCTTGGTTAAAATATTTATACAGATCGTCTACCCGGAAGGGGATCCTGTTAAAGGAAATTAATCATCAAAATACAACTAGAAAAATGTATGTTTCTATATTTATAGTTGCATTTTTTTCCCCTTCTACTCATTGCTATTTAATGCTTATTTCCCCCAATTTGTAGTTCTATAAGGACATAATCTATCAAAATTTCACAAATACAGCAAAATGAATTGTTCTATTCAATTCACTTACATTAATCAGTTGCTGACATTAATTTCACACCTTTGCTATTCCTCTATTCCTGCTTTATATATATGTGTATATTATTAGCAGCAGCATTTTGGCTGAATCATTTAAGAATTACTTGCAGGCATCATGACACTTGGTGCTTAAAGAATAGGGAATTTACTGACATAACCACAATACTATTATTATACTTTACAAAATTTAAGAGTGATATAAATTTACAATCTTATATTCAGCTGACAATCAAATTTTTCTGCTCTTCTGATAATGTCCTTTATAGTTGTCTTTTCTCTATCCAGTATCCAGTCAAGTAGAATACATTGCATTTGTTGCTCTGGCTTGCTGTTTTCCTCTAGTTTTTTTTTTTTTTTTTTTTAATAACATTGATATTTTTGAAGATCTAGTCCAGTTGTTTGGGAAAATATTTTTCTGATTCCATCTTCATGATGAAATTCAGATGGGATATTTTTGGCAGGAATGCTATATTGGTAATCTTGTATCATTCTCAGTACAGAAGCAAGTGATATAACTTTGTCCCATTATTGACTACATTAAGTTTGATTACTTGGTCAAGCTGGTATTCACTAGATCTACCATGAAGGTGCCAGCTTTTTTTTTTTTTTTAATTTAAATGTAATGTGTTGTCTACAGTTTATGAATTTTTGCTGTGTGAAAAATACTATGCTTGCTGAAGTCTCAATGCAGTATAGATGGTCCACAACCAATTCATATCCATGATGTGATGAAAAACTCTTCCACCTTAAAAGGCCAAGGAGTCCCTGCTTTTTGTCAGTATGAACTTAGAAAAAATTTCTTCACCTTCTTGAACCTCATTTTTTAGTCAGAATTAAAACATCAAAGGTCAAATGATGCTGTTTTATGTTATAAAGTTGACCTTCCATCAAAATCATCCTATCTAAATCATGTACTGCCCAGAAACTGTAATTTGTACCTCCTTTGTGTCCATCTGTAGTAGGCATCTTGCTAGTGAAACATTTCCAGATTGTGCCAAACAGTTAGTACTCCTTTCTGTTTGTTCTTCTGATACTTTGTACGTGTCATTTTCACAGGCAGCCTTCATCCTAATGGGCTGTCTTGTTAATCTTTTCAGTCCTTCTGGGTTAGAACCTGGTACGTAGTAGGCATTAAACAAATGTTTGTGAATAAGTAGACGCTTAGTTCTCATTTATAAACATGGATAGGTAAGCTTTCAATTTACCTTTATCCCCCTGAGCACAGTAGTAGTCTTTCATCAGTTTTCAGACTAATGTTTTATATAAGGGATGTTACAGAGTGTACATCTGGTCCCATTATCAATCCAGGAATGGAGAAGAGAAGACAAAACAAGCATTGCAGGATTCTTTCTTTTTTTAAAAAAAAGATAAAAAAATAAAAAGAAAGAAAAAGGAAAGGGGGAGGGAAAAAAACATGCCAAGAGAAAAAGACCACACTAGATAAGTCTATTGCATAAATCAAAAGGGTTTGTGTCATAACATGAACATGTGCCATTCCTGCTTGTATATTGAATTTCAGTAGTTGGTTGCATAAAGAAGTAAAGTGTAATGAAACTGGCAAGCAAAGTATTCCCCAGTCAGCCTTGTCTTTGTTCCATTTGTCCTTCAGATAGAGCTTTTCTTGCCTTTTTCAATAAAATCCATCCAGCTTTTTTATTTTTTCTATTTTGCATCTCTCGGTAACTGAGCTGAGAAGACCAATGAGATTCAGGGCTTTTATAGTTCTTAGCAGCTGCTTTTTAAGAGATCAAAACTTGGAATGCTGCTACATGGTATTAAGGCTTAACTATTGATGTGTCCCTATAGGGGATATGTTTTTCTCGAGGTGGAATGAGGGAAGAGGAGAGAAGGGCGAAGGATGACCCCTTCAAGCATGCTCGGCACAGTAAACCCTAATTTCCTTGTTTCCTAGGATCCTCTTTGCAAGCTCAGTGCTTAACCTGACCGAACTGGCTGCCCTTCGGCCTGACCTTGGGAAATTGAAAAAGATTCTGTATTTCCACGAGAACCAATTGGTATATCCTGTCAAGAAATGTCAGGAGAGGGATTTCCAATATGGATACAACCAAATTCTTTCATGGTAGGTATAGATTGCATCATTATATTTGGTCCATTGCCACTGCTTTCTTTATAGATGGTTAGCTTTTAAGCTTAGAGACTGACCATGTGCCTATTTAAAAAACAGTTCAAGGTAAATGTAGCTATATAAGCATTTCCATGGTAGTGCTTCTTCAGTATATATAGGATAACATCACATCACATCATCTTTTATAAAAAATATATATGTAACGATCTAGGAATATGGAGAAATAATTATTCAAGTGTGTATTTTTCACAGCATTCAGAATGTAAAGAACTGTCAGAGACTTTTACTCCTTGACTTTGTAATCTTATGTTTAAGACATACTTTTAGAAAAGGGCAGTTAGTCAACATTGACTTACCTTCCACCTTCACTGTATTCAGCTTAGATCAAAATAAAAAATTACAGAGGAAGAAAAAAGAAAAAGCCTAAAAAGCAAAGGAGTTTTGTCCATTTAAAATTTTTTGTTGTTGTTGTTATTTGTAAGACAGAGGAAACTATGGACATTTGATTTGTAGGTTGTTACTTTGTCCTCATGAAGTCTTCTAAAATTGCACAATCTTATAATACCATGATGTTTCAAAGGTAACAGTCCTTCTTCATTGTTACTTCACTAAAATATATTTCCTGAAGCTTAGTTAATGAAAATAGCTAATGGTGACTCTGTAAAATGATTTTGGTATGAAATCCCAATCAACATAGCTGTAGCAATAGTTAACTAAACAGGACTGCTTTCAGTTTGGCAGTGATTTGGGTGCATTTCACTCACCTTTATTAACAGTTATTAGCAACTGGGATTGATGGTGGTATCTAAAGAGGCATCAACACCTCTTACAAGTGTGTTCCATAGTTTAGTTGACATAAAGAAACAAGTATATTGTAATACTTCTGTGTTTTGAGCATTTTGTAAATGTTTTCCTGCAATCGTTTTTACAAGCTGCTTCAATTGTAAAGTAGCAGTGCTATCAAAATAGAGTGGAACTGCTTCACTTCAAATGTCTCATAAAAGAAGCAACCATTTTAAAATTCCACAATAAAATTAAAATACTTTATATTGAAACAGAGAATGGAAATATGTTTCAAAAGCAAAAATAAAATCATTTTGTGTTTTATCAATATGGAAAACATTTGTAATTGTCTTGATTTCTTGAATTAGCATCTTTCTTTTCCTCAGATAATATGTACTTATTACTCTTGAGATATTACTGAGAAAAAAAATATTAAGTCTGTTTTTCCCTTTATGGGTGGATTTTAAAGTTGATGGAAGTTACACTCAGTCATATCAGAGCGGAAATACACCATGAAGGGTATTTTTGTAAACTATCTTGGATCTTTAATTCAGCATAGACTGGATTTTATAATTATAAGAACATAAATAGTTGGGTTTCATGCCTTATGAGGGCAGATATCTAAAAATTTTAGCTTACTGACTATTATATATCTCTTTCATAAAAGACTAATTTTGTTCATAGGAAATGGGAATGTAAAAGCTTATGTATAATCTTTCAGCATTGCTGTTCTCTAGAGGATAAGCTGATAGACAAGCTTGGAGAGAAAGAAGTGGACTTGCTCATCAGTTGGCTTCATAGTGGGAAGGAAATGGTTCACAGTAGTCCAGAGGAAAAATAAGAGTGTCAGAAGCAGTCCTGTTCAGATTCTCTTAGAAAAGTATGACTCGTGCTTCCTCAAATGTTTCTTTAGTTTTCTTGCTGACTTCTGCTTTTGTTGGCACTGTCCAATTTTTTTCTTGACCGTGTGGCAGTTAAGGACTTTAAAGATGACTGACATAAGCACTCACCTTAAATAGAGGTTTCACTGACCCTGTAACTTATGAACACATGCCATGACTGTATATTATGACCTGTGGGTCGCTATTACAATACATGATATATGATGAAAACAGACTAGCTGTAAAACATCCTTCAACTGTTGGTCTGTTACTATCTTTGTTTCCTTATTTATTGTTTAGTGTTAACTCAGCAATTTTTATGACATTCTACATTCTTCTGTATTATCCATACTGTAATCACCTTTGCCCCCCAAATTTGTGCTAGGATGCATCTGAGGGGGAAAGAACAAAGCACAGCAAAACAAACTTCTATGAAGATTAGCAATTTTAGAGGGTATAGATTTGGCAAGTCAAATTCCTTTTGTTGGTTTTTAATCAGCAGAACTTTGGTTGCTTCTATAGATAAAAATTAAACTGAGAATTTACTGTGGTATTTCTGTTTTCTATATGCTCTGCTTATTTCCTTGTGTTCCCCAGTCCTGTGGACTTACATGTTCTCATTGCAATTTTCTTGATCTCTGGGGTCACTGTGAGTTGGAATTGACTCAACAGCAAAAGGTTTGATTTTAATCGTTTTTAGGGTAGAATGAAACTATTGGCTTTGTCTGTTAAATCTTATGCACCTTCTTTTCAAAGGATTTGTATGAGTATGTATTTCTTTGAGATCCAGTGACAGTGAGTCATTGCTTAACCCAAGAAGGTATTTTAAAATAAATCAAAGCAGTGGTTCATTAAATCATTTTTTGATTCATAAAGAGATGATACTACATATTCAGGTTTTACACAGCTTAGCCAAGCCAAGTGCCGTCGAGTCGGATCCGACTCATGGCGACCTGTGCTTGTTATGTTAGTCCTTTGGTTTCCAAAAAAGGAAAAAAGAAAACTTACAGGGAATTCTGAAAACTGCTAGCATCGCTATCGCCCACAAACATTGTTTTCACATTTGCTCATGGTAATAAATTTGAAATTATTTGTGTTAAATAAAAAACATTAAAGTCTGTTAGTCAAAAAAGCATTTCTTTTGTACATGATGTTATGATGCTTTATAATACATTTCTTTGTGTAATCAATGGGACCTACTGATTTTTTTCAGTGTCTCGATTTTGGTTTCTGGATCCCCTTGCAGTTATTTTTTTCTACTTCTGTGACCACCTGGAATATTATAGTAAACTTCATTATTTGTAGAGATCGCATATAATCCTTCTTGTCTAGAGTTTAAAAAAATGTAAGATAACATGTTGAAGCAAGAGCTAAGCAAGAAATAGACTTTAACCATCATGCTCTAGGATGGAAATTATCTGAACTGATTGACTTGAAGGTATTGAGAAGTAAGGCAAGTTATTCAGTAATATGGTTCAAAAGTATGTTTACCACCGATGTGGAAACCCAACATGAGTAAGTGAGCCAGGGAAAAAAGGTCCTGTTGTACTTATGTTGTTGCAACATAGAAGGTACCTGACAGTGTGGAAAATTATGCTTTAGTTTGAAATCTTACGTGATTCCATTGAATCATTTAATTCCTCTACTGTCTTCTACCTTCCTGTGATATAATGTTGATGAAACTAGCGATTAGAGACATTCTGATAAATAAGGATGACAAATGGAGAGTTCTTTGCAAACCTAAGGTTCCATATGAACGCTGATTGATACACAAAGATCTTAGGATTATAAAAATAATTCTGAATAAATGTAGACGTATCATTTGGATTTAATCTTTTCCCTTTACAGCCTGGTGGCTGATGTTGTGGTATTCAACTCGGTTTTTAATATGGAATCATTTCTCACTTCCATTGGAAAATTCATGAAGCTGATTCCTGATCATAGACCCAAGGATCTGGAAAGCATCATCAGACCCAAGTGCCAAGTAATTTACTTTCCGATCAGATTTCCTGATGTGAACAGGTCAGTAAGTTTCACTCTCTTCTCAATATTGTGTTCTAAGTTACTCTTCAAAGGTATAGAAATCGGTGTTGCTCTTCTTGCCAGTTTACATTAACATGGTTAATTAGCTAGTCAGGTTCTACTTTGCCATACTGTGTTTCATAAAGATTGCAAATAATCAGATATCCAACATATTGCTGACTACTTAGTCCTGCTATGAGCTCTTCCTTTCTTTAATGTGTTTGTCTGCCAAAGCAACGTACACTTTCAGCACATCTTCTTGTGTTTCTGCCTTTGTTTGTTGTAGACATGGGTGTCACGCATTTTCTCAACCTTTGCATTCAGTGTATGCCACCTGGTTTATATGTGTAATAGTCACTCTTCCGAGTCAAGCTCAAACTCACTGCCATCGAGCTGATTCTGACTCCTAGCAACCGTACAGGACAGAGTAGAACTGCCCCATAGACTTTCCAAAGAGCACCTGGTGGATTCAAACTGCTGACCTTTTGGTTACAGACATAGCACTTAACCACTATACCACCAGGGTTTCCCTTCGAAGTCAAGTAGTGTTAAATAAATATCACTATTTGGATTACTTCATTTCCCATGTTTTTTTCTTGTTTTTTACATCCTTGGATTTTTATTAGTTAAATATCTTAATAAAGAGTAAGATCTTCTATATTAAGTCGAAAATATGCTCAATGATTGCCATTTCTCTTTCTCAGTTACTAAGAAGACATTTTTTGTTACTCTCATTGCTGGGCCCATCCTGAATTATCGATGGTTGATGTGGCTCAAAGGGAACATTATGGAGTTACTTTCAATTAAACCTAGCAGATCTTTTATTTTTTTTACTACCACAAGGAACACTTCCCCCTGATGAACAAAAAAATTTATTTCAGTGGGACTCTCACTAATTGGGATTGCTGGTATTTTGTAACTGATGACATCTGTTAAAAGAATTTGGAGACAACTGTTTTAACCCACTCCTGCAATAAAGGTGAGAAACAGTTTAATGTTCATCCGTGCCATGCAGGAGGTCAGCATTAGTCTCTGTGCTCTGTACTTAATGAATTCATCCAGGTTTTGCTGCAGGGACAGTAGTCCTTATCCACACTCGTAATGCTAGTTTATTTGAGTGTCTCTCTGATTAATATTTCACTGAAGAAAAATCTGCTTAATACTAAATCAAGTTAGTGGGTCATAAAATTTAAGTTACACCATGTTGCTCAGTTTTCACTTAGGAGTTGAGAAGATGAAGACCTGTGGAAGAGATTGGCTTGCTTGTCATTGTCACAGGCTATATTCAAGTTTAGATCCTCTGACTTTTGATTCCATTTTCCGTTTACTCTGCAAACTTCCTGTCATTATAGGTCATTTTTCAAAAGTATTAATGACTTACTTGGCATTTCAAAACTCATAAAGCTAAGTGAAACTATATATGTATATAGTGAATTTTCTCATGTGTGATGAAAAAAGTAAGTTATATTTTAGATCTCTTATTAGCTAAAACACTGAAGTGGTTTTCAAAATTCAAGTTATTTTTTTATTTTTCATCTAATACATTGGTGAAAACATACATTTTTAAGTGAGAGTAGTTGGTTATAACATATCTTAATTATTACTGCTATAGACTTCCAAGCAAATTATATATTTTAAAATTTACTTGCATCTGATATGTTTCTACACCATCTTATGTTTAATGCACCTTAAGCAATTGAATAGTTTATTAATTTGGACTGTATTACCATAAAGAAATCGAGCTAAATGGAAGAAGTTGAAGAAATATTATGGCCAAGATAACATTCATAAGCAAGGTCTTAGCCCAGAGTGTTATTTGAATTATTTTCAAATGTTAATTTGCTTTATCCATCCCAAACTCATGTAGTGCAAGTAAGTGATTATTTGCATGAATGACAGTCATTCTAATGCCTACAGTCTTGAAAAAGTATTATTTTGTTGAGATGTTGAAATACATTTAATAATTACAAAGGTAAAATAACTAAGATGACTTAAAAAAACAGGTTTTGAATGCTTCTCTTTTTGTCTGTAAAAATATTTGATCATGAATGACAAAAACGAATTTAAGGAAAAATAAAACAGGACATGTATTAAATTATTAACATATACCATAAAATATATGATATATTGGATGTTAGTACAAGACGTGAAAATCCACTTTTCAGTGAAATACATGAAGATTCGTAGAATTGATTATCTGTTAAAATCAGAGCATGTCTGTCATGTAGGCATTCGGTAATATTGAACTTGTGGCAGCTTGTGCTGCCTGTTGCCCTCTTTGCCCCTCCCTTGCCTCGCTCCCAAAGAGTAGAAAAATAGTAGCAGAAAAGATATTCACTACTGCATGTATTAAACATTTTAGAATGTTAGAGTAGCATAATATATCATATACAAGCTCTTAAACACTAGAGGAACACATATATGTATTTGAGTCCTGACCATTACTTATTAGCTCTGTGACTTGTGATAGGTGTAATGACTGATCATAGGGTACTACTTCATGGTTATGGTTATGTTGACCTAATTTCTATTTTGGAAACCCTGGTGGTGTAGTGGTTAAATGCTATGGCTGCTAACCAAAAGGCTGGAAGTTCGAATCTCCTAGTCACTCCTTGGAAATCTTATGGTTCTACTCTATCCTTCAGGGTTGCTATGAATCCAACTTAACTCAATGACAGTGGGTTTGTTTTTTTTCAATTACCATGTAAAGATACTGTATAGGAATGATAACAGTGACTAAATTATTAATATATCTCAAATGCCTACCATAGCACCTGGCACGTAATAGACCCTCAATAAAGATTAGTTCATTCTGTTAACTCACCATCAGCATAACTATATACATTTATTGCTACCTGAATATGGAGGACAAACCCTACCTCTCGTATCAGCTCATGAAAGTAAAGGACTGTTATGCCAAAGGTAGAGCCTAGTATAAATACAGAGGTTGATTTACTTATTTTCTTTATCACGCTGACTCAAGCAGTCCTTTGTCCACTCCAGAACCTGCTGTACGTTGACTGAGCTAACTTCTTTGTTCTTCTCTTGTCCTGACTTTCTTTCTTTATTCAGCTTAGCTTCCATATTTCATTACCGTTCTCACTGTTTTGCATATATTCTCAAATAGTTTGCATCTCTTACTTCGTATTTAATTGGCAAGACTCTACATGTAGTTTACTCTTTCACCCACTGTACTCACACTCATAACTGAATGTGATAGGAGAAAACATTCAGTCGTACTTTTTAGCCCTGCTCTGAATTCATGACTCTTGAATTCTGGTGGACTTCTGAAGCTGCCTGACAAGGATACTGCATTTTCCCTCTTCCCCAGAGCTTGTCATACCTTCTGTCTTTTTCAGTCTCCAATAACAAATGCTCTGTTTTCATTCTCAGCTAATAATTGAAACAATCAGAAGAGAATATTGATAAGCTACCACTACCAATCTACCCAGTTACCTCTCTCCGTCTTTCCACCTGTTATGAACTGACCACACTGCTGTCTAAGGCTACCATCTTCAGTTCTTTAACGGAGCCCATCCTCCTTGCATAATCAGAGTATTCTAGCTTTTTTCCTTCTGTGTTCTGTGTCATCAATTTTCCTGATTCTGAGTTCTTATTTTCCCTTTTCTGGATCATTTCTGTTAGCATACGAAAAGATATTTTGTACATGTTTAAAAAAAAAATCTCTCCTGATTATACTTCTTTTTCTGTTGTCTCATTTCTCACCTTACCTGTGTAGCAAAATCCTTCCAGAGCTGTTTATATTTACTGCTTCCGGTTTCATCTCCACCATTCTCTCTTAGAGCTGTTCCACTCAGGCTGTCTCTGTCAGGGTCGCTGATGACTGCCATGTCTCAAAACTCTGCAGTGAATTCTCACTACTCGTCTTCCTTAACATCTTAGAATTTATACACTATGAAACATTCTTCTGTTGGTTTCCAGAACACATACTTCCCTGATTTTCTTACAGGCTGCTACTTCTCAGACTCTATCATGGATTGAATTGTGTCCCCCCAAAAATATGTGTAGCCATGTGGCTGGGCCGTGATTCCCAGTATCTTAGGACTGTCCTCTCTTTTGTGGTTTTCCTATGCTGTGTGTTAAAGGATAGGGTGGGGCTGTGAATCCCTTTTAAGATCACCTCCCTGCTCCACTGTAAAGGGAGTTTCCCTGGTGTATGGCTTGCCCCACCCTTAATCCTTTCATCCTGCAAGAGATGAGAGGAAAGAGAAGCAGACAGACAATTGGGAACCTTACACCATCAAGCAAGCAGCACCAGGAGAAGAACACGTCCTTCAGACCTGAGGTTCCCACACCAAGATGCTCCTTGGGCAAAGACTGATACAATCCCGGACTTTCCTCCAGAGATGACAACGGAAGAGCCTTACCCTGGAGCAGACACCCTGAATATGGACTTGTAGCCTACCGGACTGTATAAGAATAAACCTTCCTTTATTAAAGCCATCCACTCTGTGGTATTCCTATTAGAGCAGCCCTAGGTGACTAAAACAGACTTCTTTGCAGTTTGCTCCTCTTCATCCTGCCTGACTTTTAACCTTGGAATTGTCTTTGACACTCTGACACTGAAGGGTTTGTTGGAGCAATAACCCAAGATTAAATTAGAAAAGAAAGAAGAGCCCGCAGATCAACAATGAGAACATAGTCCTGTGGAACAGGAGGGAAAGGTTTTATATGGTCAGTAATGCATCGAGAGGAGTAAAATGCAGGTAGGATAATGACAAAACAGTGTCTTTGAATTTGACAACTAAGAAATCTGTGGTTTCCTACCCTGAATTATTTTAGTTTGTGGCAAAGTTTCTTATGTCATTTGTGGCAGCCAGAGAAACTTATAACTTAAATCTGAATGAGACTGAAATCTCTCTTTTACACAGACACACACACAAATGCACACACATGCACACACACACACACACAACCCACTGCTCTTGACTAGAAAACCAAAGGCACCCAGGCCCTGAGAAGCTAAGTGTCTCCCAGCAATCGCACAGCTACGTATGGACAGAACAGGAATTGGAACTCATGTCTCCAAGTCTCAACCCAGTGTTCAGCCCACTACTGACTACTGTAAATGCCACTGCAGAGGTCCTGATTATCTGATTTTTCAACTGACAGCAGATTAGCAGCATCAGATTGGGGGTGTGATAAATGCGGGCTCACAGACAGCAGTGAAACGTGACAGCTGACTGACAGCTTGACAAGAAGGGAGCAGAAAGATAAACTATTAAAAAAAATATATATGAGAAGTGAAAAAGCATAGCAGCCTGGAGCCACTCTCTGACAGGGCAGGCAACCTGGCCCATCGAAGAGCCCCTACAGACTTTTCTTTGTGATTATAAGAGCTTGTACATCAAAAGGATGACTGTGATTTATTAAGAGTGATTAAATGGTGGCCAGTAAATTGTGTTTTGGAATGTGGAGAAATGTATCACCCACTCTGGCCAGAAATTATAAATAATAGACATGGAGGTAAATTATCTCTTAATGCTAGGATATGCACAAGCCATGTTATTCATTTAAACAAAGACAATAAACATTTCTTCCATCCTCATACAGGTAGTTAGGAGCTATGATAGCTGCTAACCCAAAAATAAACACTTGAAATCCACCAACTGCTTCTTGGAAATTCTATGGGATAGTTCTTTTCTATCCTGGGTCTCTGAGTTGGAAGCAACTTGAAAGCAATGGGTTTGGCTTTGTGTTTTGGAAAAATTAGGGAGGTAAGGGGAAAACTGAATAAGTTGTCTACTTTAAATCTTCCCTAAGTAGAGTTTTTTCATTGTCTGTATTTTCTGTTGGTGATTATTGAACAAAGCAGATTTTGCAATATTCATACTAGGAGATAAATATGATCAAAATGCTTGGTGGACTGAAACTCAGGACTGGGATATATAGCCAAAGATTACTATTCTGTGGCAAGACTTAGGTCAGATCAAAGATGGAGGAAGTTTTACTGAGTACGTGATGAAGGCAGGTTTCACATGAAACTCTTTGATGCTGCAGATGAGGTAGATCCTAAAGTGTTGTAAGGAAGGAATCCTTTGGGTTTGTGAGCTAGATGGTAAAACAAGTCAGTGTTTTCCTAATCTAGATTACATATTTGTCCTGAAGGCCTAGCAGAAATAGGGAGTTTGAAATATTCAGACCTTTGTGCAAGTCTCATACTCATAGAATCAGAACATCTGAAGAACTTGCAGTTTGCTTTTTGGCAATGTCATCTTTAGAAGCTAGAGCTAACCACAGTAACCAGTGTTACCAATTCTTTATACCATGTGTTGTGCCAAAGCATTTCATACATGTTTTAGCATTTTATCTTTCCAGCAATTGCACAAGGTATTTCCTATGTATAGTTGGAGAAATTCAAGCATAGAGAATGTTAGTAACTTGCTTAAAGGCTCACAGATAGTAAAGGTATAACTAGAAATCAAATACCTTTTTACCCTATTTCAGAACCCAAACTCTTAGCAGTCTTACTGTACTCCCTTACACCAAAAGCAGTGTTCTGGTCCCTGATACTTAATTCAGACCATTAAAGAACAACTAGGGTTAACAAAATAGAAGTGACAGGAATGTGGGCTGAAAATGAGCATGCCATGATAATGTTGTGAAAGAAAAGACTTAAGGCTCTAGAAAGCAGATTTTTAGAAGTTTGAAGAAAAGAGAGTGTACATATGCCCGAAGTTCTGAAAAAGAAGACTCTTTAATTGGATGTTAAGGATGGAAGTTGACTGCGTCTGCATGGCATCAGACTTGTCTGTCTCCCCGTGAGACTTGTTGGGAGTGAGGAAATAGCTACCATATTTCATGTAACTAGATTAACTCAACATCCAATACATTGCGCCATATAAGAATGTATTATAGAAATACAGTAGATTACAAAGTGACATTCTGCATCCTCACAAAAGTTCGTGTCTCCCCAAGGAATTGCTTCAAGGAACCATGAGTAGGGAGTATCAAAGCAGCTGTGAACCTTTTCGAATACCATTTAGTTGTATTAAAGATGAAGAGAGACAAGTGCTCGGGATGTCGAGGCTGTCCTTGTATATATTTGTTACTTGCCTGCCTTCTTAGTCTCATTATATGCTGAAGAGTTTGTTCATTATGGTTATATATAATTGATGTAAAAGGTCAGGTGTGTATGTGCTAGTGAACACCTTTAAAAAAAACAACAACAACAACACCCAATTTACTTTTTAATGAGGAGGATGAATGCATAATACGTATTAGGAGTTTAAATTTGGATTTGGGACAGATGGAGATAAATATACTTTCCCGTTGCTGTCAAGTCAATTCTGACTCATAGCAACCCTATAGGACAGGGTAGTTCTGGTCCATCGAGTTTCTAAGAAGTGCCTGGTAGTTTTGAACTACCAACCTTATGGTTAGCAGCCATAGAACTGGAGCACTGTGTCTCGAAGGTTCCCAGCTATACAGTAGACTGAGAAATATGTGTTTTAGTTGGCTTTCAGATCCACTTTGGTTAACACAGAAAACATGCTGTATCACCCTGGCTGATGACTGCTTGGGGAAGAATTTCACATTTCCTGATCATTTCACTATCTTCCTATTTTCCACAATATTTAATTGTTGGAGTTGTCCTAGAGTACAAATAGCAATGGATTTTACCTTACCCATAGATTTCCTCATTTCATAGTAGCTTATACACTGCCAAAATATAGATAATTAAGAACAGCTCTTCTCATCCTAGTTGACAGCAGAAGGAGGAGTAAAAAGATAATCGTCATTTGGAATAATATTAGCTTACTGAAAACTTTAAGGATTTCTCTCCACCTTTTCCATGTACCTGAAATATAAAGCCGAAATAGAGGTTGCTGGACTTCGCTTAACCAGTTTAGGGACCAAAACGGGGAATTTTAGAAACGGTGTGAAAACTTTAAATGAAAACTCTCAGGCTGTGCAAACAAAGGCGAGGAGCCTAAGGGCTTTTTGAAGAGTTCTTACTAATGAAAACACTGTTTTACATTGCAAAGCAGATGTGTCAGAAAACAACAACAGATCTCTAATTTGAGAATCTGTGGATTGATAGGACAGAAGGCAACCACCATGCCTCCCCACGAAAAACTTTTTGTTTTCTTCCATCAAGAGTTCCGATTTGGGAGGGAGTTGCCAGAAAACGCTTTAATCTTCTTAGCTCATGTAGTCATAGTCCTCAGATATTTTCAGAAAGTATTGGTGTTAGACATATTGGTAAAAAACTGCCTTTGGTCTACAAAGTAATGAAATGGAAACCAGCTCTTGAATATTAATGTAGGCATGAAGTAGAAGAAAAGTTTGACATTTACAAATTTAAACATATACATATTTGTTTAACAATTACTTTGACTCTTTAAAATGAATACAACAGTGTTTTCTTTCCATGTCATTTTGAAGAGTTATTATATAGCATCATTTTACTGGGGGAAAAAGAAAACTTTCAAAACTCATTCCAATGTGTAATGCACTTACTGCCCAAAAACTTCCTTTATATGCAATCTAAATCTTTTATGCTGCATCTTTTTACTCTTGGCTAGAAGGAAAATATACACAAAATCTCCTTGTTGGTCTGAACTGTATAGGATAAACTTATGCTTACTCAGAATGTTTGTTAATGAAATTATCACCCGTATCATGCATATTTGCAACAGTTAGATTGTACTCTCATCAATTTATGACATTCCAACAAAACATGATGAACTAAGTGTTTCCCCTTCCAATTCTTCCAAAAGAGATGCTCTGAAATCAGCAGCAACAACAAATATTGCTCCTTTCTTTAGAGGAAGGCTTATCCCTGTTCTCCTCAACCATAGAGGACGTATGATTGATTTTATGTCAAAGACTCAGTGTCCCCCCACCCCCATTAGATACTTGTAGCCTGTCTCTGAGGGAAATCTGGGAGGCAGGAAGCAAAGGCCACACACCACAGGGCTGAGAAATAACTGAAAATCAGAAGCACAGTCAGCTAGGGACCGTATCAGCCCAGAGGGATTCATGAAGCAGAGTGGCTACAAAATAGGGAAGAATGAAGGATAAACTGAAATCATGCTTAAGGGCAGTTCAGCAGAAGGCTCACTTGGGCTCTTTTCACCTTGGAAGCCCTGAGGCAGCACCTCACCCGGCTGCCCTTAGTGCGCAGTGACTCATTCTGAGCCATCAGTAGAAGAGCAAAATATGTTATATACTCTGTACATCAAATGAGGGACATATACAGTGTGTAGTAGATTTTAAATAAATTATTTTGATGATTAAAAGATTAAGCTTTAGTTATCTATAAAATGTTCATTTATGCAAAAACACTATTTTAGGTAGCACTAAGTAAAAGATGGGAGTGAGCAGTATGGTGTACAGGATTCCAGCACTTACTACCATTATTCAGCTTGGAGCAAATCACTTAGTGTCCCATCATTGCAGTTTACCTGTCTGTAAGGTGGAAATTAAAATAGCACCTACCTCTGGGGTTTGTTAGGAGGGAAATTATTACACCATGCTGAACACAGTACCTACAACCTAAGCAGTGTTCCATAAATGTTAGGGTCTTTATTGATACTATTAGCATCCCCATTTTGGATATCTCTTCACAGGCTTTTTGGCAAGTTCACTCTTTGTAAAATATAAAGTTAGTGGTTTTGTACTTCTAAGCCAAGAGATTCTTTCAGTATTTCTTTTAGCTTTGGTTTGGTTTTTACAGAGTTTCTGAGTTTCTGTTTATCTCAAATGTCTTCATTTCATTTTCATATTTGAAAGATAGTTTTGCAGAATATATAATTCTTGCTTGGAAGTTCTTCTCCTTCAAGGCTTTGAATGTGTCATGCCACTGTCTCCGTGCCAGCATTGTTTCTGCGGAGAAATCTGATGAAAACCTACAGGGTTTGCCTCTGAATATTAGCTTTCTTTTACATTTCACTTGCTGCCTTTAAGAGTTCCTGCTTATGTTTTGTTTTGTTAAGCTTAATTATAATATGTCTTGGAGTCTTTCTTTTGAGATCTATATTGAGTGGCATTCAGTGTGCATCTTGGATATAGCTATGTTGTCTTTCATAATTTCTGGAAAGTTTTCTGTCAGCAGCTCGGCAGTTCAGGTGTCTCACTTTGTTCAGGTACTCCAATTAATTGTTCCTCTTAATAGAGTCCCACATGCTTCTGAATGCTTCTTCTTTTTTCGTGTTTCTTTTTTGTGGTTTCTCCTCATAAATGCTGGAGTCAGTAGCTCTGTCTTCCAAGTTAGAAAGTCTATTTTCCATTTGTTCCATTTTGTTTTCTTGGCTTTGAATTGAAGTTTCTATCTCTTTGATTTTGTTCTTGATGTGTTAACTTTCAGAGGACTGGTGTTCCATCAGATCAAACAGCTTGCTTAATTTTTCATTGTGCTCTGCTGCATTTTGTATAAAGTCTAGGGGGGGACTCTGTATACTCCTTTTGTATTCACCTTCTGATAGTTTCAGAAAAGTTTCTTTGTCTGGAAAGTTCTTTGGTTGTTTCTTTTGGGGGCCTTCTGAAGCCATGGGTGATTTGTTAGTTATGTTTTTATCCATAGTTTGCTCCTTTTGGGGCATCATGTGAGTCAGTAAACTTCCCAGAAATTATGAAAGACAACATAGATATCCAAGATGACAGCCTGCCAGTTCATATGATGGTAAGCAAAGTGTAGTGTAGCAGTGTGAGTGCTGTATCAGATGAGTGGAAAAGTCCCAAATGTTGCTATCTGTATCTGCCTGGTACCTATAGTACATAGAAATTCCACAGGTGTGGTAAATGTTGAGAATAGAAGTAAACTTAGTTGTTAGTGTTCTGCTGAAGGAGACTAAGGGATGTTTTAAAAGTTTCCCATTAAGAGGTAACCAATTTAGAATGCTCCACTGAACACTTAAGTTACCAGAATAATCTCTAATCCAGAGTGGCCCGTTCATTTAGAAAGTCCAAATAAAGGAGACTTTATTAAATAGAAAGTTCTTTACAAGCCTTCTTCAGAGTATTGAGATACATAAAATATACTTAACAGTGATTTAATTCTTTTAGGTTTTATTCATATCTTTGTTCATTCAATATTTATTAAAAGCTTTCTGTTTATGTGGTAATGTCTCAGTAGGTATTTTAGGATAAAGGGATCAATTAGTTAGAGTCTTTAATGTTAAGGTTAGAATTTTGTGAGAATGATAGGGTATTCAGGTGACTGAGTGCAAGATAGAAAAAGCCTTGTGCTTTTTATGGCATTTGAGTTGGGCCTTAAAGCCTGATTAAGCTTTGGGCATATTAATAATAGCTAACATTTATCATAGCCACACAGTTTATGTATATTACTTCTAATCTTGACCAAAAGTCTCCAAGCCAAGTACTGTTAGCTTCACTTCACAAATAAGAAAACAGGTTCAGGAGGTTAAGCTTGCCTGAGATCATGTAACTACCCAAACTGTCTGGCTCCAATATGCTTCTTCCATTTATGCCATGTTTTTTTCTTGCTGTCAGGGAAAAGAGGGTGGATGGGAGTGAGCAGGAGGGCACATTGTGAAGAGACAGAATAGTTATGACCAGATTTGTGGCAGTGAATAATCACTGGATCTAGAATAAATTAATTACATTTGAGTTGATAGTGTGAAGAACTGATAGAAGTAGGAGTGAAAGTTAAGACTGAGGAATTTGGATACTAGCCTGCAGTCATCTGTCAGATACTGTTAAGTTCTGAAATAGAAAACTTGGTATTAATAAATCGGATATTGGTGAGAAAAAGAATGGGAAGCAGAGGTACAAGTTAAAAACAAAACAAAAATGCATTAAAGTGAAGTGCTGTTGCTAGGTGCTACGGAGTCACTTCTGACTCATAAAGCTTGTGTACAACAGAAGGAGACTGTACACCATCTTCACAGTTGTTATGCTGGAATCCATTGTTCCCGTCACTGTGTCCCCTCCTCTCTTGGAGGATCTTGCTCTTTTTCTGTGATTTTCTGTTTTACCAAATGTGATATCCTTCTTCAATGACTGATTCCTCCTGATAATGTCCAGGACTACATTAGACATAGTCTTGTCATCCTTGCCTCTGAGGAACATTCTGATTGTACTTCTTCCAAGACAGACTTGTTCATTCTTTTGCCAGTGGATAGTATATTCAGTATTCTTCATGAGCGCCACAGTTATGAGGCATCTGTTCTTCTCTGTCTTCCATGGGTGTTGCTTGTGAATCCGAGTAAAATGAAATACTCAAATATGTCACTCTTTTTTCTTAAAGTAGATTGTACAAGGATTATGGAGGACTTGAACAAGTGAAGTATCATGCAGATGAGGGAATGCACATAAGTATACTGTTTGTAGGCTTGGCAAATTGATGTGGCCATTTATTGGATGGAAGAATGATCAGAAATGATCTTTAACTATTCATTATACTAACTGGGAAAATATCTGTGCTTTTTAATTGAGAAACAGATTTGCTGGGGTACAGATGGTAAATTTAGTGTTGTATATATGGAGTCTGAGATGTTGGTAAGCCTCTTGGATGTGGAGTTGATGGGCAGTGTCTTTTCATGCCTCACTGTCTTAATTTAGAGCTTAGTGTGATTTATTATATTGATTTGCATTTGTAGAAGTTTGGGTGAAATTTGCTCTTCCCTTTGACATAGTTAGGGGCTCTGATTGCACAGTGGTTAAAGCTCATCTGCTAACCAAAAAGGTCAGCACTTTGAATCCACCAACTGCTTTTTGGAAATGCTATGACTAAGTTCTTTTCTCTATTACAGGGTTGTTGTGAGTTGGAATCAGCTAAATGGAAATGGGTTTAGTTTTGTTTGATTTGACATGTCTGATACCCATCAGGTTTATGTATTTTTAACAAATAAATCCAAATTACTTATTCCTTGTTATTTATGACTATTTCATAAAAATCAAGCACAGAATTTGTGAAAACATCAGATCTCTTGAACTTTTTATTTCTGGGTAAACAGGGCTCTATTGAATTTCTTTACCCTTTGTTTGCTTAGAGTTCAATGACTAAAGCATTTCAGTCCCTTTCGATAGACAGATCAAATACAGTATGATGAGAGAACAGCAAGATACGGTGCCTAAGAAGTCTGACTTGATGTCAAACAGAGCTGTGTTTCAATACTACCTGTGCTGCTATCCAGTTGGCTGATACTGGGAAAGTTGCTTGATCCTGCCTACTTCATTTTTTTTCCCTCATCTGTATACAAAGTATGGAGTGTGATATCCATCTCATTAGGTTGTTGTGAGAACTAAATGAGATGCTGTTATGTTTTGTGTTGTGTTCCTCCAAAATACGTATCAGTCTGGCTAGGCCATGATTTTCAGTATTGTGTGATTGTCCAGTATTTTGTGATCTGATGTAATTGACCTATGTGTTGTAAACCCTAACCTCTATGATGCAATGATGCAGTTGTATTAATGAGGCAGGACTCAGTCTGCAAAATTAGATTGTATCTTGAGTCAATCTCTTTTGATACATAAAAGAGAGAATCAAGCAGGGAGGAGAGTGACCTCCTACCACCAAGAGTGAAGAGCTCCCAACAGAGCATGTCCTTTGGACATGGGATCCATGTGCTGGGAAACTCCTACACCCAAGAGGAGACAGATGACAAGGACTTTTGTGCAGAACTAATAGAAAGAGGAAGCCTTATCCTTGTGTCCGGAATCTGCACTTACAGCCTCTTGGACTGTGGCAGAATAAATTTCTATTTGTTTTGGCTTGGCTGAAAGCAAAAATACCACTGCTGGTATTTGTGATATAGTAGCAGTAGATAACTAAGGCACACACTATATGTAAAGAACTTGAGGCGTAAAAAAAATCCAAATCCACTGCTGTTGGAAGCAGACTGCTACATCTTTTTCTCAGAGAGCAACTAGGGCATTGGAACTGTCAACATTTTGGTTAACAGTTGAGTGTTTATCCACTGTGCCACCAGAGCACCAACTGGAGATATGTCGTTCTTTTAGAAACTATCAAGTCAGTTCCGACTCATAGCAACCCTGTGCACAACAGAACAAAACACTGCCAATCCTGCATCATGCTCATCATTGTTGTTATGATTGAGCTCATTTTTGTAGCCACTGAGTCAGTCCATCTTGTTGAGAGTCTTCCTCATTTTCACTGACCCTCCCTTTGCCAAGCATGATGTCCTTTTCCAGGGACCTTTCCCTCTTGATGACACATCCACAGTATGTAAGATGTAGTCTTGCAATCTTTGCTTCCAAGGAGCACTCTGATTGTACTTCTTCCAAAAGAGATGTTTGTTCCTTAAGTTATCCATGGTGTACTTAGTATTCTTCTCAAACATCAGTTTAAAGGCATTAATTATTTTTCTGTCTTCTGTATTCGTTGTTCAGCTTTTGCATGCATACAGTGCAAAAACACCACGGCTTGAGTCAGGCGTGCTTAGTCTTCAGAGTGACGTCTTTGCTTTTCAACATTTTAAAGTGGTCTTTTGCAGCAAGTGTGCTACTTCTGTGTGAATTCATTACAGATCCAAGTAAAGTGAAATCCTTCACAACCTTGGTCTTTTCGCCTTTACCATGATGTTGCTTATTTATCCAATTGTCAGAATTTTAGTTTTCTTGATGTTCAGGTATGATACTGAAGACTGTGGTCTTTGATCGTCATCAGTAAGTGTTTGAAGTCCTCTTCACTTTGAATAAGAGAGATTGTGTCATCTGTATAACACAGGTTTTTAATGAGTCTTCCTCCAATCCTCATGCCCCATTCTTGTTTGTATAGTCCAGTGTCTTGGATTATTTGTTTGGCATACACATTGAATAAATATGGTGAAAGGATACAACCCTGACACACGCCTTTCCTGACTTTAAACTGTGAAGTGTCTTCTTGTTCTTTTCAAATTACTGCCTTGTGAACCATGTACAGATTCCTCACGGACACAATTAAGTGTTCCGGATGTTCTGGAATTCCCATTCTCTAGTGTTATCCATAATTTGTTATGATCTGTGCAGTTGAATGCCTGTGCATAGTCAGTAAAACAGGTAAATGTCTTTCTCATATTTTCTGCTTTCAGCCAAGATCCATCTGACAACAGTGATATCTCTGGTTACAAACCCTCTTCTGAATCCAGCCTGAACTTCTGGCAGTTCCCTGTCAGTGTACCACTGCAGCCATGTTTGAATAGTCTTTAGCAAAATTTTACTTGCATGTGATATTAATGATACTGTTTGATAATTTCCACATGTGATTGGATCAGCTTTCTTAGTAATAGGCATATGGATGTCTTCCAGTTGGTTCACCAGATATCTGTTTTCTGTATTTCTTGGCATAGAAGAGTGAGCACTTCCAGCACCATATCCATTTGTTGAAACATCTCACTTGAGGTTCTGTCAATTTCTGGAGTCTTGTTTGACATCTGTGCCTTCAGTGCAGCTGGGACTTTGTCCTTCAGTACTGTCAGTTCCTGCTCATGTGCCATGTCTTACAATAGTTGAATATTAACTAATCCTTTACGGTATAATGACTTTGTCTGTTCCTTTCATCTTCTTGTGAGGCTTCCTCTATTGTTTAACATTTTGCACATAGAACCCTTTACTATTGCATCTCATTGCTTAATTTTTCCCCCATTTCTTTCAGCTTGAGAAATGCCATGCATGTTCTTCCACCTTGGTTTTCTATGGTTCTCAATCTCCATGTCTTCGCACATGTCATGACAATAATTTATTTTGTCCAGTCACCTGCCCTTTAAAATCTTCTCTTCAGCTCTTTTACTTCATAATTTCTTCCTTTTGCTTTAGCTACTTAATGTTTAAGAGCAAGTTTCAGAGGGTCTTCTGACATCCAATTTTGTGTTTTCTTTCTTTCCTGTCTTTTTAATGACCTCTTGTTTTTTTTATGAATAATGGCTTTGATGTCATTCCACAACTCATCTGTTTTTTGGTCATTAGTTTTCAGTGCATCAAATCTATTCACAACATAGTTTACAAACTCAAATATTAAACATTAAATCTTACTTATCTACCTTCAAGTAGAAGTCACAGACCCTCAGCCACCTTACACATTCATGGAAATACCCACAACATGGACAGAAAGACAGGCTTTCAATCACAGTCAAGTGTTTGAAGATTACACGTAATAACATGAATTGTCAGTTTCTTCTTCAGAAAGTAAGATGCAGTTCCACTATACCATTATGGATTATAAGAGCCTTGTTTTACAACTGCTAAATCTGAAAAGCAGTCATAGAATAAAACATAACAGAGACAGATAAAAAAAGGACAAGTTAAAAAAAAAATCAAAGCAGGTAAAACAGACCCATAAGCAGGGTGCTGGAGACCCTAAGTACTTTAAAAGCAGGTACTAGGTGCTTGTACTATAGCAGTAAATAAAGTTAGTATGATATAAAGGATGGAAAAAATACCTACTAAATATTACAGCTGTGTCCAGATTAGCCATATAGGGTCAAATTCAGCTTACATTCATTAATAATCCACGGAAAGCATCACAAACTGATATAGCAGCACAAAGAGGTTCGTTGTGGCAACTGAAGTTGATAACACACAACAGCATAGTAGGCATGAGCTTACCTAAAGGAAAGGCAGCCAGCCAAGCCAGAGAGATGTGCATATAATGTATACCACCATACCATACCCTGGGCGAAAAATGTTATGTGTTCTCTCTCATCCAATTCTCACTTTAATGTATAGTTAGGGAAAGTAATGGTTAGATAGGGCAACAGAATTTCATTAGGATGCACATATAAAAAGTGAGTGAAACCAGGTTTGAATCCCAAGTTTATGTTTTTTTCCTCTGCACCACACTGCCGTATTATACGTGAGACCTGCAGCAGGGTCCCCTGAACTAATTGGAACATCAGTAGTCATGTAGTGGTGGCATTCATATGCCTCAAGATGAAAAAGAGAGACTCATCCGGTAGCCCTAGGAAAAGGTAGAACAGGTATATCATCAAAGCTACCTTGCAATAGAAATTTTGTCTGGAGACAAAACCATCTTTGCAAAAGAAAATTTGTCTGGATACAAACTCAGATTAAGAAAATATTTTCTGATCATGAAGGATAAGCAATTTATATAGAACTTACAGAAAGGAAGCATTAAAAAGCTGACAGCTATGGATAGTAGTGGTTCACTCACGTTTGTGACACCAAGTCCCAGAAAAGGTGCCTAATGACACTCTGAGTTTCAAATGTTAGAAGCTACTACTAATCACACCTAGAATAAGCTTTGTGAGTAACCCACTACTGTTTGGTCCATTCCAACTCACAGCATCTCCCCAGAGTTTCCAAAGTTGTAAATCTCTGAGGGAAGCAGACATCTTTCTCCCTGGGAGCCTCTGGGGGTTTCAAACCACTGACCTCTCAGTTAACAGCCCACCACTAACCACTGTGCAACAAGGCCTCCCATTACATAAGTAACCAGTGTTTGCTGGAGGAGCAAAACAAGCTAAAGCAAATAACTATCTGACTTATACATATTTTTACCTCAAAACAGGTCATAAATTAGAAAGATATTTTCAGTGAAAAACTGCAACAAGTTGTAATGCTGCTGAACTATTTGAGATTTAACTAAGAAGCTACTGACCATCTACACCTGATGAAACTGACCTACTTTGTCAGTGTTGGTTAATCCTACCCTACCAGATACTAGTGTAAGGGTAATCTGGTTCCACATACCTGATAGTTTCATAAACTTTTCGCTTGGCTTCTAAAATCTGGTTCCTCTGCTATAGCATTCTATGAACTTGAGTAAAAATCTGTGTGCTACTGCTACAGTTTTCTTAGATATAAAATAAAGGAATTGGAAGATTTTTAAAAGTTTCAGTTTCCTGTGTTCCATTTCCAGTTCCAGAATGTTCTAACTCCATTCCTTCAAAACCAAAAAATCAACTGTTGAAAGCTAAAAACAAAATCATTTTGTCTACAACAGAAATGAAGTCATTATTTTTCTCTAATTTTCCCATGTTAGTTAACAATATAGTAACTTTTAAAAAGTCATGATTTGCTTTGAGTTCACTCTCATACTTATTTTTTGTTTCTAACAGAATTCATCACCTAATTCTAGACTTTCCACTTTCCCACTGTGTCTTGCTTATGTCTTTTCAAATTGACTCTCATGGCCTGAGACAGAAGCTCCCTCTTCCATGAATGGAAACTAATTAGAATATACTTAAAGATTTCCTGTTAGAAAATAAATTTTGGTATTACACAGTTGAAATGGGGTAGATTTGAACAGACTGCCCCTCCTTCGGAAACCCCAGAATCACATGCTTTCTTCCAGGTGTCAGTTGATAGGTAAAAAATAAGAATAGATTTGCCGGGGGTTTGAATGAGGTGGGTACCTAAAACACATAAATCAACTCTGTACGTGTAAATGAGTTTAGAGTTGTTGCCATGTTCATGAAATCAGAGGTAAATAATAGTAACTGAAAGCATTGAAGTGGGAAGGAATTTCAAACAGAGAAATAAAAAAAATTTGTATTTTGTAGGAATACAAAAATATATCACATAGGAGAGAAGAGGTGCTAAAATGTTGTTTCTTCTCTTGGTGTCACCTAATTATATGTAAATTTTCATATGTATGCCCAAGATGGAAATAAAAGAATAGCGAAGTGGTATCTACTATTCTCTCCTCATGGTTTCATGAGAAACTGGACCAAGATTTCATCTTAAAACAACAGGCAAGAAAGTAGGGATTTACTTAAAGAAAAAGGAAAATACCTGTGTAATTAACGAACTTATCTTTAATCAAAGAAAATGATAACTATCTTATATTACATTCAAACTATTATCTGGACTAAGTTAAACAAAAAGTATCACAGTTAATAGTATTTGGTATGTAAAATTGGAATTTTCCAAAATAAAAAGTGTCAATTATTTAATTAAAAACTAGTTTCAGAGAAATACTATTAATAAAAATATGCTTATATGCAACATTGAATCAAATAGAGTAAGAACCACCAGAGTCAGACTTAAGGGAAAGCTCAGAGATTGTGATCACTTACAGAAGCCCCTCTGTAGATAGCTGATAGTAATGCCAATACAAACTGTATTATCTATCAGCTATACACTCAGTACACATAAGAGAACACATATAGAATAGTACTTGGGTTTTTAATATTCCTGGTGAATTTGTTATTTGTTTTTTTGAAAGAGAAGGTACATCTCTGACATATGCTCTAGGAAAAAGCTAGTCTGGAATTCTTTTGTGTATTTCACATAAATGTACCAGAAATAATATACTCAGAGCTAGTTATAAATTCAAAACCCTTTTAAGATATAGCATCATTGTTTCTGACTCAGAAAGTCTTTTTACTAAAAAAAACACAAACAAAAACATTATATTTGGTGGCAGAAATAATTTTGGTGCTTCAGAAATGTAACACTTAAGTGAGAAAGCCGTTTCCTCCTCTGGATGATGAAGCATCACTTTCATAAAAATCTGTCTTTGGAATCTTAATTGTGTAGCCTGTGATAATAATGTATGGCAGTATGCATGCCCTCAAATAGTACAACTTTTTTTCCTTAAAAAAAAAAAAAGTCAGACAACAGTTATGACCAAATAGGTAAGACATTGCCTAAAGTGGTGCTTTTTAATGTTGGATGCACCTTAGGATCACTTCATGGAGCTTAAAAAAAAAAACAAAAACACAACCCTATGCTCAGATTGATTAAATCAGAATATTGGTACTTTGTTTTTAAAGTCCTCCAGGTTTTTCCATCTATAGCCAAAGGCTGAGAACCACTGACCAATAAAGCATCTGAACCAGATAATTCTTCATGTGACTGCAGTAACCTCTCTTGGCTGCATCTTGAATGTTTTCAGTATTCCCAAAATATATCTTCCTGTCTCCCCTATGTTGTGAGGCAACCCACAGTGGAAATTATATGTCCACATGATAATGAATTTCTGTCCTGATGAGACAAAAGAATATGTTAAATTTTATTTATCTTTGATCTCTTTCTTTATAAGTATTGGCATTCCTCCATTTCCCATTGACTTTGCGTTCAGATTTTCTCTTCACTGTTTTTCCTGGGTGACATTGGGAATTTTTACCATCTGATGAAGGCAGATGTATTTTCAAATAAAAATGTCTTAAGCATTTGTTCTTCCTACTACTCTTCTCTTTGGCAGACTATTTGTATAGTTGATAAATAGTTTGCTTTCTTTAAATACCTTTTCATATAATCTTTGTAGCATGCTTCATGGGTATTTTAACCTAGTTTTATGGTTTTTCATGAAATAAGGTATTTTCTAAATATGTTATGCTGAATTTAACTGAAATAAGCAGTTGTACTGTATGCCTTTAAAATGATGATGATATCTTGCATTTTAGGGTAGCACTTTCATCCTGTAAGATTCCAAAGCATACTGTGAATGGTTACAAATTATACAGTGAAGCACAGTCCCCATTGTAGAGTGAAGCATGGCAGCTGTTTAACAGCTCATTGCAACACTACACAGCAGGTTAGGGTAGGAAGTGAAGAATAATACTGGAGTCACTTGAAAAAATTGCTAGAGGGGCTGAGGTAAGCAGAATGTAATTACCTAAGTTGGAAGTTATCCAGGACATAAGGCTAACACCTCCAGTCTAGAGGAGAAAGCTCTGATTCTTTAATAACAATGTACTTGCCTTCTGTGTAACTGAAATATAAGGAGATTTCTACCCCTCTTCAGATCATCGATATGTGCTCTAAAATTGTTCCAATCGAGACTTAAAAATAATATATATATATATTTTTAAAAAGCCCTCATTTTTAAAACCCCCATGTTCCCATTAACTCAGAAAATGATAAATAGGTTTCTGTTCTTGTGTTAACTTTGGCTGCTAGCAGCTTTTTATAGAGTTTGTTGAGAGAATTCTGAAGCCATATTTGGGATTCAGAAAGAATTCCATGATAGATTAGTGATGTCTGGTGTGGGCAAGGGAAAAGTAGTAGGTGCCCACATACTGTGTTTTTGTCACCCTAATAATAAGACTCTTGGAATAATTGAGCAGTACTCAGTTGTTTGGAAAATTTCCAGTTATTTTAACTACTACAGATACATTTTGGTTTGGGACGGTTCTGTTCTGACCTCTAGGGTCGCTTATGAGTCAGATATGACTCGATGGCTGTGGGTTTGTTTGTTTGAAGGAAATCTTAGGGAAAAGGACATTGGCCGTTCTTTAATAGCCATCACTGGTGGGGGTAGAGATAAAAAGTTAGAACTGTAGGTTGACAATCTTGAGATTTGCAAAAATGTCCAGAAAAGGAAGCACTTTAGGGCCAAATTGGGTTATTATCATCTGGAAAAATAATCAACACACCTCATTGGGGATGCAAACAGGAACTAAAGTTAGGAACACAAGATACTAGAAACGTGTCATTGAATCAAGTTGACAACAGAATTTGGTTTGTTAAAGAAATGTTTGGAATGTAGGGTAATAAGTCCAGGGAAGCCCTGGGTGCCATGTCTGAAACCAGCACGAGGGACAACTCCCAGTTACACTGGCTTCTTGGCTCTTTGGTTCTTACCCAGTCAGCGCTGCCTTACCCACCTCAGCCTGGTGGATCCAGCTCCCCGTCTTTGATAACACTTAGGACATCAAGTAAATAAACCTTTCATTCTGTTGATGATAACATTAGCAATAATTTTATAAGTGAGGTATTATATAATTTATTTTATGCATGTTACTTAGTTTGCACAGCCTTGTGTTGTCATTATTATAGTTCGCATTTACAGATGAATCTCAGAGAACTTATCTGTAGTCACATTGCAAGTGAATGGAGATACCATGAGTTGAATGTTGACCTGTCTGTCCTCAGAGCATGTGCTTTTAATAACCGTGCCATAGGATTTCATAAGAATAAGGTCATTACATGGTAATTCCAAAGCAGTATGACTAGAGGGACATTCAGGGATTTTAGAGCACAGCTGAGAAGGGAATTTGGAAAGCTCCTAGTAGCAGATTAGAGTGTGGATAATTCATCTTTTCCTTGTGTTTCATGATCACTGTTGGTAGAACTGTGAGGACTTGCAGACTGTTTTTTGTGATTCCTTCTTTTGGTATAATATGAGGTCTGACAATTAAGGTCATGATTGTGTCCTAGAAAAATTGCTAAGTACTTCACTGCTGAATACCACTATGGGCACTTTTGAAGTACTCCCCTTGGGATGCTACACACTGGTGCCAGTACCTAGTCTACCCTTCAAAATAATTTTGGAACTCTTTTTCTGGAATGGTCATCAGAGCTGTTGTTGTATTAACCTTGGTGTCCTGAATGTCACCAAAATGTCTTTCAGTATTTTCTTTATCTTTGGATAAACTCAAAAGTCATCGGGGACCAGATCAGCTGAGTAGGAAGTTACTTGTTTACTGGCTAATAACTCCATCCCAGACAACAGTACAGTTAAGTTTGTGGACTTGCCACCTTGCTACCATGCAGAATGGTCATTCTAGAAAGATTTCCAAAATTGCTTTGAAGGGTGGAGTAGGCACTGGCATCAGTACATGACATCAGTGCGAAGCTTCTGAAGGGGAGTTTTTCAAAAGTGACCATAGTGTTTTTCAGCAACAAGGCATGTAGAACGTAGAACAGTTAAGTTTGTGGACTTAATTGTTCGACCTTGTAGATGCAGGCATGCAGGAGTGGGGATCAGTCATCCTGTTTAGAGAGAATTCCTGTGTTGCTGTGGGTTTGTTCAAGGTGGCCTGTAAGGTTACCTCAAACTTTGAGTTGTTTTGACTCTGAATTCTTAAATGTGTGCCATAGTCTCTATTTTCCCACATTCCACACTGATATCCATTGCTATGGAAAACATTCTTCTAGTCTGGTTTTAGATAATCCAGACTCATAAGCCTCCTCTTTTCAAACATCCATGCACCTAGCAATATAAAGAACAATAACTTAAAAATTACAAAATTAACCTATACGAATATGTTGTGATTCTTCTGTGCAGTTGGTGTTCTTTTTATTCTTAGGGTTTACCGGAGAGGAAGTGTTAAAAACAGCTTAGATCAGTTGTCCAGCTAAATAAAACATAAATAATCCTTTCAAGTTCTAAATAGTATGATAAAATAACATTTTAATTTGGTGAAGACTTATATGGAGAAGCAAGTTTTATTTGATTATCTGTACTTTGTTGTTGTTAGGTGTTGCTGGTTTGGTTTTGACGCATAGTAGCCTTATGTCTAAAACAGCCAAATACTGCCTGGTCCTGTAGCACCCTCTGAGTTGTAGCTGTGTTTGAGCCCAATGTTGCAACTCCTGTGTCAGTCTGCTCCCTACATGCAGCTCCCACTGTTCTCCTTGCACGGTGACAGCACGGTCTTCCTCTCTGTTCTGTAAATGTTGTATCCTAAAACTCTCCTATCCCCTCTTCTCCACCCTCTCCCCTGCCTCCAGTAAGAGGTCAGCAGGACGACATCCTATAGATGCATAGAACCATGAAGTGCACACACGACATGGGCACTCTGTTTCGCCAAGTCCAATCCATTCCTGTCTGAAGAGTTGACCTCCATTATGATTTATGGACAGGGGCAGCATCAGGGTCAGGGGCCATGTTCCAAGGGGTCTTGAACTGTCAAATGTAATCTTTTAGTGGAGAACTCAGGGTGCACCCCTTATTATTCTTGTGTTGTCAGTGAGACTCAACTTTGTGAGCCCCATCACAGCTATCACTGGTGGTGGCCGGACACCAGGTGGTTCTTCCAGTCACATGTCGATGTAGTCCCCCACTCTAGAGAGTATCTTTGTCTTCTGGATTCTCTTTCCCTCATGTTGTTTTGGTCCTTGGTGATCATCCGTTCCATTTGGTGTATCTCAGAAGGCAGCTTGACAGCTTTTAAGACCCCAGACACCACTCACCAATATGAGGTGCAGACGACTCACTAAGTAAAAAGCTAGTTGTGCCAATTAGCCTTGATTTCCCTTGAGAGCATGGTCCCCATTGCCCAACCACAGCTACTTTGTCCTTGAAATATTGGGTTAAGATGGGAGGAGTACTCACATTGTGTTGAAGTCCAGTTAATATTAATCTTCTTTCTAATGTGCGCTGTCACAGATTTCACCCAACCAAATTTCCGTCAACTGTCTACACCATACCCTCTTCCTCACTCCCTTCCCACACTTGCGGCCATCAAAGAGTCTTCTATGTATGCCAAGCCAAGTGCCTGAGTCTGGTTTTAAGTTGTTATCATAGGAGTCTCATAGAATATTTGTCCTTTTGTCACTGACTACCTTCACTCAACATAATGTCCTCCAATTGAAACCAGGTTATAAGATGTTTCCTAAAATCATCATTGTTCTTTATCATTGCATAGTGTTCCATTGAGTATATATACCGTAGTTTATCTATCCATTCCTCTGTTGTTGGGCATCTGGGTTGATTCCATCTTTTTACTGTTGTGGACTGTGCTGCAAAAACATTTGTGTGCATGTATCAGTTGGTGTGAATGGCCTTGATTCTGTAGGATATATTCCAAGCAGGGGGTCAAATGGCATATCTATTTCCAGCTTTTTAAGGAAGTGCAAGATTACTTTCTGAAGAGGTTGCACCATTTTGCAACCCCACCAACAGTGTAGGAGAGTTCCAGTTTCTCCACAGCCTGACCAGCATTTGCTGTTTTGAGTTTTTTGGATCATGGCCAACCTTTTTGGGGTGAGATGGTATCTCATCATAGTTTTGATTTGAATTTTTTTAATAGCAAATGATCATGAGCATGTCTGCATGTGTTTTTTGGCCGCTTGGACCTCTTTGGAGAAGTGTCTGTCCATCTCCTTTGCCCATCATTTAATTGTATTATTTGTCTTTTTCTCATTTATATTTTGTAGTACCTTAAGGATTATAAAGATGAGACATTGATCTGACATATAGTTGCCAAATATTTTTTCCCATTCTGTAGGTGGCCTTTTAATTCTATTAATAAAGTCTTTGGTTGAACAAAAGTGTTTGATTCTTAGTAGTTCCCATTTATCTATTTTCTCTTGTGTCGTTCATGATTTGTTTGACAGATTTTGAAGTCTGTTTATGTTGTTTATTGAAGTTGCCATTGTTGTTCCTACTTTTTCTTGGATGAGCTTTATCGTATTAAATTTGATATTTAGGTCTTTTATCCACTTTGAGTTGGTTTTTGTATAAGGTATAAGGTATGAGTCTTGTTTCAGTTTAGTGCAGATGGATATCCAATTTTCCCAGGACCATTTGTTGAAGAGATTGCCTTTACCCCAGTTTAATGTCTTAGGGACTTTGTCGAATATCAGCTGTTCGTAGGAGCATGGTGTCATCTCTGGGGTCTCAAGCTCTGTTCCATTGATCTGTCTGTCTATTTTTCAACCAGTACCAGGCTGTTTTGACCACTGTGGCCTTGTAATAGGTTCTAAAGTTGGGTAGTGAGAGGCATCCTAGTGTGTTCTTCTTCTTCAGTAGTGCTTTACTTCTCCAGGGTTTCTTGCATTTCCAAGGAAAGTCAGTGATTTGTTTCTCCACCTTAAAAAATGCCACAGGAATTTGTATTTGGATTGCATTGTATAAGTAGATTGCTTTGGGTAAAATAGACATTTTTAAAATGTTAAGTCTTCTTATCCATGATCCGGGTAGGTTTCTCCATTTACGTAAGTCTCTCTTAGTTTCTTTTAGTAAGATTTTGTAGTTCCCTGTGTTATTTCTCTGATTAGATTTATTCCTAGGTGTTTTATCTGCTTGGGGACTATAGAAAATAGTATTGATTTGTCTGTTTGTTCTTTAATAATCTCATTGTTGTTATAAATGAGTGCTACTTATTTACTTATGTTTATCTTGTATCCTGAGCCTTTACTGAACTCTTCTATCAGTTTGTGTAGTTTAGGATTCTCTTTAGGATTCACTGTGTATACAATTGCATCATCTGCAAATAGGGAGATTTTTACTTTCTCTTTGCAGATGCAGATGCCCTCTGTTTCTTGGTCTTGTCTAGTTGCTCTGACTAGAACTTCTAGTACAATGTTGAATAGGAGAAGTGAGAGTGGGCGTCTTTGTCTGTTTCCCATACTCAAGGGGACTTGTTTCAGCCTCTCTCCCTTCGGGATGATGTAGGCAGTTGGCTTTGTAGTAAATGGCCCTTATTGCATTAAGGAATTTGCCATCTATTTCCGTTTTGCTGAAAGTTTTTAGGATGAATGGGTGCTGGACTTTATCGAATGCCTTTTCTGCATCAGTAGACAAAATCCGGTGATTCTTGTCTTTTGTGTTATTTATGTGGTTGATCACATTAATTGGTTTCCTGATGTTGAACCAGCCTTGCATTGCTGGTGTGAATCCAGCTTGATTGTGATGAATTGTTTTTTGTTGATATGTTGTTGTATTCTGTTGACAAGCATTTTGTTGAAGCTTTTTGCATCTGGATTCATGAGTGATATTGGTCTGTAGTTCTCCATTTTGTTGGGTCTTTCACTGGCTGGTATCAGGGTTATGCTGGCTTCATAGAATGAATTTTGGAGTATTCCATCCCTTTCTATGCTGTGAAATGGTCTCAGTAGTGCTGGAGATGCCTCTTCTCTAAAAGCTTGGTAGAATTCTGTGGTGAAGCCATCTGGGCCCAGGCTTTGTTTGGTTGGCATTTTTTTGATGACTTTTTCAATCTCTTTGTGATGGATTTATTAAGTTGTTCTGCTTCACCTTGTGATAATTTAGGTAGGTGATAAGCATCAAGGAATTTGTTCATTTCCTCTATGTTTTCAAATTTGTTAGATTCTTTCATAGTATTCTGTTATGATATTTTTGATTTCTGTTGGATCTGTTATGAGAAGTACCCTCTCATTTCTCATTTGGGTTGTTTGTTTCCTTTCTTGTTTTCCTATAGTAAATTTACCCAGGTGTTTGTCAATTTGGTTGATCTTTTCAAAAAACCAGCTTTTGGTCTTTTCAATCATTCATCTATTCTCTAATTCACTTAGTTCTTCTCTAATCTTTATGATCTATTTTCTTCTGGTGCCTGAGGGGTTCCTCTGTTTTTCTCTCTCTACTTGGTCAAGCTGTAGGGTCAGTTCTTTGATTTGGTTTCTTTCCTCCTTCCAGAAGTGTGCATTTATGGAGATAAACTGACCTCTGAGCACTGCTTTGACTGTATCCCATAGGTTCTGGTAGGAAGTTTTTTCATACTTGTTGGAATCCATAAATTTCTTTATTTCTTGCTTGATTTCTTCTATAACCTGTGGTATTTTGAGCTAGGTGTTGTTCAGTTTCCATGAGTTCTATTTCTATCTACATTTTTTCTGCTATTTATTTAGACTTTTATGGCTGTGTGACCTGAGAAAATGCTTTGCATTACTTCAGTGGTATGGATTTTGCTGAGAATTCCTTTATGTCCTAACACATAGTCTATTCTGGAGAATGTTCCATGTGCACAGGAGGAGAAGGTGTAGTTGTCTGCTGATGGATAGAAAGTTCTGTATAGGTTGACGAAGTCTAGTTGGTTAATTGTGGCAATGAAGTCTTCTGTGTCTTTACTGAGCTTTTTTCTAGACAATCTATCCAATATTGAGAGTGGTGTGTTGAAGCTTCCTACTATTACTGTTGAGTTATCTGTCTCTTTTTTGAGTGTAGTCAGTGTTTCTTCAGTGTATTTAGGTGCTCTAAGATTTGGTGCATAACTGTTTAATATCGTTAAGTCCTGCTTGTGGATTGAACCTTTCAGCAATAGTGTCCATCCTTGTCCATGACGGTGGATTTTACATTAAGATCTATTTTATCTGAGATTAGTATTGCCACATCTGCTCTTCTTTATGTATTGTTAGCTTGATCTCTATTCTTCCATCCTTTAATTTTCAGTTTGTTTGTATCCTTAAGTCTAAGGTGAGTGTCTTTTAGACAACATATGGACAGGTCATGTCTCTTCCTCCAAGGTATCACTTGTTGTCTCTTTACTGAAGTGTTCCTTCCATTCACATTTAGTGTTATTGTTTATAAGCCAAGCCAAGTGCCGTCAAGTCGGATCCGACTCATGGTGACCCTAGGGGCCAGGATAGAGCTGACCCCCAGAGTATTCAAGGAGCACCTGGTGGATTTGTTATTGTTTATTGTTATATTGTTTATATATTGTTTAATGCTGTCATTGTGACAAATTTTTTTTTGTGTTGATGCTTTCTCTGTTTTTCTTATTTATTTGTTGTGGGACATTCTTCTTTGTGAGTTGAGTTTTCACCTTTTTCAGGGTTGGTTTTGTGGTTGTTGCGACTCCTGTATTGTTTCTTAATTTGATGTGTGCCGCATCCGGCACCAGTGAACGGCACTGGGAGTGGCCCAAGTCCACGAGGGACAGGAACTGGGATGAGAAAACTCACTTACGTACAAAACACATCACAAAAGATAAAGTGGATGCTGGGTGGGACCAAGGCCCCTAATGGGGAACAGTGGCCACCAATCCTCTTTTACAAGCTTTATTTATATGCTTAACAGGCAGGAAGATAACAGGGAGGCACACACTGCCAAAAATGGTCATGATCTTTATAGGATGTTTTTGGATTGGTTACAGAGCACACGGAGGTCTTGTCTTCAAACAAAGGACAGGTTCAAGGAAATAGTTCAGCCTGAGCTTATTGTTCTGCAAACAGTTTCAAGGCACCATGCAGAGAAGTACAGACATGGGGTGAGGGATGGAAGAGGGCAAAGGGGGTAGGACATAGTAGCTCCCAGCCCAAAGCATCCCCCCCTTTTTATTTTTATATAGGGATATGTCAATAAGGTGATAAGTGGAAGGAGAAGGAGGCAGATGAAGACAAATTTTTAGTGTGGCTGGGGCTGCTGCTGTTCGCCATGTCTCTGTTTGTTACCTGGGTCCTGTCTTGAACTGGGTGTGGGGCACAGAACAGTCATGGGAGCAGGAGAGACCTTGGGGATGAAGACCTGAGTCCCAAATGTATTGAGCCCAAAGATTCTTCCTGATAGCCGTTCTATGACTGTGCCTGTCTTAGTTTGTACCGTCTCTTGCTAACCAGCCATTCTTCCTGATGGCCCCTTCTGCAACTGTGACTGTCTTAGGTTGTTCCTCCTCTGTGGAATCTTACCCGTCTCTGGCTAACCAGCCATTCTTCTTGATGACCCCTCTGCAACTGTGCCTGTCTTAGGTTGTTCCTCCTTTGAGGAATCTTACCCATCTCTGGCTAACCATCCATCCTCTGGGGCCAAACAGGGTGATGTGAGATAATGAGCGGAAGTTTATGTCTCCTTTGTAGCCTATGCCCCATGGCTGCCATACCTAGCAGCTGCCTTGGGAATTCCTCACCTGTGGGAGGGGCTGTGGCTATTATCACAGGTGTTGGGGAAACCAGGTTTCTTTTCTAAGATTGGCCCAGCTTATAGCATTGGGCAAGAAACTGAGTACATGGCATCAGCCCCTGGGAGGTCTCAACCTCCACAAGGCCAGGAATACACACAAGACAATCTCATATATGGAGCATATACAAAACACCCCCTTGGTTATAGCAGGCAAAAGAGATGCTGTCATTTAGGAACAACAGAATAGGAAGATTCTATAAGGAAGAAGGAAGAAGAAAGACCACAGAATCTGACAAATAGGTAGGCAGATGAGAAGAGGAAGCACCCTGGTGGCATAGACAGGGATGTGAGCATCTCTCCCTCTTATTTTTGTATAGTCAGCTTGGTTTTATGATATGCTAGGGCCAACTCCATCAGTTGTTGCTGGAAGATTCGGCATCTGAGTGGAAAGGCACAAATTATAGACTCATCACAACAATAATAACAATCACTGAATGTCAAATTATATTGAAAGGATTAAATCTGTTGAGTAAATCCAGGACTGCTTCTGTTCGAGTGTGAGGCTTTGTACCTCAGGATGCTGGATGTCCAGAATTTGTTATGAAATTTTTGAAGGTCTAGGCTCATGTTGGCATGGTGAAAAATGCCCAGTAGCTGGGCGGCCACGTGATCCCATGCCAACTCATTTTGATTGTGAGGCAGAATGGTGACACAAATGTGTTTGAACTCTGCATGACAGTGTAACCCCTTACAATATTTTATGACCTTCACTTGACTCCCAATTTGAAGGACTGTAGCCTCCAAAGCATCCAATTGTGTTTCAAGTGTGTTATCAGTGACCTCTTGGGTCTCTAAAGTATAAGAATTATTTTTTGCAAGCCGATTAACAAAGTGTGTAGTTTGCATGTTTTGAGCCAAAGCCACAGAGGCAGTTATGGTAGAGGCCAACAAAGTGAGTTATGACACTATGCCAAAAATAATCAATCCAATTACACAGCAATTCCAATCGAATTGGTTTTTTATTTCTTTGAGAACTTGTTGACCACAATCCTCATACCAGGGCTTGGGAAGATTAGTAGGGACCATAAGGAAAGATAGTCTATACAGTGTAAGAACAGAAGCATTATTCTCTCAATTAAATTTGGCAACACAGTTTGTAAGATTACAATTGCTACAGGAATGTAGAAAGTCCCATCAGGGTTACTAATCAGTATGCATACACTAATAAAAACATAAGGATTCTGTACACATGCAGTGCACCAAAATGGTTTGGATCCAACCCCATCAAGATCATTTATACTGGCACTGGATGGATTTATATTTCCCGAGCAGGCAACTAGGCGCCACAGATTTGGTTGCTTGTAATGGCCATTGACATAAAGTGAAGGAGATGGGAAGAAGCCAGTGTAATTGACGGACACATGTGAGTAATCGTGAAATTGTACAGAGGCGATAGAAGTCATGTTGACCCATGGGGTGCAACACTCAAGCCAGGACTAAAAGCATGGCTGGTGCACAGTGGCACTTCGATTATAGCAGAATCAAGAATCATTAAGTGGCTGCCAGCCTTCTAGTTTGAAAGTTTTACAGATGGTAATCTCATCCCTGTTCTTGGAGCCATTGGTCACAATAGTTGACTTTTCTACTTCCCACAATGACATTCACAGGGAACTGGGTCCTAGGCACAGAGGCAGTGCAGCAGCCTTTCCTGTATAATTAAATGAGCTGTTGTGTACTGGCATGTGTTTATTGGGGCAGCCCCCTAAAAGCTGGGAAAGATTGGTAAAAACAGGAATTGCAGCCGGTATTTCCCAGGGCAATACATGAGCCAAAGGTGGATCAAGGAGGAAGGTCCAGTGAGATTTCCCTGTGCTGCATCTACCTGGGCTGTGAGGAGTGCAAGCATTGCCACAAAAACCAAATCAAGGTTTTTGGAGTTGCCCCCTTGATCTCTGACCATGTTTTGTGCTTGTTTACTAAATTTTGGGGCCTGTCCCCATGTTAGGGAAGAAGCTTGGCAAGTTGGAACAGTAGGTCCTCGAGTGGTTGTCATTTGGGGCCACTTTAGGACATCTCTTTCCATGTCCAATGTCAGCAGCTATAATCTGGTCACCATTTCTTCAAGGTCAGTAACTGCACCCAGTGATGTGTCACACTCTCACACAAATCTTGCAGGAATCCACATGGGTCTTGTTTCTTCTGGGGAGACACAAACAGAATCCTGTCCCCACCTAGGTACTGAGCTAGGACCATTCCACTATCCTATGGAGGGAACTTTCCAACATACCCATCTCGGCTTGTCCTGAGATGGGGATGAGGCGTGATAATGCCTTTTGGCTGCTGTGGTGCCATCTTCATTAATTTTCAAAAAATTTAAAGTATAGAGGGCCAAATTAATGATTGTGGATGGTGTAGTTTTGTATGGCACAAGGAAGTCTCCTCCCGTTTTGTTTTTGTATCATGGTTTTGAGTGTTAAATTGGCCTTTTCAGCAATAGCTTGTCCCTGTGAATTGTAAGGAATACCAGTGGTAAGTGAAATGTGGAAGGTATGGCAAAATTTCTTAAAGGTGAAGCTAGCACATGCTGGTCCATTGTCCGTGTTCATGGCCTGTGGACAACCCAACACCTGCATGGTGTGTAAGACATGGTCGATGATGCACTGCTTTGGCAGTCTGAGCTGACACAAAAATCACGGAGGAACAAGTGTCTGTGGAGACATGGACAAGACGGAGGTGCCCCAAAATGCAGGAAAGTGAGTATCATCCATACTTCAGATACCATGTGTAATAATCTTGAGGCATAATACCACACAGGACATATCAAGATTATTAAAACTCTCTAAATACTCACATAGTGTAAAATAGACTTATATGTAAATATCTGAATTCTCAAGTCAAAGTATTGGCTTTGATGATGTCAGATAAATTTATAGTCAAGTTAGCAATCGAAACCAAACCAAACCAAGTATTACGGAATTAATCTTGAATCACAGCAACTCTATCAGGCAGAACAGGACTGTTTCACAGAGCTCTAACTGTTGACCTCTGGTTAACAGACAGCACTTAATCAGGGTTTGTCCAGGTAATAATTAAAAATAATGGAATAACCAATATAAATTTAGGACCCAGTGAGAAATGGGCACCTGATTTTTAACCCATGTCATATAATATACTGAATAAGACTCTTACTATCCTTTTCTCTCAGAAAAGGACACTCATGGTTTCCATGAAATTTTAGAGCTGTCAGGAGTTTGTTATAGGGTTGACAAGAAACAATACTAAAGTTACTTTAAAGATCTAAAGTAAGAAAATCTTAGCTTTTTCTGTGTAAAGTTTTGTGGCATGATTTGTTGACTCAGGGAATCTTATTTTAATGGGAGATTAAATTTTTGTCTTTAAGAGATATTATATAAAGGACAAATTAACTGTTTAGAAATTAGAGAAAATTGTTATTTAGGAGTGAACAAGCCAATTCTGTTTAACATTAATGTTCTTAGATAATTTCATAAGTTAAATTATTAAACTCTTGTCAGACAAACAAAACTTTTGATTATATTAAAACATTTATTAACAGGCTTCTGTAATAATTTCGTAAAGAACTCCCTTAAGACTTTTTGTTGTTGTTGTCTGAAAAGCGAATAGTATATGAGATACCTGTTTAGTTCAATTATTGTCAAAGTCCAGGGCTGAAATAAAGCTTATTTAAATACTTTGGGTCTCTAACTAATTTTTAAAGTTTTATCATTTGGCTTTTAGAAGTTAGACAAGTTACTGTTTAATCACAAGATGTCACCTCTGATAAGGATATTTTTTCAGACTTCTCAGATAGGTCTCATTTCATGAAAATTGAAGGAAAATAGTAATCTCTACCTGGTTTTTCTTTTTAAAAGTTTTCCTGTTGTTATAATTGAAGGGCAGTTTTTGCCCTGCTCTCTACCGTTTCCTGGAGGACAAAAGCTCATTAGTTTTCTTTCTGCTCTTTCGGAATTGTTACTATCTCTTTAAGACAAAACTGCCTCTTCACCTGATGGCTGTGAAGTTAGGTCTTTTTTCAGCCCAGTGACAACATGTTTGGATTCACTTGAAATTTGGCCTTTTATCAACCTTAATTTAGTTTAAGTAAGACTCTTTAAATCAGGTACACTGGTAAAGGCAAAAGACACCTTTTCATCAAAAACAATTTGTGCAATGACATAAATATTTCCAAAATCTCACAGAGAAAAATTCAGAAACACCACAAATGCATTTATCTTATCAAACATGCACACAGGAGGCCTCACAGTTTATTGCACATGCATTCAGCTTCGTTAGGACATAAACGGCTGTTTCTTTAATTAAAAATGAGCTCATGAGCATTTTAACTGTAGGATGAAAGATAACTGTATGGCTCCATTTGATTGTTAACTCTCTGGAGTTTAGTACCTGGCCAGGCCATATTATTACAAGTGGGTACCCATACTGAGACCAATGAGACAGAATTCGCCCTGGTGGGCTCTCTTAAGAAACAGAGGCCTTATTTCCTACATTACAGAGTATACAGATATAGAGAAAACCTTTTTAAGTGGGACAAATATTCCTTTCTCACCAGACAGACGGTACAAAGACAGACAGGAGCTCCATACTTGTTGAGAACTTAGAGTTCTCTGCATGCAGACAGAACAAACACTTGAACAGACATGGTACCAAGACAGACAGAAGCTTCAGCCTAGATGGGAACCTGAGTTCTCTGTGCACAAACAAGGTGAAGCACTTGAACCCTCTTTAATCTAGTAAATTGACGCTGGGTGTGGGTGGAAGGCTTTTTAAGGTGGAAGCCGTACCTCCAGACCCATCTGTCCAGGCATAGAAGGGGAACTCCACTAATCACCCTTTGTCCCAGGTTGAGCTTGAGGCAAGAGGAATAAAGGAGAAGAGCCCGAGGAATCTGCTTTTTAACCTGACAGGGTATCAGAGGTCCAGAGAAGTGGGAAGTGTTATGTTTAGAACAGTGTGCCTCACGTCTGTGGAGTTTGTCTTGCAGGGGGGCAGACAGTCTCCCTGTCTGCTCTGCGCACTCCCTCATCTTATCACGGAAGCCTTAGAGCAGCAGATGCCCTTTGGCTCTTAAATGTCTGACCCGTGCCCACAAATTACCTTATGGACCCAATCCTCAGCCTTTGAATCAAACAGGCAGAGACCCTCACCCTTCTGTGCCAGAGTTACTGAGGTGGAGGTAGCTAAGCCTTCAGAATCCACCAGGGAGTGCCCTGGCCTGAATTCCTCAGTTACCACAGCCACTCTCCAACCTGTTTACAGAGGGCTTTAGCAGATGTTAGCAAGTAAATGATAGGAGAAAAAGTTGGCTCTTGTCTGGGAAAGAACTTACCACAGGAGTCCCCTTGCTCCTGCCTGGCTCACCAAAATATGTTGTCGAATCAAATCTAAGTTCATCTGCCTGTAACTATAACTGAAAAGCACAGACAATGTCAGGTTCAAGGAATAATTTACTGGCATGTTGCTGCAACAAACCTGGGGAACAGTGGCCAATTCGAATTGTCCCCTGCTCTGGAAACCAAGCACATGTGTCTTGCACAAAACTTAAAAACTGGCTCAACTGGTCCTTTTTCACTCTTGTTCCTTTTGGCTTCAATAGGGCATGTTGGTGTAAAGCACTTGCTCGTGCAAGCCTGATTGCCTCATGTTTTACACTTGGTGTATCTGTTGCACCTCCACCACTGTTTGTTTTTGTGTGTGCACACCTCTATCGTAGGTGTCCCCTTGCCTTGCAGCTTTAGTCAGCAATGGCCCACTTTTCATGCCCCACCTTGGGTGCCACGTGCCGCATCCAGCACCCCAGCAACCAGCACTGGGAAGAGTCTGAGGCCTAGAGGGACAGGAAAGGGGATGGGAAGACTCACTCACACAAGAAACACATCGCACAAGATAAAGTGAAGGCCAGGTGGGACCAAGGTCGCTGATGAAGAACAATGGTTGTCGATCCTCTTTTTCAAGCTTTACTTATGTGCCTAACAGGTAGGAAGACAACAGGGCGGTACACACTGCCAAAAGTGGTCTTGAGCTGTGTGGGATGTTTTGGATTGGTTACAGAGCACACAGAGGTCTTGTCTTCAAGCAAAGGACAAGAACAAGGAAATTGTTTAGCCTGAGCTTATTATTCTGCAAACAGTTTCAAGGCACCAAGCAGAAAACTACAAACATGGGGAGAGGGAGAGGAGAGGAGAGGACAAGGGGGCTAGGACACAGTAGCTCCCAGCCCGCAGCAGATATGTTATTGTGCTTTGTGGCTGTCCTTGTGATCACCCTTAATAATCTATGTTTAAATCCAATATTAACTTCCTGTGTATCTGGAAGGACTATGACGACTGTGGCACATCCCTCTTTTTAATATAATGACATCATAGTTTTCATGATATGATCACTGGATCACTTCTTTTAATATTATAGCTTTGATTGAGTTTGGAGCCCTCCCTAACTGAGCAGGTTTCTGGATGATGTGTCCTGTATTTTCTTCTAAAATATTAAGTTAGTAGTTTTGCTCTTCTAAGCCAAGAGATTCTTTCAGTATTTCTTGTGGCTTTGGTTTGGTTTGTACAAAGCCTCTGAGTTTCTGTTTATCTGTGAATGTCTTAATTTCATTTCCATATGTGAAAGATAGCTTTGCAGGATAAATAATTCTTGGTTGGAAGTTCTTCTCCTTCAAGGCTTTGAATGTGTCATCCCATTGTTTCCATGTCAGCATCATTTCTGCTGAGAAATCTGATGAAAGCCTGCAGGGTTTCTCTCTGAGTGTTAGCTTTACTGTGAGTCTCGCTGCCTTTAAGTGTTTCTGCTTATGTTTCATTTAGTTAAGCTTGATTATAATATGTCTTGGAGTCTTTCTTTTGAGATCTATATTGAGTGGCGTTCTGTATGCACCTTGCATATCTATATTCTTTTGTAATTTCTGGGAAATTTTCTGTCAGCAGCTCCGATGCTGTCACTTGCTGCTTCTTTGAGATTGAATATGAGAAGTAGATCAAGGAATGCTCAGATGTCAGTTGAGAGTGACAAATGCTCATCTGACAGTGTGGAGACAAAGGACAGGTTAAGTGGACACTGCTCACTGTTGAAGGTAGAGAAGGAAGAAACTGGCACTTATTAACAGATTTCAGGTGTTATACAAGGTGTTTCAGAGAGAGCGAGAGCTTATTTTAACTAGAGACAAATTTCTCCAGGCTTTTCCTTTGTTAATATCCACTCGCAAAAGAGCCTAAAATCTATCTTAGAGTGTATGTGCTCTTAGTCCGAGTCACATGAAAAATAAAATTCTCCAGAGAACAGGGCATTTGGAAGTAGACTTTGAAGAGAGTGCTGCATTTCAGATAAGATCTGGTCTCTTATCCTTAGTGTGTGCTTCTTACGTGAAGGACCATGGACTCACTTTTCCTCACTATGAAATGGAAATATTGTTTTCCCTCCTTGCACATGGGATTGGAATTAATATTAAAGGACTTTATGAATCATGATGCAGTGTAGAACAATGTATGATAGTATTATGATGCAATAAAAAAAATGAGGACTATATCGTCTGAGAGAATATTGGTCTGTTTGTCTTTCTGTGTATTTTGTTTCGGGGGGCCAAGTGGGGAAGAACAATAGAAATGATTCCGCTTTAGGTTCACTTGAACGTGCTTTTCAAGACAGGTCTTGAAAGTCCACTGGTCTTGAAGGCATTGTGTTTAGAAGTTTCACATTTGTAATCTCTTGCCGCATGTGTATGTAATATGACCACATTTTAATATGCATATGGATGACTTATGCGTATACCAGTAGAGAAACATGTTTATAAGGATATACACCAAAATGTTACCTTTGGCTGGATGGTGGGATTAGACTGATTAAAAATTTACTTCCTTCCTCATTTGTTCATCTTTTCGAAGTTGTCACAAATTACACATGCGTACTCACACGTAAAAGTTGTATTTGGAAACTTGACTTTGGCAGCTCACAGTGTCCCTGACTTGGAACATCAAGATTTGCTAAGGCATGCTTTTATAAATACAGAATTTTAATTTTTTTTTAATTTTTAAAAAAATTCACTAAGAGAACAAACACCTGGTACAAGTTGCTGACACAAAGGAAGGATATGGCATACATATTTAGTAACAGATAGCTCTGTCTTCAATGGAGGTATTTTACTCATTCAGCTTGCTGGTCATACACCTTCTTATTCACTTTCCCTGGGTACTTTCTCTTTGGAAGTTTCTGCTCTCCTCTGCTCAGTCATTGTACCTTTAAGGAACAGATTTCCAGAGTAAGACTTTGATGTGTCTGTGACTTCAAATTACTGCAATTCCTGGTTTCTTTAGTGCTGCCCTAAAGCAGTTTGCCCTGCCATCCTCAGTGAAAGGCTCTCTCTGAATTCCATGTGCTTTTATTTATTATTAAACTCATGGTCAACTTTGACCAGTAGTGCCAACTCATTGCCATTAAATGAATTCCAACTCATAGTGACCCTAAGGGACAGAACAGAACTGCCCGATAGAGTTTCTGAGGGAAAACTGGTAGATTTGAACTGCCAGTCTTTTGGATGGCAGCTGAACTGTTAACCACGTTGCCATCAGGGTTTCACCAAGTAGTCTAGCACCACACAAATCTCAGAGAAAGACAGGATGACCATTCACCTTGACCTATATAGGATGGAAAAGACAAAGCATAAAAGCACCCCAGTAATGGATGGTACAGGTGAGAAATTATTGTCCTCCAGTTCTATTGTTCTCATCATGTCTTCCAGTGACATTGCCACCAGACATTTTTAATGACTTGGACAAAAAAGAGTAGTAAGGAAAAGGAGAGCACTGACCAAAATGTAGTTGGGTGTGTGAAACCACAGAGAGTTATGACTTGGTGAATCATCATTCTCTTTAAATTGACAGACTGGCCTTTGTTTGTCTTTAGCAGAATGTTTGAAAGAGGGAAAAACAAAATGATACCAGATTTATGTCTTTGGAAAGCAACACTGATGGGAAAGAGAGGTCCTGAATGGTTTTATAGAGTCAAGATTGCCCAGTTCCCATGTAAATTTGTATTCAATTTGGCAGTGCAGAGTCTTGTTTAAATTTAGCTAACTTATTTTCACTTTGAATCGCTAAAAGGGAAGCAAGCACCATAGAATTTTCAGATTGTTAAAACTGCTTTGAATCACAGTGATTGTCTCTTACCACATGCCTGCAGCCTGTCCTGAGACATTTTGATTGAGAGACCCCAGTGATATGGATCCCATTGCAATTTACCTGTCACCTAGTTGCTCAGCCAACCTTTTTTTGTAGTAACAAGTTAGTCATACAACAGCTCAGGTATATTTAAGCTGAAATCTTAGTGTGATCTAGTTGTTTTTTATTTTTGTTTTTTGGTGGTGGTGTAGTATTGTGTAGAACTCATGTGCATACAACACATTGTCATGAAACTCACATTTTGTATTTACAGAGAAATTTCTCCTGAGAGTTAGGGTCTTGTAAATCATTCTTGTTCTACAACATAAACGAATTATAATACTCAGGGTCATTGAAAGTGAAGTGTACTGAAGAAAAGAATTTTTTCATTAAAACGCAGTTTATATTGATAAAACAGATTATTAGCATTTGATGAAATGTGAAACTTGGAACTGCTCATATCACTAAATCACTATGAAGTTTATTTTGGCAAAGGAAACTGGGATGTGTCATGTAGGGGGTCAGGCATTATACCTGTTAGCATTGTATGAAATTGTCTTTTAGTGCAACCATTAAAAAATAAAAGCATGGTGTCTGTGTCTTGACAAGCAGGCTGTGGTAACTAGGAATATTAGAAAATAAAAGCTGTGTGTTATCAGTTTTGGCATAGTCATTTATCAATCAGTATTTTAAACATTGACAAGTGGTAATCTAATAGAGAATGACCCAGTTGGCAGGAAGTTCTAATGACAGATGATGCAAACTCATTTATCACTAAGGGGCTCTGCTGAGCTTCTTACCTTTCTCTGTATTTCAGCTCAGATTTTCCAAGTCTTGGATGTGAGAAGCCACAAAGGACAAATTCTGTGGCATGAAGCCGAGTCCAATCCCAAATAGAGAAGAGCGTTAACACTTTAGGAGACCACATTGTTGAAAATGCTGCTACACTTTGATGATTATCAATTTAAAATATAGTTGAGATTGATGTGTTTTTGGAAAGGGGTGGTGGTTTGTTTACTTCACGTTTTTATACAAAAGAAAGTAAAGTAGATGAAAATTTGAACAGGAAGAAGTGATTTAGAAAGTGTTCACATAAACCCAGTTTAAAAATGGGCAAAGGACATGAACAGACATTTCATCAAAGAGGATGTTCAAGTAGTCAACAAACACATGAATAGATGCTTATAAATCATTAGCCATTAGAGAGAGGCAAATCAAAGCTGCAGTAAGATAGCAGCTTACCCTGGCTAAAATAACAGTGATTAAACACTGGCACATACACATACACAGAACACAAATGTTAGTGAGGATGTGGGGAGATTGAAACCCTTATCTGTCACTGGTGGGACTATAAAATGGTATAGGCACTGTGGAAAATGATACTGCATGATCTCAAAAATCTAGAAATAGGAGTGCCTTATGATCCAGGAGTTCCACTCAAAGGTATATACTCTGGAGAGCTAATGAAAGACACATGGACAGATAGATGCATATCTATGTTTATTGCAGCATTATTCCCAGTAGCAAAAAAAAAAAAAGAAGAACAAAGGAAGAGAATACTGTCAGTTCCCTTCAGTGGATGAATGGATAGGCAAAATGTGATATATACATACAGTAAAATACTACACAACCATAAAGAACATGATGATTCTTTAAAACATAATATGGATAGATCAGGAGGATGTGAAGTCCATCACTAAGGACAAAAATTGTATGATTCCATTTATGTAAGGAAAACAGAATAGATGTATATATACAGAGACCAGTGTTCATTGGTGGTAACCAGAGAGGAAGGGGAAATTATTCTCCAGAGTACAGTTACTGATTTTTAGTGATGGGAAAAATAATACCAAATGTGAGAGTAATTTATTCTGCTTGATCAAAATAAATGGTACCACAAAGAGACTCGTAAGAGATCATGTTTTTGCTAAAAAACGTGACAAATACATAGTTTAGCGACACCACCACTAATAACCAAAAACTGAATTATGTGGTCACCTGTGTATGAGTCTAGGCATATGTGTAGGTAGAGGTGAGTACATGTGTATGCACTAATAAACTTAGGTTTATGTACATGTACATAAAGATGCATGCATGCATATATGTTCATAGAGGTTTTTGGGGTTTGAAGATTTAGGACCTTAGTCTCATGGGCAACTCAGTCAGTTGACATAATACAGTTCACACAGTTCATGTTCTGCATCCTAGTGAGAGGTAACATTCCAAGCTTCAGAGAAGCCATGTAAGATAATGACTGTTGATCTGTATTTATTAGGAGCAAAAGAGAAAGAAGGAAACCATAGTCTCAGAGGAGAAACTAGTCAACAAGGCTAATAGCCCGCATGAGCCACTGTGTCCTCATCCACCTGGAGACCAGAAGAATTGATGAGGGCCAAACAGACAGACCTGATAGAGGGGGAGGAAAGCACAGAACAGAACTCAAATTCTTAAAAAGTCTGAATTTATCAGACCATTGAGACTAGAGGATGCTCTGGGACTATTGCCCTCAGATATTAAACCTTGGACCAAAACTATCCCTGAGGTCACCTTTTAGTGAAATAACAGAATGGTACACAAAATAAAAGACACTACCCATGAGTATAGTGCTGCATTAAAAAACCATTTATACAAGACCAAAAGGTTAACTGTTACTCTAGAGCAAAGATGAGAAAGAAGATAAGGGAGCATGGTAATAGAGTACTGGAACAGCCTACATAATTAAAGAGAATATTGACTTATTACAGGAAAATAATGTAACTTATGTCACTGAACAATTTGTGTAGATATTGCCAACTGGGAAGCTAATTTTGTGTAAACTTTCGCCAAAAGCACAATAAAATGTTGTTTAAAAAATTAATCATGATAAAAAAGGCAAACAGATTATGATGAGATATCTGCTGTTCAACTTGTTTTCCCTTCCATGGTTAGTATATGGTGTTTCTCTCTGGATACTTCAGGTTTTTTTGGGTTTTTTTGCCTTTAATTTTCATCAGTTTGACTATGATGTGTGAACTTTTTCAGAGTTTATCCTGTTTGTGGTTTATCCTGTTTGTGGTTTGCTGAACTTCTTAAATCTGTAGGTTTGGTTGTTTATACCATGTTGGGGAATTTTTAACCATTACTTCTGTTAGTATGTTTTTCAGCCTCACCTTCGTTCTCCTTTTGTTCTGGAATTTTAGTGGCATGAGTTTAGAGCTTGTTATCATCGCACATATTCCTAAAACTGTGTTCATTTAATTTTTTCCGTCTATTTTATCTCTTTTGTTTAGATTGGGCAGTTTCTGTTGTCTTCAAGATCATGGGTTCATTCCTTTGACCCCTCCATTCTGTCACTGAGCTCATGCATTGATTTTTTTGTTTAAATTATTCCGTTTGTTCTAAAGTTTCTATTTGATTCTTCTTTATGCCTTCCTTTATGCTCACTTCTTTCTTTTTTTTTTTCTGCCAAGACTGTTTCAGGTGTGTTCATAATTATTCATTGAGTCATTTTTACTTAGCTGCTTTAAATCCTTCTAAGTTAATTGCCACATCTTCGGTGTCTTGGTTGACACTTCATAATCGTTTTTCTTTTTTATTCTGTTTTTGAAATATTCCTGGTTCTTTGTTTGATTGATTTTTAAGTTTATACCTGGACATTTTGCATCTTTTACTAGTAAGACTCTGGATCTTACTTAAATCTTGTGTTTTTGCAGGCCTCCTCTGTTGGGTGAATAGTGCACCTCGTTAGTGACAGATGGAGATGAAACTGTGTTCTCAGGCCTCCATTGACTGGTTACTGCTGGATAAGACTGGGAATGCAGCCTCCCCGTTAGACCTCCAGTGATACCACCTGCCTGGGAAAGGGACAAGTGCCTTGTTATTGTTCCCCAGATAACATCCCCTGACACCTTGGTTGGGGACATTGTAGTAGAAGTCATGACTCCCTACTAGAACCCCTCTCACACCAATGCAGTGGAGAGAGAAGAGACCCCTCTTTACTGCCGGACTGAAGTGAAAATTTCAGCTCCCAGTGTGGTGCTTCTGGGAAGGGGCTAAGGAGGACAGCTTTTAACAGCCCAGTAAAAGTGAAAGTTTAGGCCTTCTACTCAGCTCTGCTGGCAGTGTTAGGCCACAATTTTTACTCAGCTGCTTGGCTGGAGTAGAATGATTATTGTCTAAAAGTTTTCTGTCTTGCTAGGTTGCTGTTTTTCTATTACTTTGACTAGCGAGAGTAGGTTTTTCTTGGGTTTTTGTTATGTCTGTGCACACTGGTATTTACACATTCCCAACATCTCTTTTATTGAATTCTGGGACACATCAGATAATGAAAAGAAAACCCAGGGAACCCTCCAAGGTCTGTAGTCACTTTGGTGCTCTTTTCCACCTTTCAGGACCACCTGTTTTGTTATAATGTCCAGTTGTTTTAGCTGTACTTAGTGGGAGGTATAGGGAAAAATACTACCCTGTCATCTTTCACTAAGCACATTCTGCAGTAGGAGTTTGGGGCACCTGTGTCTCAAAATATAGCAGAGGTTCTAGATAGGGCTTCATTTGCTCAGTTGCTTAATTATCCTGAACTGGCAAGCCCTGTGCAATATATCCTAGGGATTACTCCTTTTAATCTAGTACAAGAGTGTACAAATGTAATACCTTCTTGGGATAAAGAAGCAGTTGGGTTATTCCCTATTTAAACATAATTGACAAATAAGCAGTAAGCTTTTCATGCATAGATCTGGTTAAGATTTAAAATTTATTTACAACCGGGGTAAAATATTTTCCTCTTTACTGATGAACAGATAAGAACTTGGAAATTGTGGAGTGATGTGAGGAGGTATATCGTTCATTTGGAGAGCTTAAAAAATAAATGTCATGACTGTTTTGCTCATTGAAACTTTTAATTCTGAAGAAATATTCATTGGTATGCTGAGCATCTGAATTGTTGTTGTGGGTTTCAGCAGTTAATACAACTACAGAAGATTGGCAGTTCAGGTCCACCAGGTTCTCCTTGGAAACTCTGTGGGCTGTTCTGCTCTGCATGTAGGGTCGCGATGAGTCAGAATTGACTAGAAGGCAATGGGTTTGGTTTCATTATACAGGAGTAATCTCTGTCTCCAGTATTATAATATTAGAGGTCCAGCTGTGTGACCTGGTGGGACTCTTGTGGAGGGTGGAGGGGTACAGGGGATATGCAGAGAGCCAAGGAGACAAATTCTGGGCTGCCCAGAAATAGCCAGTAATGTGAATCACCAACTTCCAGGGCCATGAGAGAATGCTTACATCTGGTTGGAGACTTTGTCAAAAGATATGGTCAAGTGCAGTTGTAAGGTATCCAGGTGTCAGTGCTCAGAACAGGTGTATCTTTTCAAGTTCACATAAGGCCTGTCAGAAGCAGAATCCATCCTGGGAAAAGGGGGATCAAAGGAACCAGATGTGGGCGTCAGTACTGCCACCTCCTTGCCCGTCTTTGAAGGCCTGATTGCTGTTGCAGCCCTAGTCAGATGAGTTAGGGCCTGAGACTTATGGAAAAGTCTCATTGAGTAGGCTAGCACCAGAAGCGTGAACCAGGTGGAGATGGAGAGCAACAGCAGATATGATGGCTGTAGCTGGGGTTCCGTACTGGCATATCTAACACGTGGAAGTAACAGCCTCTTTTCAGATCCTCATTCACTCTCTAGATGCTGCTCAGCTGGGCTTTCCATGGTTTGGGGTCTACAAGCTTTAGGACCAAACTGTAGATGAGCCAGGCCAGAGAGGGTACAAATTCATGCCCAGAATCAATTTGGCCCATCAGCAGAGTAGGGTGGAGAATCTGTCCTTGGCTGATTTTCTTTTTCTCTTTAGTACTTTTTCTATATTTCTAGAGCCAAAAAGCAAACAGGAATTTTAGGGAATTTTCTTAATGTAGGAAATTGCTCCCCTGGGAGTCCAAGTAGTTCTATTCTCTTCTTAGTAATTTGGTGTGTTGAAAAGGCCCTGACGTGAGAATCAGGGACTTAAGATCTGATGCCAGAAGGAGACTGAGGACAAGTGTCCTTACTTGTCTAAGTAAGATAGGAATAGTATCAATCCTGCTGCCTGACAGGATTATTTTGTTGTCTTTTTTTTTTTTTTAATATTTTATTGTGGCTTAAGTAGAAGTTTACAATTCAAGTCAGTTTATCATACAAAAAACTTACACGCACGTTGCTGTGTAACCCTAACGGTTCACTCCACACTGTGACAGCACATACCTCCTTTCCAGCCTGCATTGCCTGTCCATTCGACCAGCTCCTGTCCTTCTCCGTCCTCTTATCTCACCTCCAAACAGGAGCTAACCAGTTAGTCTTGAGGATCTACTTAAGCCAAGAAGCACACTGTGCACCACTATCATTTTATGCTTTATTGTGCTGTCCAATCTTTGTCTGAAGAGTTGACTCTGGGAATGGTTTCCATTGTGGGCTGAGTCTGGGAGGTCATGTCTTCCAGGGACGCTCCAGGCTGTCAAGCTATCAAATCTACTCTTTTTAACAGAGTTAGAATTCTACTGCCCCATTTTGTGTTCCTTGTCAGAGCAGTCATTGGTGGTGGGCAGGCACCATCTAGTTCTTCTCATCTCGTGCTGACGTAGTCTCTGGATTATGTGGCCCTTTCTGTCTCTTGGGCTCATATTTTCCTTATGTCTTTGATGTCTGTCAGTCTCATCTGCTCTAGGTGGGTTGGAACTAGTTTTTGCTTCTTAGATGGCCACTTGCTAGCTTTTAAGATCCAGATGCCACTCTCCAAAGTGGGAGGAGAATGTTTTTTGGTGTATTTTGTTATGCCAGTTGACCTAGATGTTTCTGACAGGGTGATTTTGAATGGAAATAAATTGAAAAAAGTTTAAAAGGGCAATGTGATATGTTATAATGTAGTATTTTGTTGTATATTTCTCTAAGTATAGATGCCTCACTTCTATTTTTCACTTCTGTTACATGAAGAGAAGTAATTCTTCCTTATTAGGGAAATTAGTGGAATAGAATGAGTCCATCAGTATTGGAACAGTCTCATTCTGTAATTTGGTTTGCATTATAAAAATACATAGATAACACAACAGTTGCCACTTCAGCATGTATAATTTTTGTACATGTTCAAAAAGACATACTTTTGTTGTTTTCCTTTGGATTACCCATTTTAAAATTCTTGGCACAAGCTGAGAGCTGACACTGGAGCCCCCACCCCCTCTTGGATAACACCAAATATCATTTGCTGGTAATGATACCTTTACAACTAAGAGGGAACTTAGGACAATCACAGTAGCCCTCCGTAACTAGTAACAGTAGGTAACAGTATGTGACTGTAACAGTATGACTAGAGTTCTAAAATAGTGTTAAACAAGTAGAGTTTGTCTGTGGTATACGTCAATTTCCTTTTCTTCCTACTGCCACTCAGATATCCTATTAGAATCCCAGGCAGACTGGTGCTGTAATACCTAGGCACGTAGAAGACTCCAGAGTTATCTGTTGAATGAATGAATGGAGGATGGATGCTTGCTGCCCGTTGACTGAGTCAGGCTCTATGAGGTGCTTCCCTTTGGGCTCCAGGGCCCCTCTAACCATCAGCATTTATGCTGTATTGCATTCCCTTGGTCTCCCAGCTGCCAATAAAGAGGCAGCAGGTTGTTTAATACACTAGCTTGTGTTAACCTGGTAAGACTGACGAGGGACCTATAAGAAAAACCCTGGTGAAGAGTTCTCCGTTAGTCTGACATCAAGTGCTCCGTCAAGGTTAGGAGCTGTCATCATCAGTGTTGTCGTCGTCATCATCTAAAAGGGTCCCTTGTAGCCACTAGCTTTCCGACTTTGCACTAGTGTACCACAGGACTCTAAGAAACTTCCCAGGTGGTGTGGAAAAGTTGATGGTCAGGGGAGTGCAGGTCTGGTAGGAGGGAAGTGTGTAGGGAGGGGAAACAAGGTTGTACGTCTTTTAGCTCCTCACATTCTTTAGCTAAATAAGCTGTAATTTTACCTTCTTTTTTAAAAATACATATTTTCATTTCCAGTAAATTTTGTTTTTGAAACAAATGTTTCAGAATGTCTTTTTCAAATGAAATTTTCTAATCAGTGTCCTGGTAGTTGGAGAGTGTAGCACTTTTATTGTAAACGTGTAGATGACAGTGACAAGGAAAAATGCAAGAGCAGTAACTGGTGGCATTTCACAGTGTATTCTGAATCACATAATTTGTACAGTTTACGCAATCTTTAAAATGAGCACACTGCTTAATAGAAGCTGACCTGTCTGACAGTGCCCATGCCATGTCACAGCAGCCTCACTTTCTCTCATCATCGGGCCATTAGATTAGTGGTAGTGAGAGGTTTGCATCACTTGTCAGGTGTTTGAACTTCACAAAAGTCACTGAGCTCTGTGAGCCTCAGTGGCCTCAGCTTTAAAATGTCAAAAAACAAAACATACAACCTCATAAAGTTATGAGGATAAAATAAAACTTTTTGTAAATGTAGACTACTCGGTATATCTTTGTTGACATTTGCTGCCTTCATGTCATTTCCAACTCGTGGAAACCTTATGTGTAACAAAACAAACCGTTGCCCAGTTCTGTAGCATCTGCAAAACCACTAGCATCTTGGACTCCACTGTTGCAGCAACCATGCCAGTCCACGTCACTGAAGGCCTCCCATCCCCTCCCTGGCTTTCTGCTTTGCCAAACACAATGTCTTCCTCTAGCAGTTGATCCTCTCTGCTGGTGTGTCCAGAATAAGCAAGTCAGGCAGTGTTGTTGTGATTCGTAAGGTTTACATTGGCTAAGTTTTGGAAATAGAACACTAGGCCATTTTTCTTAGTCTGTCTTTGTCTGGCAGCTATGTTAAAATTTGTCCACCATGTGCCACTCTGCTGGTATTTGAATTACCAGTGGTACTGCTTCCAGTATCACAGGAACCTGCAAGCAACGACAGTGGGACACAGGTAACAGGTGATGGTGTACCTTTAGGCCTCAGTAGATAGAATGTATGTAGACACTCTTTAATGTATAGAAAGTGTTAGATGATATCATAGGGCATTTCACAAAATCTAGTCTGGTAGCCTTATAATTAAGAAGCTTAGGTAGAGTCATATTAGCTAAGCATTTTTCTTAAATACATATATTCTTACGAATTCCTTTTAACCTGAATGGAGACCCTAGGTTATTTTGGAAGGAGCACAGGTCTCACTCCGACAAACCTTTTTTAAAGTCCAAGCCATGCCATTTTCCAGTTTTCTGAGCAAGTCACTTATATTTTCTCATTCTTAATTTCCTTGTCCCTAAACTAGATAATTGCACAAGGGTTTTGGAAGAACTATAGAAACATCCAAACCCCTGAGGAACCACAGTGGCTTGGCTGAGGGCTGCGGGGACCATGGTTTCGGAGAACATCTGGTTCAGTAGGTATAACATAGTTCTAAAGATAATGTTCTGCATTGTTGAGTAGTGTCTAGGGTATTAAGAGCCTATAAGTGGCTATCTAGGATACTCCCCTGGTCTCACCCCTTCAGGAGTAAGGGAGAATGTAGAAAACTAAAGATACAAGGGAAAGGTTAGTCCAAAGGACTAATGGACCACATCTGACATCTGCCAGACTGAGTCCAGTACAACTACATGGTGTCTGGCTACTACCAGTGGTGGCTCTGACAGGGATCACAATAAAGGATCCTGGACAGAGATGGAGAAAAATGTAGGACAAAATTCAGACTCACGAAGACCAGTGTTACTGACCTGACAGAGAGTGGAGAAACTCCAAGAGTATGGCCCCTGAACAATTTTTAGTGCAGCTCAGTAATGATGTCACTCCTGAGGTTCACCCTCCAGCCAAAGATTAAACAGACCCGTAAAACAAAGCAAGACTAAAGAGGCCCACCAGCAGCCCAGGGGCAAGGACTAGAAAGCAGGAGGGGACGGGAAAGCTGCTAAAAGGGAATCTAAGATCAAGAAGGGAGAGTGTTGACATGTTGTGAGGTTGTTAACCGGTCATAAAACAGTATGTGTACCGTTTGTTGAAAAACTAGTTTGTTCTATAACCCTTCATCTAAAGGAAAAATTAAAAAGAAGAAAAAACAATGAGACCAATAAATACTTTTATTGAAATTTAAAAAGAAAGTTTTGGGCAGATTGAGCTACAGGAAACAATTAGCATCAGATGCCTAACATTGTGCTTCACACTTGGTGGGTGTTCAAGACTTGTTCCTCCTCTTTCTCACTGATAGGGTACCACAGACCCAAACCCAAAGCAAGCATCCTAGGATTTGAGATGATGCAGAGCAAGGAGTGATAAACATGAAGTTTCAAAATAATCTTGACAGACCAAAACAGTAGACTGAAATGACAAAATGATATTGGAAGAATAAATGCTAGCTCTTTCATTAAAATGAGGGAAGTAAACAAAAACCAACTCCTAAAACGACTTGAAGAGTCATGGGGTACTTAACGTGGAAGAAGAGAACACTGAGGGGAGGCAGAAGAGCCATATTCACAGAATAAAGTCAGTGACACGTAAAGCTTGAAAGATTGTTATGTGAAACTGTGAGTGCCTTTGTACTGTGGTGTTCTCAAGCAGACAGTGACAGCCTGACAAGTTACAGAGCAAAGATATCAAATCACTGAAGAGATACCTTTGCAATAGACACATCTCACAATGAAGTAGGATATGAGTATGTCTATAGATAAGTGTGGTATCACCAAAAGTAGTTGTAGTGATTCTTGTGTCAGAGGTGGCCAAGGGACAAAGGGCCCGTATTTAGAGGTGGAAGAGCTATCACATCCTACCTGATTTAACTACTTCTACATAAAACCATGGAAAATATTCTTAAGCTCACCAGTTATAAACATTCTGTACACCTTTTATTTAAAGAACTCTAAATGAAAATGAATTCAGTAATTAGAATATTGTAGCCTCGTCTTTCTGAGATGCATGAATGAGTGGGATATTGGATGAGGTTACTTTTAACATTGCTTCTAACTAATTTTTTGACTGTGTACTTATGTAATTAAAAATGCATGTATAAATCAGTAGAGTTAATGCTAGATACCATTTTTGAGTACTGATTCAGAATATACTAATAGCATTGGAATAGTATTTGACCTGTAAATGGTGCAAGAAATTTGAGAGAAGGAGGAATTTCAGAAACATCCTGAAGAAGGAATAGAAATTAGGTCACAAAGGTGATTGTGGCCTAATTCAGTTCCATTATACCTTCATTATCTAGTGCCTTGTAACAGAACTAGCACAAGTGAGTGGATTTAAAGAACAGAAATTTATTTTCGCACAGTTTAGAAGACTGAATTCATGGAACTTAGCTCGAGGGGAAGGCTTCTTTTCTCTGTCAGCTCTAGGAGAAGTTTTTGTCTCTTTTCAGCTTCTGTTACTTAGCAATCTTCAGGTGACATGTGTCTTCCCTGCCATTTGTGCTTGCTTCTCTTTGTCTAGCCTACTTTATTTTTTATATCTCAAAGGTTACTGACTTACAATGTGTCCTTTACTTCTACAGTCTCATTGACATAATGAGGATATGTTAATAAATTTAAGGTATTTTAAAACTGAAGACAGTGCTGTTCCCAAATTAGATTACATCCGTAGTTATAAGGATTTAGGATTTACAATTTATATACCTGTATTTTAGGGAGGGACACAGTTTAATCCGTAACACATTATTAGTTTAAAATAAAGCCCCCAAGGTAATTTCAACTCATAGTGACCCCATAGGACAGAGTAGAACTATTCCATAGAGTTTCCAAGGAGCATCTGACAGTTTTGAACTGCTGACTTTTAGGGTAGCAGATGTAGCATTTAACCACTGCACCACCAGGGTTTCTAGTCAAATAAAAGGTAAGATACTTTGATGATCTATTATGGCTTATAAAAATTGAGAAGAAATTGTTTTTCTATGCTTGTTTTGGACTCTTGATGGAGTAGTGGTATAAGATCTCGGCTGCTAACTGAAAGGTTGGCAGTTCAAATCCTCCAGCCACTCCTTGGAAACCCTATGGGGGCACTACTCTATCCTGTACAGTTGCTGTGAGTGAGAACCTACTCCGTGAGCTCAATTGCAGCTAACAACAACAACATGGTTATTATCATGTTACCTAAGAATTGACTGTGAACAGAACTTTTGTCATCTTTATTCAGTGGCACATTCAAGCGTAAAAGTGCAAGTGCATTATGAATAATCCAGATGGTGCAACTGTGGATATTCTTGAGAAGGATGGAAAGGTTAAATGCTTTGAAACCCATATATTCAGAAGGCAGCACTGAGCTGCCACTGTCTAGTTTTACTTAGACAAGAACTTGGGCCCGAAGTACTGGCTATGTTTTACAGGGCTTAATGCACTCCTGTTTCAAGGTGATTGCTAGTTACTGTGTGATCATGAGAAGATAGACTTTAATTTCCGTGAGCACTAGTGTCATCAGCAACAAGCCTTTTTACATGTGGTAGGCCAGGTGCTGTGTAAATATGTTTAACTACCGTTTGGCTTACTGTCTGCAAGCTTACAATATTAAGAATGATGTAGGCTATTTTAGATATAAGGAAATGTGAAAGCCAAGGTGATAAATAACAGCAGCGCGACTCATGCCATATATTTATGTAACATGCTCTGGTTAACAAAGCTCTTAAGAGAGCAGAACATTCCTCCCAGGGAGACGATGGTACCAATTTCCCTGAAGGGAGTAGAGTCTATAGTTTTATTGAAGAATCCTAAGATTGCTGCTAAAAGACGTGATCAGAGCAGAGCGCCCTACCCAGAGAGAAAATTCTAACCAGAAATAAGGCGTTAGACCATTTTGCTGAATTTTGACATGGGAAAGGCTTGGGGATGATCAAGGCACAGGATGTGCAGATTTAATGAAGCATGTAACGTGGAAGGAAGCAGAGACCTGTACTTAAGCACTGAAATGGAGCCTGCCAAGTTTATTCAGGTGTCTAGTACACTGTCAACAGTGAGGAGAAGTGAAGAAAAGTCACACAAGGACTTTTCCTTGTGTGAGTACTTCCCTGTCTCTTACAGCTTTGCTCTTGTGTTGCTGTGAAGAAAGACAGTGCCTGATTCTGTTGATTATAAGCTTTCTTATCTACTGTCTCTAGGGTTTTCTTACTGTCTTCCTACTATGCGTGCCATTATATTTTTTTCCTACCTCCTATTCACTACTTTCAAAAAAGGAGGAAAAAAAAAAAAAACACTGCCATTAAGTTGATTCTGACTCATAGTGACCCTATTGGACAGAATAGAACTGCTTCATGCAGTTTCCAAGGAGAACCTTGTGCATTCAAGCTGCTGACCTTTTAATTAGCAGATATAGCATTAACTACAACTCCACCAGTTTCTGAGTCAGTACTTTAGCATCATTAAAAAAGTATTTAGGATTGTCCTTCTTCAGGAAGCCTTTCCTGAATAATGTCACTTGCATTGGCCAACTAAGTCATTTATTTTATATAGCACGTGTGGTGAGACACTGCCTTTAATACCTCTATTTCCTACTTATTGCTGGCCCATATAGATAATGTGGTTGTTAGGTGCCATCGAGTTGATGTTTGACTCATAGTGACCCCATATGATAGAGTAGAACTGCTATATAGCAGTTTCTAGACTGTGATCTTTACAGAGGCAGATCACCAGATCTTTCTCCTGTGTTGCTGCTACGTGGATTTGAATCACCACACTTTCAGTTAGTAGCCCAGCACTTAACTGTTTCACCATCAGGGATCCTTATAGAGATGTATGGAAGTTTGTTTTTTTGTTGTTTGTTTTTTCAATTAAATGTACAGTCATGATTGTGTGTGCTTATATCATATATATGCACATCTATTATACACTTATTTGTGTGTATTCAGTTATTTGATTGTAAGGTTCGTAAATGTGGAAACCCTATTGTTAGTGCCTTTACCACTTTATAAGCACCAACACATTTCTTCTTTTGTTGATTTTTGGTTAGTGTTATTAATGGCTAGGTAGTATTTAAAGCACGAGGAAGGGGAATCTGGTAGTTGCAGCATCAACACTGTCATAGCTTGAATTGTGTCCCCCCACCCCAGGTCTGTAGCAGTTTGGCTGGGCCATAACTCCAGGTATTGTGTCAGGTTCCTCCATATTGGAACCCCAGTGGTGTAGTGGTTAAAGGCTGCAGCTGCTAACCAAAAGGTCAGCAGTTGAAATCCACCAGTCTCTACTTGGAAACTCTATGGAGCATGTCTGCTTTGTCCTGTAGGGTTGCTGTGAGTCAGAACTGACTCGACAGCAGTGGTTTGGGTAAGAGGTTAATGAGGAAAGACGGGCAGAAGTTGTGTTGCTGCGTTAGGACTCAGCTGGTGAGACTGTGTTGTGTCTTGGGGCTATCTTTTGGGATATAAAGGAAAAGGAAGCAAGCAGAGAGTTGGAGACCTCATACTATCAGGAAAGGGAGCAGTTTTGGGAACTGAGCACATCCTTTGGAAAGATCCAGGGTCCCTGCCCCTCAGGCACTTCCATTCCAGAGGAAGATTGAGGACAAGGACCATCCTCCAGTGCCAGTGGAGAAAACCTTGCCCTGGAGCTGACATCCTGAATTTGTAAATTTAGCTTATTGGACTGTAACAGAATTTCTTTTTCTAAAGCCATCTACTTACGGTATTTTTGTTAAAGAAGCGCCAGCAAACTGAAACAAACACTAACTTCAGATTTGTATTCAGCTTGTGTCTTTCCTAAGAGAAATAAATTGTAATTTGTACCTGCTGTGGAAATCCTGGTGGCATAATGGTTAAGTGCTATGGCTGCTAACCTAAAAGTCAGCAGTTCAGCTGCACCGTGTGCTCTTTGAAAACTCAGTGGGGCAGTTCTAACTCTGTTCTGTAGGGTTGCTATGAGTCAGCATCTACTTAACAGCACTGGGTTTGGTTTTTGGTTTTATGTAACTGGAAGCTTTGGTGGTAGAGTGATTAACAACTGTGTCTGCTAACCGAAAGGTCAGCAGTTCAGATCTACCAGGCGCTACTTGTACACTTTATGGAACAGTTGTACTCTGTCCCTTAGGGTTGTTATGAGTCAGAATGGACTTGACACCTGTGAGTTTGGTTTGGTTATTTTATGTAGCTGTCCAGAGCTCTGATGGCAGTTATTGAGAGCTGCAGCTACTTACCAAAAGATTGGCAGTACGAATCGACCAGCCACTCCTTGGAAACCCTGTGAGGTAGTTCTGCTGTGTCCTATAAGGTTGTTATAAGTCAGCATCAACTTCATGCCATATATTTGTTTGAGTTTGGTCTAACTACCTAGTTTAACCTAAGTGCAGTTAACTTGATGGGATAAATTTATACAGCAAGAAGGCCAGTGTTGATTTTGACACCTTAATTTTAAAAGATAACTTTTAGAATGGTTGCTAAAAATAGATACAGATAAATTTGGATAGAATCAAGTGTCTCTGTAGTAGGACATCTATCCTATTTGGCTGAAGTAAAGGGGTCAGCAAAAAAGAGGAAGACCTTCAGCAAGATGGATTGACGCGGTGGCTGCAGCAGTGGGCTCAAACACAGCAAGAACGAGGAGGGTGGTGCAGAACCCGGCAGTGTTTTGTCTGTTGTATGCTGGGTCCCTGTAAACGGGAACCGACTCAGTGGCACCTAACAACAGCAACATGCTAACTTTATTTGCATTCTTGAGCTCTGTCAGCACATCAGTGAATGGGGTTTATACTTTGACAGGTGATGTGGAGATATCGGGCATGCTTTTATATAACCCCTTTCTAACCTTTGATAACCTAACTTTTACCCTTAGCTGAACATCTTGACATTTTGGTTGTGAGCCACACACTTATGGAACACCCCAAAATAAGCGTGCAACTTCAAGATCAGTGTGGAAACTCGTTGTCCGCTCAGTGTGGAGATGCTTCGGTAACGCCTCTGCAGCCAGGCCTGGCCTGCGTTAGCGCTGCTGGGGCCTCTCCTCAGAGGGGAAGCCGGAAACGGAGGTGCAGACAGACCGAGCATACGGGTGACAAGGCAGGTCTTTCCAGCAGCACGGAGGACTCAGAGATGCTTGAGAGGAAACGGGATGAGTCTGGAAATATGAGCGTCAGCATAAGCATCCCCAAAGACCAAGTGGATGAAATGGAAGGAAAAGATGAGAAACTTGGAAAAGGCTAACAGACAAATTTGAAACAAGTGTTTCTACAACTAGATGAAGGGGCAAACATGAAGCGGTTTAAAAGCATTTCTGAGGAAGCCAGGGGATCAGGCTTTCTTGACAGAAGACTTAAATGGGGGTGGGACATTTTTAAAGCTAGGCTATAGAAAAAGGAAGGAAGTTACACTCATCACCAAGTTGAGACTGTTCAGCACCCGTGCTGTTATGTGGTTCTATGTGGATATGACACTAAGATTGTATCTCACCACCACCCACCCTCAGGAAAAACAAAACAAATAACAGGAGGAATTTTGAGTCTGAGTTGGAGCATCAAAACCAGGCAGACACACAGGGAACGAGAAACCACAGAGACTGTTAAGCAGAGAGATGGTGGTGAAGTGAAAAACTCCACTGAGTGGGCCTGCAGCGCAGTAGCTGAGGCTGTCAGCTCCACTAATGGAACGGGAGTCAAGTGCTCCTGTGGCTAACGAAGACCAGAGGTCAAGGGAAGAGGACCTGTACAAGCACAAGGGCTGATGGGTGAGGATAAATATTTTTCAAATATTTTAAGTAGCAAGTAATTGGCTATTGGAATTCAGAGTAAGTCTGTTAGCAGATAGAATGTGGTAGCATGAAGGAGACTGAGGGAAAAACCTGTGAGCACAGAGTTAAGAATCAGTGCGTTAGACATGGTAAGTTCTGTATGGATTTTATATGCACAGAAGCCCCACAATAATGACCTCTGTGGTGTCTTCTTACCAGTGTATATTTACAAGCATATATGAGTTAAGATAGGTTTCCCAGGATTGACTAATACAATTCTACACATTGCCCAGACTGAGAATTATGTAGATGATTATCTGTAGGGATTTCTTTGAACGTACTGGAATTTTAAGTCATTTCTTTATCTCTAAAGAAAGTTCTTATTCTCTGCACATTGCTTCATTTGGACCAGCAATAAGTCCGACTCAGTCAGTGTACTGCAGTGGAATGTTTTAAGCTGAAATGTGCATTGGAATCTGTTTGTTTGCAGCAGATGATTTGACTAAGCTTTGATGCACAGTCACTCTCTGACATTTGTGTACTTCAGCATTGAACAATGTAAACTCATTTTCTGAGCACTTTGATTGCTTGCACATAGCAGTGCCCATGGCATGTGACAGAGAAGAGCGCTCTATCCACTAATCAGATAGATATGCTCTAAGCGTATTTACACAGAATAATGAAAACAGCTGCTAGATACCTTTAAACTTGAGTGTGTTTTGTTATTAATCTACTAGCCTGTACACATGACACTGTAATTCTTCGTTCACTCAAGTTGCCTTTAATGACACAGTAATAAAACCAAGAGGGATGAAAGTAATGGAATTGTAGAATGTAATGCCTCAATTGTTCTACAGTGTCTTCCTTTTTGCCAAAATAAACCACAATTAGGTCCATATGGTGTTTTGAAGTTTTCAAGCAATGACCCTAATAAAAAAGTAATGAATTTCTGACAAAAGAAAGCATGGCTCTCTTTTAAGTGGATATCTTCACTATTGATAGAGATATGATTGCAGACTGATATGCTAATAGAATAAGAAAAGTTCAGTGTGCTTGGTATAAGAACTTTCATTTGTGGTTGATTTGACTCATAAGAAACTCAGATTTTAAAGGTAGAAATATTATAATCCATTAGTTATGATTCTCTTGTTTGAAGACCTGTTATTTAAAGAAAATATATATATATATATATACATTCTTTAGCAACGGGAAATTTCACAGGCATCTGTTAACAGTGGAAATAGTCATGTCGAAAGGGCAGCATGAGTTTGTTTTGGGGGAGACCCTGTTCTTATATACACTAGGCTTTTAAGATTGTTTTCTTTGTGTAGAATTTTTATGTGTTTTACACTGTTTCAAGGGAGGGTGACATTTTATTCCAACTGCACGATCTCCATCTTCAAACTGTGTATCTAGCTGCAATATTGAAGTTACCTGCATAGATATTGATTAAAACAAAAGGAATATCAGAGTAGGTCAAGCACAGGAATAGACTTAATGTTAACAAAACATTACAAGTAACCAGAGTTTTGAAAATAGTCAAATTAGAAAAGTATAAAATAGATTTTTGGATGTCCGTAGCTGTACTGCTGGACGTGAGAAGAAACAAAGTGAAAAGGAGGATGCACGGGGACTGGGGCTAAACCCCTCAAACCTACTGCTGTCAAGTGGATTCCAACCCATAGCAACCCTATAGGAGAGAGTAGAACTAACTGCCCCGTAGAGTTTCCAAGGAGTGCCTAATGCATTTGAATTGCCAGCATTTTTGGTTAGCAGCCATAGCACTTAACCACCATACCACCAGAAATGGGGTTATGGTCTTTTTACTTAGGTGGGCCTGGATTCAAATCTTTATTCAGCAACACACCAGTGTTATTTCTTCATTTAATTGTTTAACTTAATTTTCTGCATCTGAGTTTCCTCATCCATGTGGGTAGGGTTTATTGTAAGGATTAGGATAAATATGCATGATGTATCTAACAGCTTGCCTGGCAAATAGTAGACACTTAAAGTATAGTTTTAATATTATTGGTATTTATTGTTATTGAAACCAACCTGCTAATGTAGTTTATTAGAATGACTTATACTCATTGTGTCATCTCTCCCCCTCACACTCTTGTGTGTTTGTGTGTGTGTGTGTTGGATTCAGTTGAACAACTTAGTACATGTTTATTGAGTACCTACTATGTGCCAAGAATGTTCATGGTACTGTGGAAAATATAGTACTAAATAAATAAAAGTCTTTCCGTTTTAAATATTCTAAAAGGTACACTTAATTAGTACCAATGTAGAGGTAGAAACAAATTGCTTTGGAAATACAGGCAGTGAGAATAATTTCTCTGAATGGAAAAGCCAGATTGAAGAGGATGTGGTGGAAGAAGAACCATGTACAGTGAAGGGCTGAGAGTTAAAAAGAAGAGGGTGACTTGAGGGGATAGTGGGGGTTACGGTGCTAGAGTATGGGCAAGAGTGGGAGGAAATAGGCTTGCAAAGCCAAATTCAGCAAGTCAGTGCATGACTGCGGTGTGCTATATTATGCTGGGTACTAGATTTACAAAGTGAGTCAACTGTGATACTCCCCTCAAAGACTGTTAATTGCTACCAAAATATTACAAGACTGTAGGTGGGAATTTCGCCTCATTAGAAACACCCAGTTCACCTGGCCATAGGACAACCTTAGATCTTAAAATTTTAAATAATTCACTGATACCCCACATATTGTTAATTTGTTTAGATACATATTTTTTGGACCAATATGGTGAATGAATGGATACCAAATATATTTGCATAGGATTTTCCTATTTTAATATAAATAATAGCAAGATAATTAGCTCAGATTTTGTGGTATGTCCCTGTTTGTTTAGTGGAAAAAAGGACATGAGAAATTCTTTCTACTTCTTTAATATTAAAATAGTTTTCTTTTCCTGAAAACACAGAATTGTTTCTTAATTGATTATCTGAATTAATTAATTCATTGTATGATGGATCACATGTACTTACCATGTTCTGTCCTCGTTGAGACATAAATTACAACCTAGACTGTGGCCATTTGTTACTAACATTTTAGGATATTTGGAGAGATGTTACTGTGAACTTGAAATGGAAACATACTGCAAAACTAGTTTTTTGTTTTTTTATGATTGAATGAAAATATACATTCCCATATAAATTTGCATGCCCATCTATATGCAGCTCCCACTGCTCTCCCTGCACGGTGACAGCGCACTGTTATTTCCGCTCCATACATGTCTTATCCTCCCAACAATCTCCTATCCCTTCCTCTCCACCCACTCCCCCACCTCCTGTAAGAGGTCAGCAGGATGACATTCTATAGAGGCATAGAACTGTAAAGTGCACATACAATATGGTCACTGTGTTGCCAAGTTCAATCCATTCCTGTCCGAAGGGCTGACCTCCACTATGATTTATGGACAGGGGCAGCATCAAGGCCAGGGATCATGCTCCCTGGGGGACTTCTGAGGCCCCTAGACCATCAATTGCAGTCTTTTAGTAGAAATCTCAGGGTGCACCCCTTTTTATTCTTGTATTACCAGTAAGACTCAACTTTGTGAACTCCATCACGGCTATCACTGGTGGTGGCCGGCCACCATCCGGTTATTCCAGTCACAAATCGATGTAGTCACCCACTCAGGTGGGTTTCTCTGTCTTCTGGGTTCTGTTTCCCCATGTCACTTTGGGCTTTGGTTCCTGCTGAGTTGGGACCATTTGCTGTACCCTCAGATGGCAGCTTGGCAGCCTTTAAGACCCCAGATGCTACTCACCAATGTGGGGTACAGAAGACTGTCGTAGCAAAACGCTAATTGTGCCACTTGGCCTCGATTTCCCCTGACAGCATGGTCCCCAGACCCCCACCCCAGCTACTCTGTCCTTGCAATATTGGGTTAAGATGGGGAGACTAATCATGTGAAGTTGAAGTCCAGTTAATACTGATCTTCTTTCTAATGTTTGCTGTCACAGATTTCACCCAACCAAATTTCTATCAAGTATCTAAACCCTCTCTGCCTCGCCCTCCCTCCCTCTCCCACCTAGCCATCAGAGAGTCTTGTCGTCTATGCGTGAGTCTGTTTTTAAGTTCTTATTGTTGGGATCTCTTAAAATATTTGTACTTTCTGCAAAACTAGTTTGAAGATTGATCGTGCTTTCTCAAAACAATCATGTTGCATTTCAAAAAACTGTCCTACATATAAATGTGTGTGTATTTACCATTGCAAATATTTGTAGAGTGTAAGTTATACACCAAACACTGTGTGGGGGGCACTGGATATAAAGTAATGCAACTGGTGTGACTACCAGTTGAGCCACATACATAACACACATCTGGCTAAGTGTTGCTTCCCGTGTAGCAGTTCACTGACTTTCTCTGTCAATGGTAACAACTTTCCAGACCTCTCAGGATCCCCTCTTTACTGACTACTCTCAGGCTTGTGAAATATTCTTTTTTTAGGTCAGTGTTATATTGACACATCTTTGAAGAACATATTTTACTTTGAGAATTAACCAGATACCATTTGGAGCCTCATCTCACGGACAATTTTAGTGATCAAAGTCTTGAATCCTGAATGACATGAGACTGTATATTTATTAAAAATGCGTGTTTATTTAGTCAGTTGTAACTTGGTCACAACGCCCATTTCAGAAACAATAAGGCTACTATTTCCTAAGGTGATTGCTCTGGAGGTGTCATCCCTTATGGAATATATTCCTTCAAGTTTATTACTTGTTTTCAAAGTTCATTCGTTTTTAAAAATTTGTTGCTACTTTGTGTATTACCGGATGCATTTATGTCAGGAGTAGGTGCAAGTGTCTTTGCTTTGGACAGGCAAATCCCTTTCTTGTTCCTGTTCTTGTAGGAGATTCCATTGTCTCTGGACTTTTAAATACACACCAGGAACTGATTCTGAAGTAATTTCTCCTATAAAAATTTTTCCTAGAGTATAGGATGTCAGTATTCTATATTTGTGTTATGGCATCATGCTGCTCCTCAGACTGTTCATGTCTTTTAGGATTGAATGGATATATGCACACATATTTATATTCCAAATTGGGATACATGTGAGTGTGACAGTGATTTTTCAGAGAGCTACAGGCCTTTCTTCTAAGGCGCCTTTCGATGGGCTTGAACCTTTAAATTTTTGGTTAACAGTCAGGCATGTTAACCATTTGTACCAACCAGAGATTGATCTAACATATGTATAGATTCTCTTATTTATGGAAAGTTTCCTTAAAATAACTTATCTTTAAGTATAATAATGCAGTTACACTATGTAATATACCTATGATAGCAAAAATTTAGGTAACCTATAATTGACTAAGGAAACCCTCCTGGCATAGTGGTTAAGTTCTATAGCTGCTGACCAAAGGGTTGGCAGTTCAAATCCACCCAGTGCTCCTTGGAAACTCTATGGGGAAGATCTCCTCGGTTCTGTATAGGGTTTCTGTGAGTTAGAATCAACTTGATGACATTGGGTTTGGTTTTTGATGATTTACTAAGATCAGGATCGTCTGCTGGGAGTGTTAGGTTTAGTTAGGAAGTATTGCCTCAGTATCACATAGGTGTTTTTTGTTGTTGTTGCCTTTTTTGGGGGGGGGTTTGTCTCTGTTTCCACTTTATGGTCCATTTTATGGAAAATATATGACTCTCTTTAATATTTTTTTCCAGCAGTTCAAAATTATAGACAACCGTTGCTTGCTATTAGTCTCACAAAAATGCAAACCATGTTCTTATATTTTTTTAAACAGCTTTACTCAAGAAAATCAGTATATTGTAAATTACATGCAAAATGTACAAGTTGATAAGGCTTAACATATATTTACAAGTGAAACCATCACACAAGCAAGAAAAGGAATATTTCTGTCATTCCCCAAATTTATTCATGTCCCTCCTAATCTCCCTGCCACGCTTTATCACCCCACCCTGAACTCCTTTATGGGGTAACCGCTGATATTTTTTTTCTATCCTCATAGATTAGTTTGAATTTTCTAGAATTTCATTTAATAAAAATAGACTGTCTCTCTGGCTTCTTTCACTTTATGTGATCATTTTAGATTCACCCTTGTGTGTATCAGTAGTTCGTTTCTTTTTGTTGTTCAATACTATTCCATTATGTGGATATACCACAGTTCTTTTATTTGTTCCCCTATCTAGGGACATATAAGTTATTATTAGTTTGGGGATATTACAGATTAAACTGCTATGGAGCATTTGCATGCAAGTCTTTGCATGGACATATACTTTCATTTCTCTTAAGTAAATCACTAGGGTTGAATGTATGGTATATGTGTATTTACAGTTCTTAAGAAACTGCTAAGCTCTTTTCCATAGTGGTTGTATGCTTTACATTTCCACCTGCAGTGCATGAGAATTTCAGTTTTTCTGCATCTTCATCAGTACTTGGTAAGTTGTCTTCTTAATTTTCTACAGGTGTATACTAATATTGGTTCGAGTCTGTGGCTTGTTTTGAACAGTGACTTTGGAGAGAAGATCTAAAAATCACTCATATTATTGATAGTATCTTGGGGTTATAGACTTTCAATTTTTGACTGCTCACTGCTAAGACAGTGAATTTTTTTTTAATACTGGTTTTACATCCTGCAGTCTGACGAAACTCTCTTTTGTAAAGTCCCTTGCTTTTTGTAGGTTTTCTCAGAGGGTTTGGCTCAGTGGGTGGTTCTTTGGATCCTTGTGGCATTGGCTGCAGTTGTTCAGAGATTGTCAGCTGGCAGATGAGCAGGTCTGGAGATTCTCAGAAGCTTCCCTCTCATAGCTGGTGCCTCAGCAGCATCAGTGGGAATGTCTAGGCTCAGCTGGGACTACCAAACAAATCACTTCTCTGATAACAGTTTTCTCAAAGTAGTCATTTTTTTACATGGAGGTTCATCACCTCAGGAAAAAGTATTTCAAGACAGGTAGGCAGAAGCTGTGTGCCTGTTTCTGATCAAGCCAATCAGGTTTCAGTTCCGTGTCTCAAAACCACATGTTTAGTTGGGTCTATGGAGATAGGTGTTGCCGTTTTTGCCCTTTAGTCAGATTTATAGCATACTGTTTGTGTCTGTAAATCTGGAGCCTGGTGGTGCAGTAGTTAAGAGTTGGACTGCTCACCAAAACGTCAGCCATTGGAATCTACTGCCACTATTTGGAACCAGATGAGGCAGTTTTTCTCTGTCCTATAGGGTCATTGGAAACTCTGGTGCTGTAGTGTTTAAGTACTGCAGCTGCTAACCAAAGGGTGGGTAGTTTGAATCCACAGGTGCTCCTTTGAAATTCTGTGGGGCAGTTCTCCTCTGTCCTAAAGGGTAGCTATGAGTCAGAATTAGCTCCATGGCAATGGGTTTTGTTCTCTTTTCTTTACAGGGTTGTCATAAGTTATAATCAATTCACAGCAATAGGTTTGTAAACTCAAGCTTTAGACTAATTGCCATACTTCTTTCTACCTAATGATTATATTGAAGACCTCTTTCAGGAAGGAGTGTGGCGTTTCCCTCTTTGTCATCCGTACTTAGAACTCTGTAAAACCAAAAGCCAGGCATATCTGTCTCCCCTCTAAGGAATGTGACTATGGGTGTTTTCATTCTTTTTCAATAATAGACACTCCTCAAGAATGATGAAACTAATACAATTTTAAGATAAGAATGTTGCTACCAGCGAGAAAACCTGCGTTCAGTTCTCAGCTCTGCAGTGTGCTTGTTGTATAGCATCCTGGGGAAGTCAATTTATGTGAACCTTAATTTCTTCACCTGTAATGTGAGAGAGGTGTGCAAAATTACCTCTGAGGGCTATGATATACATGCCTAAAGTCCTCAGACTTGCTAGTTTGATGGCTGTGTGCAGCCTTTCTCATGCTGCTCTCTTACTTTCTTCCACCTTGCATCCAAGAAGACAGTTGAGGTAGAAGAAGGAACCAGGTATAGTTCGAAATGTGTCCATCTATTTTCAGCAGAACAGCAAGCTCTACCCAAGTGCCTTGTTTCTTATTAAAATCCTTGAGGGCAAAGTTTCACTGGTTTATCCAGTGACAGGTAAGTGGTGCTTTGTGTTTGCTACTGTTTGTTTAATGCCATCAGGCTTCTAATAGCCACATGTCCTGTTTGGGCCAGGCTACCTAGATATTTAGTGTTTATTTAGTATTCTAACAAGGCATTCATATCCTTCCTGAGATCCTCATATATGTTTGTTTGTTTTTTCTTTTGGTAAGTCTCCTTCCATGGAGAAATATGATAGCAGCAGATGGGGCTTTTTGTGTACCCCTGAAGTACATTTTGAATACCCCTGAAGTACATTAGCAATATATCCATAAATGGTGGTGGCAGGGTTTTTCTGCACCCCAAAATTCCCCATCAGGGATAACGTTACCACAGAGGCCCAGGTTTCTTTCTGGTAGATTGTTTTGTGAGAGTATGGATATGTGTGAGAAACGGATTCCCATGGCTCTCTCTTCTCTTCTCTGTTCTCCTTTCCCTTCTCATCTCCTTCTATCCCTCCGTTTTCTTCTCAGCCTCATTGCCATTCTTTCTTTCCCTTTTCTTCACGCTGAATAGGGGAAGAAGGCAGAACCTACATTGCTGTTCACTGCAGGAACCCTCTCAACTGTTACCTCTTTTACCCTTTGAAGAATTTCTCCAGTGCTCCTGTGTGGCAGCCCTGGTAGACTGTCACCACCAATTGCAGCTGTAGTGAAACGGGCCACTGTCGTTGCCCACCTTCTTTGGGCTTTGGATGCCCTGACAAATCAGATCACTTTTCCTCTTCCAGAAGAATCCACCACTAGGCAGTTGGATCAATACTGTGTATTGCAAAAATTGTTTGCTCACTATGTTTCTGGATTTTGTTCTTTGATAGTAAAATATTAAGAGTTTTAAAACAGAAAATCCTGTTGCCCTGATTTTGTCACTCTTGCCTTGACCTGGTCTTAAGGGAACCCTCTCTAGAAAGCTCAACAACTTATTTCTGAGGAAGGGAATGGAAAGAAATGAAGTTACAACTATTTCTCTTTGCAGCCTTAGCAAATTCCTGACTTGGCACAGAGACAGAGGAAAAAACAAGTGTTAAGCATGAATGGCAATAGTAATCAGTTAACTAGTTTCCAAAAAGATTTTTCTCCTTTTAAAAGCAAAATATTTTGTAATTTCAGACTTGAGGGTGAAAAATTTGCTAATCATAAGCAGTCCCCTGATAAATGTGACGTCATAAGATTAGAAGTGATGTGTTTAGATGTGGGACAAAAATATTTGCAGTTGTAACAGGAAATAATTTTTGAAAAAAGAGGTGATACTGTTTAGTGTTTGATCCAACATAATGATTTTCCTTCAAGATCCTTATGAAAGTTTCAGTGCCAGAATTTCACACATATATATTCAGAGATAAATGTTTTTAAAATGAAGAGCTTCCTTTCACAAAATCACAGTATTGCTTAACTCAAATTAAGTGCTGATGATGTGCAAAGAGTAGTTTTTCAGTTTGTATTCACTCTCAAATATGAAAGAAATATATATATTTATATATATATATATTTTTTTCCCAAATGCTTGGATTTCTTTAATTCAATGAGTGAAATTTTTATCGATAGGAGGCTTTGATGGTTCTATTACAAAACCTTGCAGAGATATAATAACAATGTTGATAGATTAGACGTATGGCTTGTTGGACATTGCTATAGTATTGTTTTAAAAACAAGTATGATTATATTGCTCAGGCCCCTGCTAATAAATCGCTATGATATCCAGCTAGTCTGAGAGATTTCTTAATAGGTTTTAGGCAGTAAAATTAATAAATCAACTACATTTGTATTTGAAGTTATACCTTCTTAAACACATTTAGAGTATATGTTTGAACGTATTCATAGAAACAGCCCTTTCTGAGAATTTTAAGAATGTCGTTCTTTCCTGAACTGTGTAGTTAATATTATAATCTTAAAAATATAGCAAAAGTTTCTTTTTTATTTATTTTTATTTTTCTGTTTTCTTAATAGAGAGGATTGTTTGGTAATTAGATATGATTGTTAAAGAGGTGAATTATTTCTGAAAATACACATTTATTGACGGGAGATCTGGGAACATAAACTAGACAGAGAGGTTGCAGCTCCAGTAGCATATTACCAGCACAGCAGCAGTTTAGTAAATTGGTATATAAACAAGCATCTGTTGCAGGAATGTAAGAATGACATCATAAAGGATGTATGGAAAATTTTAATTGAAAAAGAATGATGTGCAATTGCAACATGACTTTAAGTCTAAATTGATTTTACTAACAGTAAAAGTGGAATTCTTTTAAAACATTCTGATGATGTAAAGTATTTAAAATGTAATGTCCTGTTAATGTACCTAAAAATTAGACTCTAGGTCATCCAATAAGAGTACTGCTTACAGTAATGCAGCCTATGTAATATGCAATTATCTTGACAATAGTTTTATTTTTTTCAACAATTTTGTCATAAAACAGCAGTAAGATACAATGAATTTGATTCATTTTTTGTGTGTGAATCATTTAATAGGCCATTACATCTACTATATTAGACTCCATTCTCCTTTCAGAGCTTTTCATATTAAGGCTGTCTTTAATGGAAAGAAGTTTAACCTTCCCTCCCAGATAGATTGAACCCCATAACAGTGTAAACATTCTCATTATAAAATAAAATCCCCTTCCCCAAGGGCAGTGCTATAATTATGTTGCAGAGCATCGTATGAATGTTTCTCTTCAGAAATGCTGTATCATTCTTACTCTCAAGTTTTTATCATTTTCAGACAATGAGTAACATTTTAAAATTATGGTTTAATAAAATGTATGTGATCGGGTTGAAAACATTTTTTGAAGTTATTTTAATCAACTTTGAGATGAAGTCATCAGTAAGATTGCTGTTGATTTATAAATAGGATAATTAGAGGTTTTCCTCCTAAGTACTGTTCACTGGCATTGTGGCTGTTTTTATTGCCTAGTCAAACCTCTTCATTCAATTTTAAAATTGTCTTTTGAATGAACTACAGTATAAGCTTGCCAAATAGTGTCACCGTTAATACTTTACCTCCTCTATTTCATTGTCCAGTCTACAAATGCACAATAAATTGTTTGATAAGGGGGTCAATGAAGTTGTACTAGTTTTTAAAGTGAGCTAGAACCAAACAGTTCAAATTATGTCACACACTTATTGTTATCATAGAGCTGTGTTTAAAAAATAGCAGTCCAGTACTTCAGTTCATTTTACATGGTTACATCAAGAATATATCCTGTAGAAATCAGGATAAGATGGTCCTTCAACAAATGGCCAGTCATTACATCAAGAGAAAAGAAAAGAAAAATGCCCCTTTCAGATTTATAGACTTCCCCTTGCAGAAGGTTTAGTGAAAGGGACAGACCTACCAGGTTCCTGATTTAGAAAGAAGCAGCCTGGAATCTGTGTGAATGTGTTAGAACAGAGATTTCAGATGATTATTCAAGATAATAATTTTATGGGTATTCCAAAAGAAATATACCTCAGAAGGGCTGAGGACCATGTGTTCTTAGTAGGAAAATGCTCGGCCGGCTGCTCTTACCCTTCCATAGGTAGCAGCCGCATTTCCTTAGGTGGGTACTCACTGGACCTGGAGTACGTATCCCGTGGTGGTTTTTCTACCCTTTGACTTGCAGATGTGTTAGCATACACTGCTTTCAGGGTTTTAATTTCAAGAGAAGGAAGTTGAGATTTTCTTAATGCTTATTTCTCTGCTCATGCAGAATTGGTGAGTGTTTCTGAGAAATTTAAAAGGCAAAAGTAAGAAACTTTGTGCTTGTTGCGTCTAAAAGCAAGTCTGTTTGTGTGCGTCTCTCCCTTTGTAACAGAAGGAGTGTTTCTTATGTTTCTGTCTTCAGACAGTTGGCACACATTTCATCTCAGCAGCTGCTTTCTCTTAAAGTGCAGTAGAGTGTAGGACTGTAGTGACACCAGCATTAATACTTCACATTCTGCTATCATATGCTGTCACTGGGAAATATGGATCTAGGTTACATGTGTTTGCAGACTTTGTACTGCTGAATTATGAAAGCTGACTCTGTTGGAGGATTGTGTTGTATTCAGAGACTGTGAGCTGAACAATAAATGAATGCAGTAGACTGTTTAGAGTGCTATACCATGCTCCCCTTTCTGGGCCTAATTGAGCTTGAGTTTGAAAATTTAAAAGTGCCAAATTGCCCAGAAAAATACCTTGTAGTAAACATCCAGATATTTTGTGAAGAAGGCGTCTTTTACACATCAACCTTCTGCTTTTAAAATTCTTTAGATTCTTTTTTTTCTGGAAATTCTGTAAATTGTTACACTTGAGATACGTAAAACAGTAAGCGTTTTACAAATGATCAAAGAAGACTTTTTTTCCATTCAGATAAAAGCTTGCAAAGGAAACTGTTGTTAAAATCACTTACTGTGGTAGTAAAAATTAAAATCTTGTGCTTTGTATTTTATTTCTTTTTTGTGTTAGTTTAAAAATATCAAGACACATCTAGAAAGGTTACTATTCTTTTTACATTTGCATCTGAGCTGTGTCAGTACACACACATGTGTGTAAACATACACACATGTATATAAACATACACACGTATGTATATACTTAATTGAAAATTTTGAGATTGTATTCAAATTTCTGAAGACACCTTTTCTGTTGATTTATAAACAGGATACTTAAACCCAAACCAAACCCCCTGCCAGTGAGTGGATTCAGGTTCACTACAACCCCATGGGACAAAACAGAACTGCTCCATAGGGTTTCCGAGGCAAATGGTGGGAGCAGACTGCCACATCTTTATCCCATGGAGCATGCTGGTTGGTTTGAACCACCAGCCTTTTGTTTGGTAGCTGAGCATGTAACCACTACACAATCAGTGCTTCTCAGAGTCCTCACCCATTGCTGTGAGTCAATTTTGATTCATAGCAGCTGTATAGCACAGAGTAGAACTACCCCATGGAGTTTGCAAAGAGTGCCTGGTGGATTTGAACTGCCAACCTTTTGATTAGCAGCTATAGCACTTAACCAGTATGCCATCAGAGTACTGGGAAGCTATATGGGATAATGTAATACCATCATAATGAATGTGAATGAACTTGTGCTAGTAGTGGTCAGGTGAAGACACATTTACAGATCACTGTCTAGAGGTCCAGTCGAGACCCTGGTGGCATAATGGTGAAGTGCTACATCTGTTAACCAAAAGATTGGCAGTTCACATCTACCAGATGCTCCTTGGGAACTCTATGGGGCAGTTCTATTGTGACCTATAGGGTTACTATGTGTCAGAATTGACTTGACGGCAGTGGCTTTTGGTATCTGGAGGTCCGGACAAAAAGGAGAGTTGATAAGGAGAACCTTCATTGTCAACTGTTGTAAGAAATGGGCAGTGATTATTTGTAGATCTTCAGTCACTTTTATGTCGTTAAATTTCATCACAGGTTCAGATTTGTTTGGCTTATTTATAAGTCTATCTGAGGACTGTCTAAGTTTTCAGATTGAGATTTAATTATAAATTTTGCCTTGTAATATGCAGGATATGAACATGTGTTAGGGCAGACATACTTTTTTTTTTTTACTGTGGAGATTTTTCACCATAACAGTATTTAGATAAAGAGAAGAAGAATATGACGTGTAGTATTTCATTTGTAAGCTATATTGGAAGTCTTCTGTGTCAGACAGGTTACCTACTTCTTTCCATTTTGCATAGCATGGCACCTATCCTAAGTAGCATGAAGCGCCTTTATTTTGATAGCATCAGAGTCTCAAGTAGAGAAAATGCAATTTTATAAAAACTTACATTTCTTAGTCTTTTAATTCATAATTCATTGGTTTCATAATTCAGTCTTTTAATTCATATTACCTTATTTTGTTGTTTGAAAGAGAACAGATTTCCTGATAGCACACTGTTACACAGTGATTCCAACAGTATTTTTCACTCATGTAAAAGGAAAAAGATTTGATTCGTTTTTAATTTTTTAAGTTCTATTATCCTCTAAGTTTTTCTTAAGAATCTATGTCAAAATATGCATATCTTACCAAAGTCAGGTAAAGAAAAATTGCATTCATCCTTATCACCTATTAAGTGAGCAAACTGGTTACCTTGACACAGAAAGATAATACTGTGGATACTGTGCAAACATACACATACAAAAAGCCTGGAATGACAATACTCTACCTGTCCTGTATCCATCTGTTTCAGTTCTGAGTGTGACCAGATATGTAGCATTTCCTTGCACCTTTCCCATGTGGAAGTTGACTTCTAAGGGGCCCATTTGAAAAATGTCATTAGTTTGGAACTGTGCACCTCAGGCAAGTACCACTTCCCCGTATTACCAAGGCGAAGCTACAGTGCGTTTTCTGGTGTGTCAATTTGTGTGATGCTTTGATATGTGGCACACATGTGATATCCCTTTGAACAGCACAGTGATTTGACAGAGTAGTTTTCTATCATCTGTGCACAAGTACTGCTAGGCTTTAAGAGAGTCGTTCAGGACCATTGTGGCTTTGCATTCACTTCAGTCTGTACCGTCGAATTGGAGCTGCCCATGGAAGCTTGAATCATGTTTCTTAGAAAAATGGGCTCTCGCTGAAAACAGTCCTGTCTGAAGTTCGTATCTAAACTGCTGCTACAAAAGCACAGAACACATCAATAGTTCTAGGAGTAGAATTAAATGTGTGAATGAATCGAATTAAAGGTGAAGGCAACACTTTTCTCTCTTAGTCATGATTCTGTGCAACTGTGGGGGCTGTTAAATACAGTTTATGAAGTTATGCCACTCCTTCTTTGTGAGTGTAGCAGTAACCTCAGATTTCCTTTGTGTTTCTGTACCTTCACCACAGCCATCCTTACTGTAAAGGGAATCATAATATGAATGGTCTGAATCTGTCTCCCGAGATCAAGACACATGTAATTGGACAATATTTGAAATCTTCCAAGAAATTAGACGTTAACTTTTGCTTGTTTCCATGCTTGATTATGGTAGAGTGGATTGGATGTAGAAGTATGTCATTCAATACAAATAGATAGACTTGCAGTTTTAACTTGTTGAGCACATATTAAAGCTTTTAGATTAGCTAATAGTGTCCTGTGAAAAATTGTTTTTCACTCTTTCTTCTGTGTTCTTCCTAGAATGCACATGTCTTTAGAGTGAGTACATCTGACTTATTTAGCTGGTGGCTTCATGCAAATTTTATTGTTTTTCCAATGCTTGGCACATTGCGAGTATCCAAAGTTTCCTCAGTGGGGATGTACTAACTCAAGAGAAATAACTTGTGGTATTTTTTGCTATAATTCCTGCTTCTTTTTATTTGTTACATGTACATTGTCAAGTGTGGGAGTTTCAGAATATGATTTGAGGGAAATAATTGTTTAGCTTTCTTCTTTGTATAGGTTCCAGATAGAATTCTTTCTCTTGAGTTGGGTAGAGTCCTTATGAGAAGCCTCTCCATTGTGATTAGTAATTACAACCAAAATAGTCATTTTGGTAGTCTTTTTCTTATTGCTTATCTCCTCTAAATTTATTTGAACTTTCAACCTGAAATGTTGGCAAAACTTAAGCTTTTTACTCTTTGTGACATAGCATATGTCAAAAATATGTGTACTTCAGGGAGGAAACTAAGGCAGAAGTGATTGGATAATTTGGTCATGTCATAGGGAGTTAGGCTTACCCTGTACTGAGGTGATGATCATTGTTTCTGATGGTTGGTTCAGTGCCCGTCTATATAGGCTCTGACACATTTTTGGAGAACATTTCTTATACTCTCTGGATATAATTTAAAGTGCTTGCGATAGTGAAACAAACTCCAGGCTGGTGGTTGTAGTTGCTGCATTGTGACTGACTAGCTGTGTGTGTGGTCAGACCTGTCATTTGACCTTTCAGGACGTTGGTGTCTGCATCTGAAAAAGAGTATTGTTCAGCTGGATTATCTTTCTTGTTTCTCTCAGTTTCCAAATTGTGTCATTTCATACTTCTAATTGGAAATTTGGTTCTGTTACAAATATGTAAGACTTAAAAAATACATGAATTCCAAAAGTTAATTGCTTATCTTTAATCATCGTCATCCCAGGCACTAGAGTAAAGTGTCTTCCAGTTTTGGAAACATGATTGTTAAAATGAGATTGGAAAGTGCTTCATGTGCTTCAGTTTGTGTGGCTAGAACAAAAAGAAGTTGATGTAGATTTAATAAAATCAGTTACAGGTTAATCAGGATTTTAACTTTAGCCTTCCCCTTAATCTTCAAATAAATTACCTGTTGCAGTACATTATTTTATAACACTAATTTTGTAATTAGTTACATTATCTCTAGACAACAATTAAAGTTAGAGAGCCCTTCTACTCAGCCCCTCTCCTAAACATTTATGCCCAGTTGTGTCAATATTTTAAGCTGCTCCATTTCTTTATTATTTGTGTTTACATTTAAAAATAGAACTTTTATATTTCCTCTTGGTGCTAGGTTTCATAGTCATGCAGTCTTCCCCACAAATCAAAGAGGAACGTATTCTCTTTATGTCCATTTGGTAGAGTCTCCTCATTTGAAGATGGTCTACCCTCTCACTGTGTAAGGCATGGTGCTTGGCACATTGCAAGTATCCAGAGTTTCCTCGGTGGGGATGTACTTAACTCAAGAGAAATAACTTCTGGTATTTTTTGCTATAATTCCTACTGCTTTTTGTTCATTACATGTACATTGTCACGTGTGGGAGTTTCAGAATATGATTTGAGGGAAATAATTGTTTAGCTTTCTTCTTTGTGTATTAACTTTAACTTTTCTAAAGTAGTGGTTTTTGAACCTTTAGTTAGCCGAGCAAACATTCATTCAAACATATTATCAAAGTAGAGCTGACCTTGTTGGAATGGGGTGGAGGGCCCTACCATGTTGCTTTCTCTTACTGCACCTCCTCCCCTCAAAACTTTCTGTGAAACCCAGAAGGGCTGCCTGGAACTTCATGGGATCTTGTAAACAGTGTTTGAAAGCAACTGTCCATCTGTAATGGAGCATTAAAACCATTTATTCTGAAGACATAATATTTAGAATGCTGCTCTTGAAGTTGAGCCAGAACTTCCTGGCATGGTATAACTTGGACCAGAATGTCTTCTGGTGCATCGTGTTTCTTTATTACAGAATAGTAAAAAAGATTGTTTGCCAAACTTGTGTTGATTAACATGTAATTCACGTAGTCCTTAAAGTTCGTAGTCCACAGTTCTATACCAAGCTGAAAACCAAACTCATTGCCATCGAGTCTGTTCCAACTCATAGTGATCCTGTAAGACAGAAAAGAACCACCCTATAGGGTTTCTAAGGAGTAGCTGGTGGATTTGAACTACCATCTGTTTGGCCAGCAGCTGAGCTCTTAACCACTGTATCGCAGGACCCCTCACAATAGTATAGGGTATTGGAAATAGATTAGGTCACAATATATAGCAGCCCATTTGTATTGACTGTATTATTAACAAGTTACAGTGTCCAGTTACGTTAACGAGATCAATTAACTTTGTTGTTTGATTGTATTAAAGGTTGTCTCTCTTGAAGCCTCTTATTGAGGGAAATCTGTTTTGTCTGGTCATAGGAGACTAAGTGAAGGTAGAGAAATGTGGCCACAGAGCAAAACTTGTAATGTTGTAAAATACTATATCTTCTTCAAAATGATTACTCAACTAATATATTCCTTTTGTGGGGTGTCTTAGTCATCTAGTGCTGCTATAACAAAGATACCAAAAGTGAATGTCTTTAAAAAGAGAAACTTGATTCTTACACAGTCCAGTAGGCTGCAAGTCTGAATTCAGAGTGTGTCTGCTTCAGAAAAAGGCTTTTCCTCTTTGTTGGCTCTGGGGGAAATTCTGTGTAGCATCAGTCTTTCTTGGTTTGAGAGCACCTTGGTAAATGAACCTCAGGTCCAAAGGATGTACTCTGTTCCCAGTGGTGCTTTCTTGATGATATGAGATCCCCAAATATCTCTGCTAGCTTTTTTCCTTTATATCTCAAAAGACTGCCTCAAGGCACAAAAGTCTTACACACTGAGTCCTGCCCTACCAACACAACTGCTATCCATCCACCCTCAGTAACATCACAGAAGCAGGATTTATAACATGAAGAAGCATCACACGATACCAAGAATCATGGCCCCGCCAAATCACCACACACATTTGGGGGGTGGGGGGTAGGGGGTGGGGAACACAGTTCAATCCTTAAGTAATTAATAAAAATATTTATTAACCACATCTAATTTTTATTAACTACTGAAAGTAATTATTTATAGTATTAAAAAATTATAATTTATGCTTACTAAATTTAAGAGCTTTGCTTTTGAGTCTTTTACTCTAAATTGTTTTTTCTGAGCTGAAGAGCCTTGTTGGTCAGCTAGTTGTGGACCTCATCTGTGTCACCTGCATCCTAATGACTGTTGAATTAAAGGAACCTTACTTAAACCTGAGGTCCTTTCATCACTGCTGTCCTGTTCCATGTTGTGGTTTGCTGATGAGCAGGCCACCAGTGTGGTCAGTGGTCTGTCGGTTCCTCCTTAGTTTGCCACCAGGCCTTGGGAGCTTGCTCCTCTTTGTTGTTCTGGCTGAGTTAGAACTGTGTTCGACCTTGCGTCTGTCGTCAGCTAATGAGTGATCTTAAACAAATCAAGTTACATCTTTCTGAGTTTCTGTAAATGAGAAGATGGATTGTGAGTGACGTTATCCAGTTCTGTGAGTCTTCAAAGTTGTTTGAATCATTGAAGATCTATGTACTCTCTTTTGAATTATGCTGGTGAGAAAAATATTATTTTTACACAGACACGTACAAACATACGCATCCATTCCCGTTTCTACAGAGGTGTACTACAATGGTGTAGCCAGATAACATGGTCAGCAGCAGCTAACTGAAAGTTTGGAGGGTCAAGTCTGCCTACAAGCATCTTGGAAGAAAGGCCTGGTGATCTGCTTCCAGAAAATCAGCCAGTACAAATCCAGCAGAGCACAGTTCTTGTCTGACACACATGGGGTCGCCTTGAATTGGAATCTGCCCTTACAACAGTTGGAACAGGGTTCTACAATGAGACCAGAAGATTAAAGCAGCGGGTTAGAGGGAAAACGAGAAGTACACTTCTTTTTCCTGGACAACAGATTCTTGTTTCTTCTTCCACATAAAACTGACCAAGCATAAGGCAAAGTAAATACTAAGTCACATTCTTGATCATCCGCAGCTTGAACTTGGATTGAAACTGTTAGCTGTCAGATCCAGAATTTTTGGATGTGTGGCATTTCGTGTGAGCAAAGAAATAAACATTATAAGAAGGTTGTAGAAAAGTGTAGATTTAGTAGAATCCCTTAGATGATTTACTTTAGGGCTGGGTTCAGAATGGCAAACAGATGCAACAGCTTTTTCTGGCCTTTTATTTTCTGAGTTGGCCGTTTTCATGCCTGCAAGAGGTCCAGCTAGATTCTGTCTTCTCCCTGCCTCCTCTGCTTTTTTATGAACTCCTAGGATTTACTTTAAGAGCATGATATTTCTGGAAAGATTTGTTTGATAGAAGAATGACTCCGTATTATCTTCTATTAATTCATTATATCCACTTTCGCCTACCCCAGGCAGGAGGACAAAATATGGAATCTGTCAGAGCCAACATTCAGTGTCCCAGAAATTTGGAGAAAATGCTGGTCCTTTCATCTCCTCTAGATGGCCATTAGGGTGAAGGCTTTTTCTGGGAGGAGATCCAAAATCATCTCAGATGTGTAGATTTTGGAGATTATTCAAAAGGGCTGCTCCATGGAATGTGAGACATTCCCAAGGTCAAATCAGCTTATTTAGGCAGGTTTATCAGTAAACGACATAAAAAGGAAAATGAGAATCCATTTCTGTAAACTTTAGCCTTTTCTGAGATACATACCCAATGTGAAAAAGAGTAGTGATTGTAAAACAGGAGTGTCTTTAAAATTTACCATATCTGTGTTAATTTTAAAGAGTTAATCATGCAGTGTGCACAACAGACACATTTCTTTTAAAAATAAAAATTAAAAAATTGACATTTTACTGAGATAATCATCTGGAAAAAAATAAAGCTCTTACTTTGTTTCCAAGATTGATATCCCTTCAAGTGGCAAAATGTTTCCAGGTTTTTTATTCTGAATGAGAAAATTTTTTTTGTCGCTGTTGTTGGAGTATTTATTTTAATGAGCTCTTTTCTAAGACAGCAGATTTGCATGTCATTTTTCCTTTTTAATGTTTTTATTTGTTTTATTGTCTGTTTCTATTCTGTTCTCCCATACTTGCTATTAGATGATACTGTATAGCTTTAAGCTGAGGACTTTTACAAAGTCCTGTAAATAAAAGCCCTGTTTTCTCGTTTAAAGCCAGCAGGACGTCCCATCATGCCTACCTCTTAATTAGATGGTATTTTGATCTGTGTTCCTATTCATTAATGCTTTGTTTTCTAGTGTCATGTCAGGGTACTTTTACCCACTAATACAATTTTGTGACTGAGTCCAGGGAGAGCTGGACTCAAGGAGTTTCTGTTTGGCTCAAGCATTCTACTATATTGGTTGCTATAATTTCCAGATTAATAGATGGATGAAATTTCATAATACGTAAAGATCCTTAATTTTAGAAGATAAAGCATCTGTAAGAGAAGCCGAGTTACACATTTAGTAGAAAAGATTGACTTCAATATACAGATTATCTAACTTCCTAACTGTTTTTACTTCGCTTGCACTCACAGAGGTAGTCCATTGTCTTATCACAGCTCTCTGTGCTGCGGCTTCTACAGTTTTGTGTGTGCTATTTTTCCTCTAATATTTAATGCAGTGCATTTTATGTTCCTCCTTTTATTTCATTTTATGTTGTATTGCGCTATGTATTTCACTGTTGGATCTAAATTGGGGAAGGGAGTCCTGCTTTGTCCTTGTACTATAATGAAGACAGAGTTTGTTAATATAAATGTAAACTGCTGTCTTAGGTGCACCATCACATGAAGACTGTTTCATAATTGAATATGTTGGTACTAGATACATTTAGAAAATTACAGTCCCTAAACACCTACTCAGAGAGAAAGAGGAACTTAATGGCTTGTTGTATACAGTTTCATTTAAGAATATTTTAGAAGAATGACTTATTTGTAAGAATATGTACAATGCAAAGTAATGATGGTAGCAGTGGAACAGTTAAAGAAAAAATATATCCAGCAATTGCATTCAACATTTATTAGGATTGTTGTTCTTGGAAAGTTAGATATTTTTAAAAATTTCAAATATGGATGGTAAAATTAAATTAGACTGAAAAGGGGGAAATAAGTTTCCAGAAGCATGTTAAGGAAACATTACCTACTTTACTAAGCATAACTATAAAGTGTATTGCTTTTTATTAAATTATCTGCCTTCACAGAGCAATAATATTTTTAAATGTATGCCGTGGTAAGAATGATGCAATGACTGCAATTCAAATCAACTTTCCTCATTTTTCTAAGTGAAATGAGAAAATACTCATGAACACATCTTCAATTAGGGATGGAAAACCTTATCTTAAATAATGCATTGTAAAAAATAAAGGTCCAGTGAGCGCAATGTTTGCAGAGTGTTGGTCGGTGATGCTGCATTGCTAAGATTCTTATTAAAGTCTAAATCTTTAAAGTTGAAAAGAAAATTTCAGAAGCATGAAGCATTTGGAACAAAAAAGTACTATACTTAAATATCTTCTTATAATCCTTTCAAAATTTATATGAGCAACTGTACCTTAAGGCTTGATAAAAAGGAAATTAGTCACATTTGCACAAAAACAATATGAACAAGCCATTTAAAAAACAAAAATATTTTCCTAACATAAGCTATTACATGATAGTTAATAGTTCATCTTGAACAAAGCTTTGACATTATTTTGGGTCCAAAATATGCAATATTAGTGGGATTTTTAGATTACTGTATTTTGATTTTTCAAATGATGGCTCTCTTCATCATCATCTTTGCCAGATAGACATTTTAGAAAATAGAGATGCATGTGAGAGTGGAGAAGACGTTGTTTAGAATAAAGCTGTAGGCTATTTAGTGTATATATATGTACATATGTATGTATACACACACATGTTTATATATGTACATATATACATATACACACACACTCACATATATGTATAGTCTCCCTGAGGTTTACCATGAATTTCAGAAACTAAGTCCTGTTAAATTCAACCGTGTGCCCTTTTTAAAACAGTGCTCCTGAAGCCAGTTCTTTTCCAGGAAAATCAAGTGTCGTCAGTACTATCTAGACAATAGCAGAAGAAGAGAAAGAAGAAAGAATCCGACCTAAGGATACGTTGTGCATCTCAGCAGTGAAGCTACAGTGGTCACTTGGATTTTAGCTGTATTTTCCATATTTAAAACCTGTGGAAAATAGGGGTTAAAAAGGCTAAGTATCTTTGTACCTTAATGAGAGAACGATGGCTGTAATAATATCAAAGATAAACCAGTATATTAGGAACACTAAATGATAAAGGGTGACAATATGCCATTCTTGAGACTTCTTGGCTCTTACCTAACACATCAGAAAGTGATTGTTGAATTTTAAATAGCCATACAAATGGATGACATAGAAATTTAACTTTGCTTTGACCTTATTCTAATTCACAAGATGACTGCAAAATGACTTTGTTGCATCTGAATGTATGCGGGATGCTAAATCACTCCAGAGTATAAAATCTTTGTTTTGGCATAATGTTGATGCATAAACATTTGTACCCCATACTAACCCTATAAACATCACAATCCATCAGTACAATTACAAAAAAGATTGTTTGTTTTCACACTTAAAGCAGACATGAAATAGAGTGTCCTTAACTTAATCACCACCTTGATTTACCACATTTGCATATATTTGCATATTAATTGGACTACAGATTAAAATTGGTTTTGTAATTTTAATTAAGTGTCCACAAAGGTAAATGATTAGAACTGTTTAAAATACATTCTGACATAAATAGCGGTGAAAGCTTTTGTGATGATGTTTTTTGTGGAATTACATGCAGAAAGTGGCCTTTTTATGATAGTCATTTTAATCTGAAATAGAATTAGACAGTCAAACCGAACTGTGGATTCATAATCATTTTTTTTCCCAAGATTCGTTTCATATTTTGCTGATTTGCAGCCCTTGATGGAAACAGACTGTAGGTTGAGCTGATAACCGAGAGCTTAGATCTGCCGCCGTCTTCGTCTTCAGATGTGTTTCCTATGTGCTTGAAATGTGTATCTCCATCTATGGGTGTGTTTGGGTCTCATTGAATCGATTCATGTAAGTTCTTGGACACTGTACCCTTTAAAAAGAGTCACCTTAAGAGACCATCCTATTCCTGGTTTAAGTTAGGGAACAAGCTAAATGTTGAAAGGTCTCTCTGGTGTATGCTTGAGCCCAGGAGAACCTCCCCGATTTTGACAGAGGCCAAAGTGTCCGACTTTAATAACAGGTCATCCTCCCTGGTGCATTCCCTTTGGGGGTGACACTCAGAGTGTGAACAAGATAACTGTTGGGAAAGTGCACTGTCTTTTCCTTGAAACCTGGGACACTTAACATGTAGCATGTGCTTTCTGTTAGACCAGACAGAAAATTGGTTTTACCAGAAGGTTACTGAACACCTAGCACCCCCTTCTTCCAGCTGGCATTTTCCTGTTTGGATCATTTTAAATGTTGGATGCTGAAAAACCCTCCCCACTCCCAGCTGTCACCTTCTTCCCTGGCGGTACCCTAAACTCAACTCCCTAATGCTTTCTTGCACCCAGCTGCTACTGTGCCTGGCTCCTGGTGATTTAGAATGTGGTGGAATAAATACTTATTTCCCTACCTCCAAACTATTCTTATTGGGTTTCTTTTATAAGCTCTGATGCCTTTAAGTTTTGCAATGAATTACACATCCATCAGATTTCTTGTTTTTCTTTCTAAATTTTACGTGTATATGTGTACTAACCAACTATATATTGAGTGACAGACATACTAGTCAAGTTCAGGAACAGTATATCAGTTAAACTTTTTAGCAGAGAGGAGCTAATTTCTTAAAAACAAATCATTGTATAGTAATCTTTGAGAAGCAATATTTTAATAACTCTTCTATTTTATCCTGGTATAGCAGAAGTGTAAATGCTTGAGAACTAGCCAATTATAATTTCAAATTCCAGTGCTTCTGTTTTCCAGTTGTGCCGTATTGGCCAATTGTTCTGTCTTCCAGAAACCTCAGCTTCCTTATCTGTTAAATGGAGATTAAGAAGACTCCCTTCATTGAGTTATTGTAAGATTTAAGTAAAATGGTTGGATGAAAAGGCATCTGGGAAATGTAGCAGCACTCTAGTGAAGGTGTTCAAATTCAGGATATATGTGTATATTGTAGGAAGAGCTAACTGGCTTTGCTTATGAATTGGCTATCAGATGTTAAGAAATGATAGGTGTCAGGAATGACCCCAGAAGTTTTAAGCTGAGCAGCTTGCCTGTGCAAAAACAGCCTTACAGGAAAAGGACAAGTTGGATTATAACATGTGAAATTTGAGGTACTTGTTAGGCATACAGATAGACAAGGAAGCCTGATTTGACCAGAAATTATTTTGTGTAATAAAATTCTAATAGACCTTGTATCTGTGTGTCTGTATATGCATGTATACATTTCACGGCATCTCATCTAAATATATTTTCAGAAAGTGCTGATTAGCCTCAAAATCCCCAAATTGCTTTTGAAGAATGGGTGACACCGTTAAGAAGTGCTGAAAGGTTCTCTAAATGTAATGTTGTCGGTATTGCTTTAAAGATTTGTAGAGAAGTTTAGGTGTATTTCATTATTCTCAGTGTTTCTAGTTCTGTTTTCTAGTTCATTTCACTAGTTGAAGCACAGTTTTATATGAACATTTTATTGGGCCATATGATATCCTAATATATGATCCAGAAAGTATAGTAAAAAGCAAAAAGGAAGTACCAAACACTTCCCCTGGCTTTATTGACTCATAGATCCTGAATGAAATGTCCAATCTCGCCATCAAAAAAGAAAAAAAAGAAGGAAACAGAAGGACAAAGGAAAAAAGGAACCTTGAAAGGAATTTACATGAATCAATAGTATACAGAAAATGTACTTTCAGCCTCAAAATTGGGATTGTGACATTATGCATTAAGCAAAGTTTGTCTTATCTGCTGCCTGTTTGCATGGCACTGTCTTAAGCTTTTGGTTACCTGTACTTACTGAGATCCCCCAAACCCTGCCCACAACATGTCTCTCATTTCTGGACCAGTTTCAAATACACTGTGTGAGATTATATCCCACTCTTGAAAATTCACAGGGCACATTACTATTGTATGGTCTCAGAAGTCTTGCAAAAAAAAAAAAAAAAAAAACAGGTTTATTTTGTTTTACCCGGTGTAAGAAACATATGACATACCCAAATTTATAATTTGAGGAAACTATAATAAGGGGACGTTTTACAAACATACAAGCAGAGTTTAAGAAAGTCGGGCATGGTGCAGTACCCTGGTTCTAGCAACAACATTACCACTTTGGGGCTGAAAGGCAAAGGGCGGGAGCAGCTGCTAGAACCTGAAGATGATAGCTGTATGGAGGTGGTCAACTGTTCCCTTAGTTAGAAAGATGCAGCCAACTTATTGCATCCTGGCAGAGAAGGAGCCAGCAAAACAAACACCTCAGATCTCCTGCCTGTGTCTGTTATTGGCTGAACCCAAGCAGAACCAGAGGGAAGGGGAGCCCCTTAATGCAGTTCATGTGGGTCAGCTTCCTGGAGCACAGAACACGATCATAGAAGCTGGAGAGGGAATCTAGAAGAGCAGGCAGAAGATGACCAGTAAAGACTCCTTGTGGTTCCCAAGTGTTTGTCCCAATAAAGTTCACGTTGTTTTTTGTATGTTAGTTTTGATTTTGGTTTTGTCAGACACCTAAGGGATTTTAGTGTTCTGTCCAGCAGTTGAGAGTATTGATCTAGCCAGTGGTCATAAAATGAGAGCCACTCCAGGTATTTTGCTTGCCTAGGATAGCAGTCAGCTTTCTAAAAAAAATGAAACTTAAAAGAATTTGGGTGGGACAGAAGAGCTTCAGTCCCACCACGTTTTCATGTGTTTGTCTATTCAGCATAGTCATATTTTCTTCCTGGCCCTAGAGACATTTGAGCTGTTGATTTTTGCTGTGGACTCCATTCGTCTCCTCTGTCTCAGTTCTTTCTTGTTGCTCGTCTTTTCAGGGCTGTGTTTTTGTAGGACCCAGTTTTCCTCTGAGGAACCTAATCAATCTATGTTGTTATGGAAATGAGAGCTTAAGACTTAATATGTCATTTGATTTGGATAACATACTTGAATTTTAAAAGGAACTTTGTAGAGATCGTACTGCAGCCTCCCAAAATTCAAATATTGTGACTGTGTTTAGCCCCTCAAAATAAATGATGCTCCACATGTAAGGGTTGCCGAATTATTTCTGTTTGGCCATTTCTGTGAGCATCTCCTGCTTCTACACTGCATTTTCCCAGCGCATAACACACTTTGAATTCTCCTCAAATGCAGGTTCCTGTGGATAACTAGCCAGAGGAGAAGAGAAATGACGGCAGAGCACACAGGTGACATCCCATTACAGGGACCTCCAGGGAGGCTGTACATTATCCTATAATACTCAGATTCCATTCTAAAGAATAATTCTCTAAATAAGTGTAAGACAGAGTAATAATTTATAAGAAATGTTCTTTGTATTCAAATTAAATGTATTCAGTCAGCCTTCTTGTGTACAGACCAACGGCCCATGTGCTTTTTCTGAATGTAACAGAAAATAGGTAAAATATTTTTTTCATATCTCCTTTTTCTTTTACCAGAATCAGCTACACCTTCTACTTTTATTCCTTTACTGTAAAGTATCTGTGTATGTGTGTGTGCACATTTATTTTTAGTTTTATTTTTGTTTTTTGTTTTTTTTTCCCCATGCTTTCCCTCCCTTGTTCACTGTAGCTTTGTTATCAGGTATCTTCTTTGAGTAGTCATAGGTTTTGCATTATTTCTTATACTTCATTGAAGAATCAGGTGCTGATTTTTTTTTCTTTGTTTATGCTTGGAGACTGAAAAGGAAATTCTTCTACTGAATTAGTAATGTGAAATCATTTTTATAATAAGGTCAACAAAACATTACTGTAGGTCATTGGCCAGAACTCAGAAATGTTTTAATTATAGTATATTCCTTACAATAATAATGACATTTGGCCTGTGTTAAATTTCCCATTAGCTGCTCTGCCTGATTTTCATTAGACGCACCCTTATTCAGGGTTTAGATGTTAATTTTCATGGCAGTTGAATGCTTTATTCAGATACCTAAGGCACATTGATTCTCTTACTTGGAGAAGTTTTATTGTCAGTGATGAATTCAAGGAGGTATTCAAAAATATAGAAATCATTTCAACCTCTCAAGAGCTATCAAGTATTTTTCTTTACTTGTAACCTTGTTTAGCCTCTAGAATAGCAATGAATAATCAAGGTTTCCTAGATTTTGAAACATTTTTTAAAAGAAAAATGAGCTGTGCTAACAATTTTAATATTCCAAAAACAGCTTCAGTAACAAATTATTCACTTGTCCATGTTATCTCAAGCATAAACTTTTACTTATAAAATTTTATATAACTATATCAATCTATTTCTTGATAAATCATTGTATTTTTATATTATAATAGAGTTTTAAAAAACACAAAGACAGTGAAGAAAAATGACAGAAGATCTCTGGTTGTGGAAAATTGTAACCAACAGAATCCCACTTAGTTCTAGCAAATTTTAGAAACAGTGGTGGTAATTTATTTGATAAATATCTGAAATAGCTGGGATTTTCCTTGGATCATGCATGGCTGGATCAAAGGGCCTAAGGTATGTATTAGAATTTCTCTCTTTCTACATCCCTCAAAATAGCTGTGTTAGTGTGCTGGGTCAGATAGCCAGTAGTTGTCCCAGTTTTACATCCTAACAACAAAGTATCCTAGAGGAAAGAGGTATCTTATCAAATAGGCCTGGCAAAGATATCCTCTGGATGACCCTAATTGGTTGAAACAACACTCCTGAACCAGTTTACAGCAACCTGGGATGGGTGGTACTTGTTTGGCCTCATATGACCTTCTTAGTCCCCCCACCTTGTGGATGAGGTAGGTAAAGGGCCCACCTCTGGTCAAGGAATCAGCCTTTTCTGAAGGACATGACTTTCTCCTAGAAAAGATTGATTCTATTATCGTGTAACTATGACGTTGGTCATTAAAGAAATGCAAATCAAAAACATAATCAGGTATCTTTTTACACCCTGGTTGCCTAGTGGTTAAGTGCTACGGCTGCTAACCACAAGATCAGCAGTTCACATCAGCCAGGCACTCCTTGGAAATGCAATAGGACAGTTCTGCTCTATTTATAGAGTCGCTATGAGTCGGAATCAACTCAACATCACTGTTTTTTTTTTAATATTATTATTTGAAAAGTAGAAAACAAAAGTGTAGAAGAGGATGTTGAGACATGTTAAATTTCATACGTTGTTAGTGGGAATGTAAAATGGTTCAGCCCCTGGAAAACTGTCTGGTAGTTCCTCAAAAAGCTGAGCATAGGATTACACTCCTAGGTATTTATGGATGTTAAGCCAAGTGCCATTGAGTCGGGTCTTATGGACAAAAAAGCAAAATATGGTATATCCATGCAATGGAATATTGTGCAGCCACAAAGAGAAATGAAGTTCAGATACCAGGTATGACATGAATAAACCTTGAAAGTGTTATACTAAATGAAATAAGGCAGAAACAAAAAGAAAATATTATATCATTCCAGTTACCTAAATTTGTGAAATCAGCACATTTCATAGAGACAGAAAGCAGATTAGAATTTACCAGGGACTTCAAGAAGACAAGCATGGAGAGTTATTATGTAGTTGAGTACAGAGTTTCTGTTTAGGATGATGAAAAAAAAATTGGAAATGGTGATGATGTGTGCACAACATTATCAAAGTGATCAATGACAAATATGTAATCAAAAATGGCTAAAATGACAAATTTTATGTTAGATATTTTACCACTGTTAAAAAGTGCATAAACATGTGTGTGCATGTACATATAGATATGTATGTATATGTATATACATATACGTGTATATGTATATGTGTGTGTGTGTATATATACATAGCTGTTGTTGTTAGGTACCATTGAGTCGCTTCCAACTCACAGCTATCTTATTATGTACAACAGAATGAAACAATGCCCATTCCTGTGCCATCCTCACAAATGTTGCTGTATTTGTGTCAGTCCATATAGTAGAGTGCCTTCTGTTTTTTGCTGATCTTCCACCTCACCAAGCATGATGTCCTTCTCCAGGGATTGGTCCATGATAACACTGGTTAAGTATATGATTTGAAAATGGTTTGTAGCCACGAGCAAGTTATTCAGCTTTCTGTGATTCCAGGTCTTATATGGAAATTAAGGATAATAATTGTCTGTCTCAATATCAAAACTAAAAGTAAATAAAAGTCACCTACCTTGAAATCAGGGTTTGTCTCTGGCTTGTTTGGGTTCAAACCCATACTGAGAACATGCGTTTTCATCCCAGGTATACTGAATCAGAATCTACATTTTCTTACTGTGATTAAGTCAGCATATACAATCCAAATTTTGTGTGCCCAGCTGTCTGTAGCTCCTTGTGCTCTCTTTGCCCTGTGACAGAACACTCCTCCTTATCACTCTGTACTTTTTATATCCTCTGAAACAAGCTCTGTCCCCTCCTCTCCACCCTCTTCTCTCCCATCTAGAAAGGAACCAGTAGGATGACCACATATGAATGTGTAGAATCATATGGTCACATTGTGTCCCCAAGTCCAGTACAGTTTTTTTCCCATAGAGTTGACCTCTGTAGTGTTTGCTGGTCGGGGGTAGCAGCAAGGCTAGGGACCACACTCCCAGGAGATCTCCCAGGCCACTGGACCATCAGCTGTGGTCTTTACGTAGTAGAGTTCTTTAGCTACACCCCTCTTTTTCTCATATTGCCACAGGGACTCAACATCACAGCTGTCTTTCGTGGTGCCAGGGCACTGTCTGGTTCTTCTGGTCACATGTTGATACGGTCTCCCATTCACCTGGGTCCCTCTGTGTCCTGAGGTCTTTTTTCCTCATGTCTTTGTTGTTCTTGATGATCACCTGTTCTGGATGAGTTGAGACCATTTGATGTACCTCAGATGGTAGCTTGCTAGCTTTTAAGACCTCAGATGCCACTCACTGATATGGGGTGCAGAAGACTCTCTTAGAAATAGGCTAGTTATGCCAGTTGGCCACAGTGTCCCTCAGGAGTATGGTCCCCAGACCCCACCCCTGCTTCTCTATCCTTCAGTACTGGGTTGAGATTAGATGACTTTTCAGTTTACGTTGAAGTCCAGTTCAGTTGATCTGATTTCTACTGTGTGCCATCAAAGCTTCCCCCTAAACAAATTTCTATTGACTAATCTATGATCAACTGTTTCTCTTCTACGTGCCCACCGTAGTAGCCATCAAAGAGTCTTTTCTTCTGTATGTGAGTCTGTTTTTAAGTCCTTATAGTAGAGATCTCATGCAGCATTTGTCCTTTTGCTGCTGATGGATTTCACTCAGCATAATGTCTTCCAACTGAAACCAGTTTATTATCTATTTCCTAAAATTATCACTGTTATCATTGCATAGTGTTCCATTCAGTATATGTACCGTAGTTTGCTTATCCATTCATCTGTTGATGGACATCTGGCTTGATTCCATCTTTTTGCTGTTGTGGACTATGCTGCAGTAAACATTCCTGTACATGTATCTATTTGTGTGACAGCCTTTGTTTCTGTAGGATATATTCCAAGCGGAGGGATTACTGGATCAAATGGTAAATCTATTTCCAGCTTTTTAAGGAAACATCAAATTGCTTTCCTAAGAGATTGTACAATTTTGCAGTCCCTTCAGCAGTGTAGGAGACATCCAGTCTCACCACAGCCTCTCCAGCATTTGTTCTTTTGTGTTTTTTGGATTATGTCCAACCTTTTTGGAGGTAAGGCAGTATCATTGTATTTTGATTTGGATTTCTCTGATAGCTAGTGATCATAAACATTTCCTCATGTGTCTTTTGGCTGCCTGGATGTCCTCTTTGGTGAAGTGTCTCTCCATCTCCTTTGCTCATTGTTTAATATCAATATATTGATATATTGTGGTACCTTACAGAGATCACACATTGGTCTGATGTGTAGTTGCCAAATATTTTTTCCCCTTCTGTAGGTGGTCTCTTAACTTTGGATGAAGTCTTTGGGAAAGCAGAAGTGTTTGATTTTTAGTAGTTCCCATTTACCTACTGTTTCTTCTGTTTATTGTGCTTTTCAGAGTTCAAAGTCTGTGTAAACTGTGTTAGGACTTCCATTGTTGGCCGTGTTTTTTCTTGGATGATCTTTATCATTTTAGGTTTGATATTTAGATCTTTGATCCAACTTGAGTTGATTTTTGTGTAAGGTATGAGATATGGGTCTTGTTTCAATTTTTTGCAGATGGACACAGGAATTTGTATTGGGATTGCATTGTATATGTAAATCGTTTGGGGTAAAATAGATATTTTCACAATGTTAACTATTCCTATTCACAAGCAGGGTAAATTTCTCTGTTTATGTAAGTGTCTTCTAGTTTCTTGCAGTAAGGTCATGTAATTCTCTCTGTATAAATTTCTTCTCTAGTTAGATTTATTCCTAAGTATTCTGTCTTCTTTGGGGCTATAGTAAATGGTTCTGATTTAGTAATTTCTTCTTCAATTATCTCTTTGTTGGTATAAAGGAATCCTACTGATTTACTTATGCTTGTCATATATCCTGATAATTTCCTAAACTCTACTATTAGTTCCAGTAGTTTGCTGTTGGAATCTAAGATTCTTTGCATATACGGTCATGTCATCTGCAAATCGGGAGATTTTTACTTCTTTGCTGATGCAGATGCCCTTTATTTCTTGCTGTTGTCTAATTGCTCTAGGTAGAAGCTCTAGTACAATGTTCAATAGAAGTGGTAAGAAAGGACATCCTTGCCTAGTTCCTGTTCTCAAGGGGAATTCTTTCAGTACGCCTCCATTCAGGATGATGTAGGTGATTGGCTTTGCATAGATGCCCTTTATTGCGTTGAAGAATTTCCTCTTTGTTCCTATTTGGCTGAGAGTTTTTAGCGTGGATGTGTGTTGAACTTTGTGGAATGACTTTTCTACATCCATTGACAAAAATCACTTGATTCTTGTCCTTTTTGCTATTCATGTGGTTGATCACATTAATTGTTTTTCTACTGTTGAACCAGCCTTGTGTCCCTGGTGTCAGTCCAACTTGGTCATGATGAATTATTTTTTTGATGTATTGTTGAATTCTAGTGACAAAGATTTTGTTGAAGATTTTTGCATCTAGGTTCATAAGTGATATTGGTCTGTAATTTTCTTTTTTTGTGGGATCTTTCCCTGGCTTTGGTATCAGGGTTATGCTGGCTTCTTAAAGTGAAGTTGGGAGTATTCCATTTCTTGCCATGCTGTGAAATAGCCTCAGTGGTATTGGAGTTAACTGCTCTCTGAAAGTTTGGTAGAATTCTCTGGTGAAGCCATCTGGGCCAGGACTTTTTTGGTTGGTAATTTATGGACTATGTTTTCAGTCTTATCCTTTGTGATTGGTTTATTAAGTTGTTCTGCTTCTTGTGATGATTTTGGTAGGTAATGCGAATCTAGGAATTTGTCCATTTTCTCTAGGTTTTCAAATCTGTTAGAGTATAGTCTTTCATAGGATTTTGTTATGATACTTCTGATTTCAGTTGGTCTGTTGTGACATCTCCCATCTCATTTCTTATTCTGGTTACTTATTTTCTCTCCTGTTTTTCTTTTGTAAGTTTAGCTAATTGTCAATTTTGTTGATCTTTTCAAAGAACCAGCATTTGGTTTTGTTAATTTTTTCAGTTGTTCTTCTATTCTTTAATTCATTTAGTTCTGCTCTAATTGTTAGTATCTGGTTTTCTTCTGTTGCTCTCTTTCTACTTATTCAAGATATAAGGTAAATTTTTTTTGGTGTGGATCCTGTCTTTCTCCTGGATGTGTACACTTACAAAGATAAACTCACCTCTAAGCACTGTTTTTGCTGTATCCAGTAGAGTCTGTAGAATGTGTTTTCAGTCTCATTTGATTCTGTACATTTCTTTATTTCATCCTTGATTTCTTCTGTAACCCATGGATTTTTGAGCAAGACACTGTTCAGTTTCCATGAGTTCAAATTTTCTGCCTGTGTTATTTCTGCTATTGATTTCAACTTCTATAGGTTTATGGTCTGAGAAGATGCTTTGTAGTCATTCAATAGTTTGGTTTTTGTTAAGACTTGCTTTATGTCCCAACACATGGTCTATTCTGGAAAGTGTTGCATGTGCATTAGAGAAGAAGGTGTTCTTATCTGTTGGTGGGTGAAGAATTCTGTATATGTCAATGAAGTCTTGTTTGTTAGTAGTCACAATAAGATCTTATGTGTCTTTAATGAACCTTTTTCTAGATGATCTGTTACTGAAAGTGGAGTGTTTAAGTCTCCACAATTATTGTGGAGTGATCTATCTCATTTTTCAATGTAGTCAATGTTTGTTCAGTAATAAGCTTTGGTAATAAGTACATGAATATTTAATATTGTTATGTTCTGCTTATGTATTGAACCTTTTAGCAATAAAGAGTTACCATCCTTGTCCACAGTGGTAGATTTTACCTCAAAGTCTATTTTATCTGAGAGTAGTGTTGCCACTCCTGCTCTTTTCAGTTTTTCCATCTCTTTCAGTCTAAGGTGTGTTTCTTGTAAGCAGCATACAGACGGATCGTGTCTTTTGATCCAGGATGCTACTATCTGTCTCTTTACTGGAGTGTTCGGTGAGTTTACATTCAGTGTAATTATTGTTAGGTACGTGTTTAGTGCTGTCATTTTCATGCATTTATTTTTGTGTTGTTCTTAATATTCTGTTCTGGGTCATTTTTCTTTTTGGGTTGACTTTTAATCTTTTACAGCGCTGGTTTTGTGTTTCTTGAGGCTCCTGTATTATTTTTCTTGTTTTGATATGTTCCATTGTTATTTTGCTTTGTGGCTACCACTATGATCCTCCTTACTATTCTCAGTTTAAACCAGACTTTAACTTCAGCATATCTTTCTAATTCTCTCTCTATCTGAAAGGGTTATAACTATTCTAATATATCCTTCTTTTTAGTGTGATGGTGTTGTAGTTTTCATGAGATGATCATTGGTTCCATTCTTTTAATATTGTAACTTTGAGCTTTGTGACTTCCATAACTGAGTAGGATTCTGGATGCTGTGTCCTGCATTTCCTCCTTAGGTATACACTTGATGTTTTTGTTTTTCTAAGCAAAGACCTTCTCTCAGTATTTCTTATAGTTTTAGCTTGGTTTTTACAAAGTCTCTAAGCTTCTTTTCACCTGAAAATGTTTTAATTTCACCTTCATATTTCAGAGACAGTTTTGCAGGATATGTAATTCTTGGTTGGAAATTTCTCCCCTCCAAGGCTTTGAATGTGTCATCCCATTGCCTTCTTACCAACATTATTTCTTCTGAGAAATCAGGTGAAAGCCTACAGGGCTTCTCTCTGTACATTACCTTTGCTTTAAGCTTTTTTGCCTTTAAGAGCCTCTGTTTATGTTTTATCTTATTGAGCTTGGTTATGAAATATCTTGGTGTTTTCCTTTTGTAGTCTAGTTTTTATGGTGTTTGATACACATCTTGGATATCTATGTTCTCTTTCATAATTTCTGGAAAGTTTTCTGTCAACAACTCTATAACAGTGCTCTGTATTTTCAGCTGTTCCTCCCTATCTGGAACCTCCAAATATTCATAGATTATTCCTCTTAATAGAGCCCCACATGTTTTGTAATGCATCCCACCTGAGCTGCCCTTCTTGCCATGAAACAGCGGAATCTGTGGTGCAGCTCAGAAGAGAGATGGTAGAGGGGCAGTGGTTCCCTCAGTCAGCAGCTAGGCTCTCGAAATGTGGCTATCCAAAGCACAGTTTCTTTCCTGCACTGTACACTGTTTACTTAAGCACTGCAGTTCAGCATATTTGCTGGCTCATGCCCAGTCCCTGCTTAGCAAAAACAAAGAAGGTGTCAGTACTTGCAGTCCTCCCAAATGATGAGTCAGCAGAAGCATGACTCAGTGCACTGCTACCTCAACTTAGAGAGAGATTCTTTCCCCCTCACTGGTGCCTTGTCCTCTCTGACAACCCTATGCCAGATGCTAAGGCTACACAGATGTCTATGCTGCTCCATTCAGTTTTCATTCCAGGCCTTATTTCTCAGAGGTAGTCAAAGAGATGTGTGTCTAGTCCACCATCTTGGCCCTGCTCCCTCAGCATCTGCATTTTGACAAGATCCCCAGGTGATTCTAGTAAGGTGATTTGAAGCCCTCCTGGAAATACTGTAATTTTTAAATCACTGTTAGCATTTTGAGAGACAAGTTAGAAAGGCCTCAGTAAGATGCAGTGTTTTCTGACACTTACTACTAATAATGATACTATCAAAGGATGTATCTTTTAAGGCAAGTGTATGATTATGCTTAGAAGCAATATAATAATTGCTTGCATTAAGAGCTTTCTCTGTGCAGGCTGTATAGAAGCTTTGGAGGTATTAACTATTACCAAATGTTGTCCTTAGAAACAAGAGTTCTAGAGTCAAACTGCCTGAGTTCAAAGCCTGGCTCTGTGACTTCCATGCCAAACAATGAGATGAAGTGCTTACCCTCTTTATCCCTCAATTTCCTAATCTGTGCAGTGGCAGTATTAATAATACCAACTTTATACAGTTTATGGTGAAGTAAACTATGTCAGCACCAGGGCCATAATTACTTCTTAGTGTTAGTAATAGAGGAAGAATTTTTGTTATTATGTTTATTATCTTCATTTTTCATTATTACCTGCTAATAAAATCAACCAAATGATTCAATGGAAATTTATATTTGGGTTTTAATTATATACTTGTACACACTTACAAATTATCTTTATATTTCTGGACATCTAATTAACAAGGCAGTTCAAAGAAAATGTAGCACTGGAGGAATTAATAGATTCCCAAACCAGCTTTGACCAGAAGAGAACCATAGTCAGTATATGCCAAGCCAAGTCAAGTGCCATCGAGTAGGCAGTCAGTGTATGGCCACTTAAATTCTTACATGTTAATGAAAATGACATCCCTACAAAAAATGGATACCTAGAAGAGGTGATGAGTTGCTGGCGCAAGATAAGTTATTTTGTTTTCTCATGCTTCTCAGTTAAAAAGATGAAATCATGATTTTAAAATATTTTGACCTTAGTCTTCAATATCACTCAAATACTTACATTCTTACTTTAAAATTTTCATGCACAACTTGAACATTGTATTGGAAATTAGAACTTCAGTGTCATAGACAAAGCAATTCACTAAAATAATAACATCACTATTATATGATTGTGATTCTCTAAAATTATTTTTTAACTTTCCTGTGATTTTTTGTAACGATCTCTCAATCCATTATTAAAATTAAAAAAAAAAAAAAAACACAATATTTTGTAGAAAAAATAAGACTTTGGTTGAAAAACATTTTGAGAACTGTGAAATTGTAATTCTTAGTTTGTTTCTTTTTACATCCTTGGACGTTTACAGTTATTTTTGGAGTCAACCCCACAAATGTTTTTGAAAGCTTAATTTTCAGTAATTTTCTTGTCTTAAAAGACAGCCAAGCCAAGTGCCATCAAGTCGGATCCAACTCATGGCGACTCTAGGGGCCAGAGTAGAACTGCCCTCTAGAGTATTCAAGGAGTGCCTGGTGGATTTGAACTGCTGACTTTGTGGTTAGCAGTGGTAGCCCTTACCCACTACACCACCTTACAGTTTTTCCATGAAGAGAGATTCAGTTGAGAATGATATAAAAATTATAGCCTAGCAAAGTAGCTCTTGCCTTCAAGGGGAAATTACAAATTTTGAGTGTAGAGAAAGCCATCAAGTACAGCTTATGAAACTCGTCTGGATCTGAAAGCAGCTTCATCTTTTTGTTTAAGATGCTTAATTCTGATTATTTTTACATCTACATAGTCTGTGCTGGCATGTTGCATATATATATTATACTCAATCCCCCGCCCCCTTTAATGTAACCAAATCCTACAAATCAGTAAATTTGGAGGCATTCTTTTCTGGTCCTTCTTGGGAACAAATGAAATAATAATTCATATAGCTTTTTAAAAAAACAGAAACAGTGTTTTCAAGACCTAATCTGTGTCAGGCACCAAATACTGAATTGAACTTATGTTCTAATGGTAGAGAGTGAAAATAACTTCAGATACTATTAAGAGCTTACAAGGAAATAAAATGAGATAACTGGTAAAAGATTGAGGACAGTGTTGCAAGGAGCTAGATTAGAAGATGATCTGAGAAGACCTCTGAGAAAATGGCATTTCAGGTAATACCTGAATAAGAGGAAGCGTCTGACAAAGGGGAAGAGGAGCATTTCTAGCCAAGAAAATAGCAAGTGCTACATTGTTAGAATGAAAATAAATCCAGGTTAGCCAGGTAGAAGTATAAGACACAAGGCTGGTGAAGTGGGCATAGTCTTGTCATAGTGCGGAGTTTGGGTTGGTTCTAAGTTTAGAGGGAAGCTGTTGAAAGATTGAATAAGAACAATGCATGATCAGATTCATTAGCAGACTGGTGGTGTTGGCAGAGATCACCCAAATCCCTTATTCCTCTGTTTTTCTCTTTTCTACCTATACATTCTGTCTTCTGAAAATTATAGCTCACCCTTCCTTTAACAAACATTTATGAAGCCAACACAATGTGCCAGATGTTGTACTAGATGGTCTATTGGAAAGCTATTATAATAGTTGAAGGGAGATGCTAATTGTCTGGACTAGAAGAGATAAAGACCTAAAGGGACAAGGAAGGACAAGCAGTTGAGCTAGACTGTGGGCCTTGATGGTTGACTGAATGGAAACGGGTAGATGGACGGATAAGAGAGAGGGAGAGGGAAGGGTGAACATAGAGTGGCAGTGCCATGCAACAGGATAAAGGAGTCAGGAAAACTGAGTAGGATTATGGAAAACAGTTTCGATGGAACTGGAAAGTTTGGGGAGCCTCTGCCGAGTTCGCAGTTGAATACATATATCTTGAAATTTGGAGAGTATTAAAGCTAAAGGTAAAAATTTTGAGTACGTCAACATAAATTAGTACCAGGAAATTTAGACTGTTAGATCTCCATAGTGTGCTTTATTTCACTTGCACTAGATTGGTTTTTTGATATTAGGTGGACCCCAAATATTTTAAAATCCATTAATTTTGTGTAACTGTCTAGACATAATGACATAATAATCTAAACAGGTTGGACATGCATTCCTACATGCCAACAAGATGCTGGATTAGGAACAGGCTGCACTGATAAGCAAAATTCATTGACGTCGAGTTGATGCCACCTCATAGCAACCCTACAGGACGAAGTAGAACTGTCCTCTAGAGTTTTGAAGGCTGTAAGCTTTATAGAAGCAGACTACCACATCGTTTTCTCATGGAACAGCTGGTGGTTTGGACTGCTGAGCTTTTAATTAACAGCTGAGTGCTTAACTACCATGCTATCAGTGCTCCCACTAATAGATAGGACTTGCAGTATGTAGATAGGGGGTCCAACCAGTCCTTGAACTTAATTGTTCTAGTGCTACGTACCTCCTTGCTGAGTATCACTATGGTCACCTTTGAAGTACTTCCCTTGGAACACTATGCACTGATATGAGTGCCTGGCCCGCTCTTCAAAGCAGTTTCGGAACATTTCCTGGAATGGCCATTATGCACAGTGGCAAGGTGGCAAGTTCTTCAACTTAGTTGTATAGTTGTCTGTGAGGGAGTTTTTAGCCAGTAAATAAATAACTGTATTGAAACACCCACCCTACTCACCTGATCTGGCCCTCAGTGACTTTTTTCTTTACCCCAGAATAAAGGCAATATTGAAAGGAGGAAATTTTGATGACATTCAGGACATCAAGTGTAATACAATGACATCTCTGATGGCCATTCCAGAAAAAGAGTTCCAAAAATTGTTTTGAAGGGAGGACTAGGTACTGGTGTCAGTGCATAGCTTTCCAAAGGAAGTACTTCAAAGGTGACTACAGTGAGATTCAGCAATGAGGTATGGAGCGCTTTTTTTAGGATGAGTTCGGATCCAACTCGACGGCACTTGGCTTGGCTTTCACAAAGTTAATTGATAGTCCTTGTATGTGTGTGTCTCTGTGTGTGTACTGGTTTAATGCTGTAGCTGATAACTAAAAAATTCAGCAGTTTGAGTTCACCAGCCACTTTTTGGAAGCCCTGTGGGGCCATTCTGCTGTGTCCTACAAGGTTGCTGTCATTGGGCTTCAACTCAGTAGCACTGGATTTGGGTTTTTTCGGTATATACATGTATTTTTGCCAGAGTACCCAACCAACTCACCTCACTTACTTGTGTTTACCTACTTAACCTAGTGTCATCTGAGTTTCAAACTGCAGGTAGAATTAGAATGAAAGGGAAGCAGTATCAAAGATGAAGCCCTGTGGGACATCAGAATTCAAGGAAGGGTTAGGGCAAGGGAAGAGGAAAAGCACAAGAAGGTAAGAGCCTAGTTGTTCACACTGTGGTCCGTGGATTGTTTCCACATGGGGATTTCTTCCCAGCATGCCTTAAGATATTTATGTTTTTCCAAATACTAAATCCTGTGAGAGGGGAAAAAAAAGGAATCAGATGAGAAAACTGAAGAAAAAAAGTGTTGCAACTCTGTAATAATTAACACTAAGAAATAATTAGGGATATTATTAGTTAGAAGAAATCCATGATGTTCAGTTGAAAATAAGAGCAAGAAACAGATGTCTGGAGTTGAAGCTCAGGTTGGCTTTTCTGGAAAGTGTGATTGAGTCCCTTAAGAGATGAGTGGTCAGTCATTATGATCTTTAAGCATTTGTTGAATGTGTGGTCCCCACAAGGAACTGGAAACTTCATGAAGGCAAGAGTACTATATTTTCTTTCTTGTTCACCTTTGAGACCTTGCCTCTTGCACGTTTTGGTCTTTCAACTGCTTGATGGATAATAGATAGTGTTAATTTAAAATAGAAAGGACATAAATAATGCTTACTTTTTAGAGAGCAAGATGCGTGGATAGACAAATGGACAGATAGAACTGTCTGAGAAAATTGTGTAATGTGTTGAAAGTAAGTTTTACAGATTCGTTATTTGTATCAAATTAGTTACTAGGTAGCCACCTCAGTTGCCTTTATGCAACATACACACGTACGTATGTTTTACGTTTTTCTTGTCATATAGGAAAGCTCAATGTCATATGCACCTTGATACTTAAAAACAATTTGTATGCTGTGTGGATACTGTATAGCCATTATTAGAAACTGACTCTAATTGCCTTTGTTCAGGTATTTCACAAAGGTACAATTTAGCATGGATCTCCAGATGGAAGTTAAACCATCTTATTATACAGAGATTCACCTTATCAAAAATGTATCTTTTTAGAGAGGAGGAGATAATTGTGTCATTACAAACAGTCTTACTCAAGGACATTGATGATGGTTTTGAATAGTATTTTGGAAAAAAAAAAATGGGGGGCTCCTGCTACCTCTCACATTTTAGTTACCTTTGTTTTTCATTGGAGCTGTGGTCGCACTGTGATTAAGCTCTCAGCTACTAACTGAAGGATGGGAGTTCGAGCCCACAAGGGAGAATGATGTGATAGTCTGTTTCTGTAAAGATTACAGCCTTGGAAATTCTATAGAGTAGTTCTTCTCTGTCCTGTGGGGTCCCTATGAGTTAGAATTGACTCAGCAGTGATAGGTTTATTTTCTGTAGATTCTCAAAGCCAGGCCTACTGAACTCTCTCTGCCAGAATCACAGTTGCCTCTAGGGCCCAGTTAGAACCACTGAGCATGAAGACCTTGCTTTCATCCTAGTACAACCCAGTCTGCTAAAAGGGAGGAATGTGGACAGACTGAGGCTCCCCTGGAGGGATAGGGTAGGGGTTAATACACACACATATTTTCATTCATCTCCTGTTAAGCACTTACTATGTCCTATACATGGTACTGGGATATGAGGTTATAGCACTCGGTACAACAGACAAATATTTTTACCCCTGTGGAACTTACTTCCTGTTTGGTAGATAAAGGGAAGCAAGATAGATGATGCCAGCCAAAAGTAAAATTTATGTCAGTCAGCGAGAAGTTTTGTGGAAAAGAATGAAGCAGGAAAGGGGACAATAACCGTAAAGTTTTGACTGAAGATTTTGTTGGCCCCTGTTATAAACTGGTAGCCCTCAGAACTCAATCACCTTGCAAACATCTTTTGTACAAAACACACAGTTGTTTAAAAAAAAAACTGGAAGTGAATTCATTCCCAACACTTTAAAGCTTCAGTGTTTCACATAAAAGTTCTAGTGTCAGGCTTTCTGAAAAGCCGAAAGATATGGCAGTATTCAGCATCTGCTAAAATTTAGTAATGACTGCTCCCATTAAACATGTTATCATAAAGCTATATAATAACACATATATAGTATAGTGTCACTGTGAGTCAGAATCAACTCACTGTCAATGAATATATAGTATAGGAGTTGGTTAAGTGGTTAAAGATCTTGGCTGCTAGCTAAATGTCTGCAGTTCAAACCCACCAGTGTTCAATGGGAGAAAGATTTGGCAGCCTGCTTCTGTAAAGATATAAGCTTTGGAAAGCCTTGCGGGGTGGGAGTGTGGGGGTGGTTCTCCTTTGTTCTGTAGGGTAGCTATGAATTGGAATTGACTCAGTGGGAACAAGTTTTGTTTTGTTTTGCTTTTCCTTTCTATACTGTAGTACTTAATGTGTGTCCAGAGCTGTCCTATGAACTTTACATGTATTAACCAATTTTATCTTCCCAACCAATCTCTGAAGAAGGCATTAAATTGAGTCACACAGGAAACTTGCCAAGGCCACAGAGCTAGTGTATCGTGGAGCCAGTGCTTAAGCATGCAAGATCTGACTCCCAAGTCCAATTTTAACTATTGCACATACCGCCTGTTTCCATTTTACCACTTGTTGAATTGCATTCATTTATATTTGATGGAGCAGAGGTCTGTGTTTCTCGTATTGATCCAGGCATAGATCCCTCCGGATCTAGATTAAGCCTTGGTGGGTAAGTGGATCCTGTTAATAGATCTGCTGACTCAAGGTCAAGGAAGAAGTAGCATAGTCCCACCATGGCTCACTGCTGTGCCCACCTGGCTGCACCCCCGTACCCTCATCCCTGGTAACTACGGGCATTTCTTTACAACTGGTCCTGCCCTCGTGAGTAGTTCTAGGGAATGCCTTACTTCTTTTGCTTACTTCTCCTACTTTGCTGCGCATGGTTGTTGCCTTGCTGCCAAGCCCTCAGATAAGGAAAAGAATGCTATGCATTTTGCTGTGTAAATTGTCCAACATGAGATGAAGCGGGAAAGCCTGGTCTTTTTCTTCTTTTGTTTTCATTCTATGTGAACTGCCACTTTTTGAGGATAAAGCTTTTAGCAGTGTGTTTGTGTATGTATGTGTGTGTGTAGGCATGCACACGCACATGTTTTCCATTGTTCCATTTCAGGGAAGAGAGTGCTTGTCACCACTTAAGTGGTCATGTTTGACTTCAAAAAGCAAAAAGTCTTCTTTTACCTGTGTATTAATGGTGATGAAACTTAGCAACAATCATGTTTAGTGGCATATGAATTCTCCTTTCCCTGATTTACAGACTGATTGGAAGGTCTTCACAGCTTAAAGGACTGAAAGTTGGCCTCCATTCTGCTAGGCTAAGTTCATATTTTATCTTCTTTTGCCTTTTTAAAAGTCATTTCTTAGCTACAGAACATCAAATATAAGTTGGATTTAGTTTTAAGCTTTCAAAGGAGCCAATTTTCAATTTTAAAAATACCTTTTTAAACAACAGCCCCCAGAGACAGATATTTATTGTGTGACATGTCTTTAAGATGTGTATTATTTTCAGCCTGTATGATCAATGGAAACACTGGTGCCATAATGGTTAAGCAGTGCAGCTCTGAACCAAAAAGTCAGCAGTTCAAATCTCACAGGCGCTCCTTGGAAACTCTGTGGGATAATTCTACTCTGTGCTATAGGATCCTTATGTGTCAGAGTCAACTCAGCAGCAGCAGGTTTGGTTTTTGGATTTATATGATGAGTAGATAAGCCACACCTGTCAACATTATGAGCTAATGGAAGGATCTGACTTAAAAGAAAGCTGAGCAAGGAAGGACAGAATGGTATTACTAGCATTGGAGGAAGGGATGACATTCTTTCCTGTCGATGTGCATTGCAGGCAGAGATCGAAAGGCTAGTTCCAAAACAGTTTTGCTCATTGCAGTGTCCGGGAGCAAGAGTTAGGACTAGCTGGGTTCTAAAGGCTGAGTCAGCCCTGTAGTCTAGACTAGGTCAGACCTCCAGAGACTATCACCCTTCAGTAACACAGGCAACACCCATTTTGAGTCCAAACCCATGTCTCTTTAATATTTCTTAACTAAGCTGTCAGAGTGAAGGTAAAAATGATACCAGGTTTTAACACTTGGCAAACTGAGAAGCCTCATCCAGATGCAAGGTACTGTTATTAAACTTTCAGCAAAACATATTTGTTGTTATGGGAGCTAAAGAGAAAATTGTTGATAATAAGACATACGTAAGTAAGTGAGGATTTGTGTCATTACATTACCAAGCCCAAGAATATCTGTGGTGATGTCAAATTCTGGTTCCCTGCCCCCTTGCAAATACCCAACTAAATTCTTGTTTAACTTAAGAGTGATGGTAGGTGATCTAGCATGGTGGCTTTCAAAATGTTCTGACTGTAAGCTACAGTAAGATGTACATTTAACACTGTGATCTAGGACACTCGTGAATGTATATATATGAGATAAAGATTTCATGAAACAATGCTATAGACAATTCCCTTTCATATTTTCTTTTTTCTCTTATATCATCCATTTCTTTTTAAAATGCTGGTCATGACCCACTAAATTGATTTTATGACCCATTAATTGGTCGTGAAAACACTGACCTAGCACATCCTTGGTCATTTTCCTCTTCCTTGTGAATGCCAGGGTTTGGGCATGAATATGTATGTGTGGTATCAGTTCATGACCAGATCGCCTCCCATACACCCAGAGCCCAAGTTTATTCCTTTAAGATAATTGGAAGAGCACAGGCTTTACAGACACAGAATCACAAATGACTCCTGCTGGATGACTTACTAGCTGTGTGACATTGAGTGAGTTATTTAACCTTTCTGTGTCTTCCTTTTCTCATTTTAAAAACTAAGATAATTATACCAGCCTCCCAGTATTAAAAAAAAAAAAAAAGTCTGTGTAATACTTAACAGAAATCAGGCTCATAGTAAGGACTTACTTAAATATTAGTGATTATTAGTCATTGTGTCACCAAGTCCTTTTGCTCTTCCATTTGTAGTATTTCTTCTACCCATTTTCAGTTGACTCATAGTGACCCTATAGGACAGAGTAGAACTGCTTCATAGAGTTTCCAGGAAGCCTGGCATATTTGAACTCACAACCTTTTGCTTAGCAATCATAAATAGCACTTAACCACGACATCGCCACTGTTTCTGTGAGTCAGCATTGACTTGACGGCAGGGGACTTGGTTTGTTTGGGTTTTCCCAGTTGAGTTTTCTTGACACCGGTGATGTTGCCATACTCATTTTTTATGGCTTTGGCATCTTCCTCCCAGGCTAGCCTATCTTGCATAATAAAACCAGATGAAGTTCCCATAAACACTCTTATCTTTCATCCCTAGTTTTGTCCTGTTAATGTTTTCTGGTTTTCATGTAACTTCTATGACTTGGTGTTTTGGATTCTTTTTAAAGTGACCTCAACATAGTGTGCATTCCTTCAGCAGGCTCACTTAGTGAGGGCCTACTGTGTGATTAGCCCTGTTGAGGCTCTGAAGACTCATCAGCGAACAACACAAGTCACCTCCTGTCTGGAGTAGTGAGCAGCAAAGCCAATAAACAAATGAACATAAGACTTCCATAATGTATATAATGTATAATTCTAGCTAGATAATTTCAGGTAACTGTAAGGACTGTGATGAAAATAAAGCAGTGTATGAGAGAACAGGAATTCCTGGGTGGCACAAAGGTTGTGAGCGTCACTGCTAGCCAAGAGCTTGGTGATTCAAAGCCACCCAGTGTGCCTCGGAAGAAAAGCCTGGTGATCAGCTTCCAAAAATCCCTTTGGAGCAGTTTTACTCCGCATGTATGGGGTTGCCATGAGGCTGAATGGACTCAGCAACAACGAACAGTAACAACCAGGGGAGTCAACTTTGAACCGGTTTCATCTACCTGAATCTTCTTCAGCCAGACTGATTGAGTAGCGGCACTTGTGGCCACTGGCCTTCACCTAGACCGCCTGTCCACGGTTTCCCTTGCCCTCGGTGGCCTGTCCACCCACCACAGCTGCGCTCACGCCCTCCCTGCTCTCTGCGTTCTGTGGCAACCTCAGCTCACTGTCTGCTCTGCCTCCTCAGGCAGCATGCTCTGTCTCAACAATTCTTGACTCTGCTTTGTTTTTATCTGTCCTCTTTATAAGTGCATTATTACTCTTTTTAATCTCACCAACTAGATTATGGGGAGAGACAGCGTGTTCTTTGTTGCAGTTCTTATGGCCTTGTGGTGACACTTGTAAGTGGTAGAAATCAGGAAAACGCAAAGATATGCATATGTACGTACCCACATAGGTCATAGGAGGTCCGACAAGTCTGCGAACGTAATTGTTCTAAGTGCTGCATGCCTCATTGCTGAATATCACTATGGTCACCCTTGAAGTACTCTCTTTGGGCAGCTATGCACTGATGCCAGCACGTAGGCTACTCTTCAGATCAGTTTTGGAACTCTTTCTGGAATGGCCATTACACACAAGCACAGTAGCAAGTTCATGAACTTAACTGTATAGTTGCCTGTGAGAGAGGTTTTAACCAGAAAACAAATAACTGTATTGGGACACCCTCCCTACTCACCTGATCTAGCCACTAGTGGCCTTCTTCTTTACCCAAAGATAAAGGAAATATTGAAAGGAAGACATTTTGATGACATTCAGGACATCAGGGGTAATATGACGATAGCTCTGATGGCCATTCCAGAAAAAAAGTTGCAAAATTGCTTTAAAGGGTGGACTAGGCTCTGGCGTCAGTGCACAGCTTCCCAAAAGATGTACTTTGAAGGTTACCAGAGTGATATTCAGCATCTAGGTATGTAGCACTTTTTTTGGATATGTTCGTAAACTTAATTGTCGCTCCTTGTATACGTGTGTGTATATGTATATATTTATGTAAGTGATGTGTATGTGTGTGTATTAATAGTTAATACTTAGCATCTGGTGTTGAGAGAGTAAGGAAGTGAGTGTTTCCCTACCCAGTTTTTAGGAATATCTGTTGGTACAGCTATAAGGCAACTGGGCAGTTTCTATAAAAATTTATAATGCATGTGCTCTATGAGTTGATAATCCCATGTTTCCTCATCTTTCCTAAAAATTTCCTCAAGAAAAGCTAGCATATTGTCAAAGTGAAGGAACAAGAATGATCATAATCTTTCACAGTAGTTTTGAAGGGACGTTTATGGAAAGAACTTAAATGTTGACCTATATAGATTATGGCATACTCATTCAGTGTAACATGCAGTTGTTAAACAGTGGCAGAGCAGTATATACTTTGCAACAGGGAAAAAAAAATGTTGTATGTATATGCACCTGTCATGATCCTGTGTGTTTGCAGCAGTAAAGAAACTATGTAACATCACACTTGTAAACAGTGGCTACCTGGAGGAGCTTGGCAGCAGACTGTCACTTTTGTATGAGACATTTTTCTTTTAATTTGTTCTAACAGGAAAGAATTACCTTTGAGTCAATAACGACCACAATAAATGTATGTGTATGCATGTGTTCCCTGAAAGGAAAATAAACCAGCTTCACTGATATACCTGACAACTGATGAAAAAGCAATTTCAGTCTACTTTGGGATAGACTTACAGATTTCTTTAAAAGTTATATAAATGGTTAAGCTTCACTTATTTATTACTTAAAAAAGAACGAGTGACGTGTAATTTTAAAAAAATCAATTGCTTTTAATCTCAGATTTCAAATTTTACGCTTTTTAAATCTGTCACAGTACAATCATGGTTACTGCTAGCGTAATTAAATCATTTGATCATAAAAACATCTCCTGTCAGATATTTTAGTACTCTGTATACCATGCCTACCAATTGGATGTCCACCCAATACTTGCTTCCCTCAGTGGTAGGGAGCTTACCACCTACTTAAGGTAACTGATTTATTTTTTAATATCTCTTACTTATTAGGACTGGAAACTCCAGTGGCATAGTGGTTAGGTGCTGTGGCTGCTGACCAGAAAGTCAGCAATTCATATCTGCCAGGTGCTGTTTGAAAATTCTGTGGGTCAGTTGGACTCTCTCCTGTAGGATTCCTATAAGTCAGAATCAACTTGATGGCAGTGGGTTTAGTTTGGGGATTTTAATTATCAGGATTCATCCTTACTTGAAGCCAAAACTCTCTCTCTATATCCCTTCCTGTTCCCTATTGCTGCCTTTGGAGGACAAATAGAACATTTTACTGTTGACATTTCGCTTGGAATTTCATGGTAGCTGTCATACTCTACCTTATTCTGTATGTACAGTTAAATTAATAAAAGATCTCTAAGCAGTTCTGTTTTTCAGCAGAGAAAACAAAGTATGACAGTGAAAGAAATGCTAGACTTTTAAAAATTAATCCCAATTAATTTTGATTAGAACTTAATTCCACCTGTGAGTATTCATAATTATTTGGTAATAAGATAGATGGATCTCTGGCTCTATGTAAGTATTTTAGCTTGTGGGTTTCCATAAGCCCAAATATTGTATTATAAATCTCATTCCTCCTTCTTTCCCACTTTCTTGTCACCCAAAGTATATATTTATTTGTACTGTGTTGCCTACACGTGTAGACAAGGAGCCCTGGTTGTCCCATGGTTAGAAGCTGAACTGAAAACAGCAGCTCTAAATGAGAAAAGACCTGGCTATATGCTTCTGTAAAGATTAAAAAGCCATGCCAGTGCTGTCCAGTTGGTTCCAACTCGTAGCAACCTTGCAAAACAGAGTAGAACTGCTCCATAAGGTTTCTGAGAAGCACCTGTGATTTCAAGTGCTGACATTTTGGTTAGAAGCCCAGCTGTTAATGTACTCCCTGGGCTTTGGCTTTCTGTAAAGATTAACTAGAAAAACTGAGTGCTGTCAAGGCAATGTCGCTCATAGTGACTGCAACCTGGGAAGTCCTTTGGAACAATTCTCCCGTGTGATACGGAGTCTCTGTGAATCGGAATTGACTTGATGGCGCACAACAACACCACTTGGTGGGCGTGTATGAAGTCTTTATTAAATAGATACATTGACTAATCATACAGATTTATGTGTGTATTAAGTTTCTCTTGGTACTCTAAATACAATATTTGCCTCCAGTAGTCCAAATTCTAAGGAATACGGGCCTCTGATATTTACCAATGGGCTGCTGACACTATCACATTGTTTTCTGAATGGGAATTCTTCTGTAATTCTTAGGAGAATCTGTTAAAATAGAGCCATTTTGATCAATAATTGTTAAGAAATGGGTTTATATAGAATGTTTCTTCTAGTCCTAGAAAGTAAAATTTAAGATTTCTAGAAATTTCTATTGAATGTCTGTGTAAAGTTTTTAAATAACATTATGCTGAGTTTGGCTTTAACTCACCAAAACCTAATATCCTGTTAGGCATCACTAGTCATTATTTTATTTCTCTGTGTATATGTTCTTGCTAATTGTTTCTCATCTTTTTTATGGTAATCATGAGAGACTTGTTCTTGAGATCTTGTGCCTTCATACCTCAACCAACTTAATATATTTCAGGCAGATACCAAAGACATAATGCTTATTTTTGTCTTGCTCATGGTTTATTGCCAGCTTGCTTTTCCTGGGACCTAGACTGGAACAAAGAGTCCTGGTGGTGCAGGGGTTAAAGAACTCAGCTGCTAACTGAGAACTCACCAGCTACTCTGCTGAAGTAAAATGTGGCAGTCTTCTTCCTTAAAGATGACAGCCTGCAAAGCATTCTGAGACAGTTCTACTCTGTCTTCTAAGGTTGCAATGAAATGGAATCCACTGGACAACCTTGAGTTTGGTTTTCTTTCGGTATGTTCTGTAGTTTTACTAATTAGTTACTTATAATTTTGTGACTATTGTATTTTGTAGATAATAATGAAAACTAACATAAGTATATTGCTTTCAAGAATAGTTTCTCCACATCATGTATCAGTAACTTCCATTTTTGTTCTATTTATAAGCTGCTTGCCACAGTATTGACAAGCATCTGATTGTGTAGCTTAGTTCTAATTATAGATATAGGCTACTTCACATGGAAGTGGATATTTCTAAGAGACTAAACAAAACGTGTAATGCCGTGAACAAGGAAAACAGCAGCCTGTTTGTACTGTAAATTGGCTGTTGTCATAAACAGTAATTATCAACACAGCATTGGTATCGTGATGGTGTTTGGGGCCTCCTCATTCAAACTATTTCTTTGTATTTTACTCTGAGTTTTTATAGGGGGACCTAACAAATGTCAATCTAATCATTATATTCTGCCTACATTTCCAAGCAAAACATATTTACTGCTAGATCTACACTGTTTTTACAAGTTTATTAAAAACATGTGTTGCCCAGTGCCAGGAATAGCTACAGCAAATGCTAACACCAGTAGGCAAACTGTCTTTTCACTTTCTTCTAAAGATTTAGCTACCTTATAGCTGTAGCTATGAGTTATAAGGTAGACGATCCTATGTGAAAATGTGTATCACAGATAAAGCTTGTGTATGTGTGGGAGAGAGAGACTGAGAGACAGAGAGAACGCGATGGGACAGGGGAAGTGGCGATGGGAACACAGAAAGTTGAACTTCTTTATATCCCTACCCTGGGATTATGGGGTAACACTCAGTGACATGATGACTTTTGACTCTTGGGATTTTTTAAAGGAGCATGACATTTTCCATGATACACTTAAAAGCTATATATGTATACTTTTTCTCTGTAGATGTGTAATGCATTTCCTTGTATAATCTCAATTACAGTAATTTATCTGTTTAATCATTTGTTTATTGACCTTCCACATAACCCCACTACCCTCAACTGTCCTGTAGACACTACAGATGCTAATAGCATATAAGAAGACTGCCACAGATATTTAATAATATTTGAAGGAAGAAGGACAGAACAAAGGCCCAGTTTCTATTTTTAACATGCGACCATCATGAGCTACTCTGTCCTGCATTGCTCTTTCTCTTCTCTGAATTCCTGTAAAACCTACACTGATTGCCATCAGTAGATTCTTATTCATGGTGACTCCGTGTGCTACAGAGTAGAACGGGTCTATTGTATTTTCATGCTGTAATCTTTTAAAGAAGCAGACCAGCAGGACGTTCTTTCAGGGTGCAGTTGAGTGGGTTTGAACTGCCATCTTTTAAGATCATAACCAAGAGCAGACCATTTGCACCATGCGAGGTCCTTAAATATTGATTGGTGAGTTCACCACTTAGCTGTACAGTGTCTTGTGTTACTCTCAGTATTGGTTATCTGAGGGAAGTCCATCTAGCTCCACATTAGTTTACTGGCTCTCCGGGGTCTTTGTTCTGTCTCTTTTTAGCAATTAATCTGGTGAGACATCCACTAGGCACTTAGTACATACTCGTCTTCACTCTGTTACAATAGATTTCAAGCCAGTTTGAGAAATAGCATTCTATTATGTGGTGTAAGGCATCAGCTTATTTCATTCTTCAAAGACTCAGTGAACTTTCCAAGAATTAATCAAATGGCATTTAATGATTTTGGTAATTTCCTTAGTACTGCACAACTGCTTTGTATTGTTGATTGACTGATAATGGATTATATTTCCATCCCTTGATGCTGTATTAAGTTCAACAATGTGGAATGTGTTTCCAAAAAGAAAAGCAAATGTGAAACTTCTTAATAAGATAGTACAACTCTGGAAGGGTGCGCCAATAAAAATATTAAATAACAGATACCTACTTGCACATGTTGCTGTCAGGTGTGTTTACAAAACATGTTAAAATGGTCTGACTGCTTATGTTCCCCTCTAAACACAAATATATATGTACACACACACATACTTGCACACACAGGTATATATCAGGTATATATAGAGATAAGATCAGATACACAGTCTGTGTGCCAAAGGAATCTTTACATACCTTGTCATTAAAATCATCTAAGTTGAATTGTGGTGTTGGAGAAGAATGTTGAACGTACCATGGACTGCCAAAAGAACAAGCAGATCTGTTCTGAAAGAAGTACAGTGAGAGTGCTCCTTGGAAGGCAAGCTGGCAAGACTTCGTCTTACATACTTTGGACGTGTTGTCAGGGAGGATCAGTTTCTGGAGAAGCACATCATGCTTGGTAGAGTGGAGGATCGTCAAAAAAGAGGAAGACCCTTGAGGAGATGGATTGACACATTGGCTGCAATAAGGAGCTTAAGCAAAAATAAATAAATAAATAAATTGTGGGCGTGGTACAAGAACAGGCAGTGTTTCGTTCTGTTGCGCATAGGGTTCGTATAAGCCAGAACCAACTCAACGGCACCTAACAACAAAAACAAGTTGCTCAGCTAAGTACTATTTTTTTTTCTGTGCTTTGAATGGAAAGATTAAGTGCCTGAGAGTTTCTCTACCAAGAAAGGTGGTTTAGGACAAATAGTTGGATGTCTTCATAAATGAGAAGAAAAGTCTTCATCACACTGTGTAGAGTGACAGAAAGCTTCATTAGCATTCAAGAGGAGCTACTTTAACAAGCATAAGCAAGGTGATTCCAGGTTATCCAACACCTCACACGGTTTTTTTTCTGAACAAATTATTTTTTTCTTGAATATTACATTTAATTTGCATGTTGAAATAGCTATCAAAGAGTTGACAAAAAAAATTAAGCTGGAAATTTATGTGGGTTTCTAGAACGTTGGGGGTGTAGAAGAATGGCAAGAATACCAGTTGTCGCTGTAGTTAGAAAACTACCTTACTCACTGTAGAATAGACCCTAATTGACATTTTAAAAAAATCTTCAAATCATGTAAATTCTGTCATAAATCAGGGCAATTCATAGGCTTCTAAAATTCTTGACTGGTGATTTCATCATGAATTTCTGAAAAGTGAAGTGAACATTTATTAAACTATTGTGGATGGCTCATAGCTTAGTTTTAAAGAAAAAAGACTTTGTCTACAGACTTCTTGAGTGCTGCCTTTACTTTTATCATGAATGCATGTACTCTGCAATGTACCTGCCTTCAGACTGAGTTTTCAGGATGCACCTTTGTCTCAAGTCACTCGTAACAAACCTGGTTTTGACCTTTAATTTATAATCCTGAGAGAAGTTACCTCTTTGATCAAACATGCTGTTGCTGCATTGAGATAGTCTTCTTTAGCCTTTTTAAAATGAATTTATTAAATCCAGTAGTTCACACCAGCACCAAATCTGGTGATTTGAAAATTGTGAAATTAACAGTGGCTGTGTATCATGTCTGGTTAGAAAATGTGTCTCACATTTGGTCCTTCAGTTCTTGCTGGAACTAATATCCTAAAAGCCCTTGTTTTCTCCTGCTTGGGGAGAGTATCACAGTCTCCTGTGTTTGCTCTTGTAGTCTTAACCTCTTTCCCTCTGCATCCAGTCACTTTATGTAGTGCAGACAAATTAACCTTTCTAGAATGTCACCCAATCTTGTGGCGTTGCATTGAAATCATCAGTTACTCCTTCCTGTAAACAAAAGCCACATTCCTTGTGCAGCCACTTAAAGCCTTACAGGCTTTCCCTGCCTACCTCATCTCTCACTTCCCCCCACAGTGAACTGTAGTCATATGTATACATTCATGGTTCTCTAAGTATATGATCCACATGTCTTTCTACCTCTTTGCTTTGTTCCTACAATTACACCTTTTAGTTGATGCACTATAAAATTGTGGAAAGAACATGGAAACTTCAGATGGGCAAGATCTAGGTCCAAATTCTGGATCTACAACATAGTAGATGTGTGGTCTTAGACAAATTATTTCATCATCCTGAGCTTCCATTTCCTGAGTGGTAAGATGGAGTAAATGACATTTGCTGAAAGATTAAATGAGACTAATTTGAATTTACAAACACACACACATCCTTCTGCCAAGACATGCTCCATTAAAGGTCTGCGTTTCTTGAAATACCCTTCTCTCCCCCAGTGCTTACTAAGATCCCACTATACCTTTCTAAATCCAAATTCAGCTTCTCCCTCCTTTACGAGATAACTATTTCTTTTCCAAGTCCTAGTCAGACTTATTCAGAATTTTTCTTAACATTTGGAGATCATGGCTCTCTTCAGCACTCAGCACAGGCTACTTTATTTTAGGTATTGTTTTCCTTGTGGAGGAGCTATGCAGGCAGGGATGGTATAATCAAAACCAAAAACCAAACCCACTGCCATCGAACTGATCCCAACTCATAACAACCTGATAGGACAGACTGGGACTGCTCCATAGAGTTTCCAGGGAGCACCTGGAGGATTCCATCTGCTGACATTTTGGCTAGCTGATGTAGCACTTAACCACTACACCACCAGGGATGATATAACATCCGTACACACCTCTCTGTGTCCCTAGAATCTAGTAGAAGTGTGCGACAAGTATTAGAAACTTGACAGACATATGTGCTTAGAAATGTAATGACGGTGATGATGTCCCCAGGAAATCTCGTCAGCCACCAGATACCGCCACAAAACCAACTTTATTTCATCAAAGAATTTTGGGCAGTCGGATCCAACTCAATGGCACGTGGCTGGCTGGCTGAAACCAGAGGCTGTACCCTAATGCGTGTATCTGCAGCAGCTACTTCACCTTTGTCCATTCTGATTGGTTGCTGCTTGTACCCTCTGCTCATGCTGCATTTGCTAATACAGAATCTTCGTGAATCATTTTGCACTGTTAGATTTAGTTCCCATTGGAAAGCAATCAGAACTGCAACTTCCATTTATTATCTGGCTTGGAAAAAGAAATGCATAATTTCTGATGAATCGTGTGCTATATTCTGAGCATTTCTCCACTGACACATCTTTTGAACAGAAAGGATTTGTTCCCCAAATTCTTACTCATGCGCTTTCAATAGACTTCAGATGTGGAGAAGCATTGCCCTTCTCAAATACGATTTGCGACTGTATTTGATTCAGTTTCTTCCCTTTCATGAAATTGAGATGGAAGGCTGAGCCAACTTTTAAAAAAAGAAAAATAAAAAGTGTATGTGAATTGCGTTTTACTCTAATAATATTAGATTGCCCTGCAAACTTAAACTTGCATGCTGTAGGGCAAAATGACATATCTTGGATTTTTTTCTTTTACAGCACAGTGAAAATTAAAGTACAGAATAGTATTGACTCCAAACAACAAAAATGTGGTCTATTTCAAAGTGAGGTAGCTATCTGGAAGAAATTTTCAACTTTGGTTTAGGTTAGTGCTAATGGTTAAACCTGCATACCCTTTCTTTGATGTTCTCTCTGGGCTCATGTGAAGTAATGGGATTAAAAACAAAGTGTACACCTTTCTTTTGATCTGAGGAGCCAAAGAGAGTGGGGGTAGGGGGAGGGAGACTCTCTTCAGCTACAATTTAGCAAATTCCATTGCTCTCACAAAACTGATAGGAAGCTGGGATTCCATTCACAGATTTGACAGATAGGATACCCTACAAGGATTTCATAACCATGGCCCTTGTTATCTGAAGCAGTAGACTTCCAGATACTGCTTGCAAAAGTGTTGCTTTATGCCATCTATAAAAATCAAGGCAGGTTCAATTAATTTTGACCAAACTCTTTCAAGTGACTTATTTCTCTGATTAAGAAAACAGGTAGTTTAAGATTGGTGGTAAATTAGAAAGTGACAACAAAATGATGGCTGGCATAATACTTTTTTTTTTTCTTGCCTGTAGATCTTTTTTTCTTGCCCTGTTTTTTTTTTTGTATATTTTCTAATGAAAATTTTCCCACTTCTGGGTTGAACGTATATATAAATGAGATGTGTGTGTGTGTGTGTGTGTGTGTGTGTGTGTGTATTCACACACATACGTATTTCATATGCTTCAAGGACTCTAATCAGTGTAGAAAGTAACCACTCCAAAATGGGGTCATTTCAAAAATGAATGAATATTTAAAAAATAAAAAAAAAGAATGAGTATGATGTTCATGTATTTTCCATTAGGTGAGGAAAAAATAAAACACACTTTTCATCTTAGATTAAAAAGAAAAAAGAAAGAAAAACTTAGCTTGAGTTTACTGCCTGGAATCTGTTAACCCAATTTAGCCATTATAAGACCTTTATGAAACCCTTTGGTCTGGAACAGATTTCTTAGTGGAAATACAACTTTTTCTACAAATGGGCAGGACACACAAAACACACCAAAGGGATGTGATAGGCTAAAATTACCTTTTCAGTGCTTAGAATGATCTTAGGAAGTATGATGATCAATCCGTGAGATAAAACTATAATTGAACTCTTCATAATGCTTTTGTCACCCACCTTCTGTTTCCTTATCTGTTTTTGTTGTTAGTTTGTTTCTGTTCTGGTTTGTTTTTATCCCTATAAATGGTACTATTTTCCTTCTCATCCAGGTTCAAGCCCTCTTAATTGGCCAGTAAAACAGAATGTAACCTCAGCACTCTCAGGGCCTCTCATAGTCTCAATATACCTCACTGCTACCCTATCTTTCCTTCAGATTAGATTAATTTGCCTCCTCTGTATTTTGTCTGGTGTTGTTTTCAGTGTCTGAATTCAGCCGAGCCCTTTCTATCTTTCTCTGTCCACTAGGCAGGCCAGTCTATTCTGAAGTGTATCGTATTGTGAAAGTTTCCCCTGGAAAAGCTGCCCAACAGAAAGCCATCTCCTCTCAGAGTTTTCCTACGTAACTCTCTCTCTGATGTCCTTGCTACCTTGATAAAGGCCTCACTCGACAGTGTGGGGCCTTCATGACATGGTCCTGGCTCCTCATCTTCCAGTCCCTTCCCTGCTTTCCCTTGCCACACCGTCCCCTAGACAGCAGAACTCAGTAACACCTAGCTTTAGTCAATTAAGTTCCCCAGACAAACCGTGTTTTACTCATCTTATACTGCTCTAACAGAAATACCACAAGTGGATGGATTTAACAAAGGAAAGTTTATTCTTATGCAGTCTGGTAGGCTACAAGTGCAAAGTCAGGATGTCCACGCTAGGAGAAGGCTTTCCCCCTTGTTGTCTCTGGAGGAAAGTCCTTGTGTTGCATCAGTTTTTGTCCAGGGAGCATCTCAGCGCAAGAACCGCAGGTCTGAAGGACAGACTCTTCTCCCAGTGCTGCTTTCCTGATAGTTTGAGGTTCCCAATTCTCTGCTTGCTTCCCTTTCATTTCTTGTAGGATGAAAGGATAAAAGGGAGAATGAGCCACACTCCAGGGAAACTGCCTTTATATTGGAGCAGGGAGGTGATCTTATGAAGGGATTTACAGTCTCACCCTAATCTGCTAACGTACAGCATAGGAAAATCATGAAATGGAAGACTATCATAAAATATTGGGAATCATAGCCCAGCCACATGGCTGCACACACTTTGGGGGGACACAGTTCAATCCATGACAGACCCCTTCTTTCACTTGCCAATTTTCTCTCATCTATGTGAAATGTGTCTTCATCCTACACCCATCTAACCCTGGCCCACTCTCACTTATTTTTCAGGACTCTTCTGGGAAGCACTCCCAGACTGCTTCCTCTCCTATGTGATCCCACCATGTCCTGGGCCCACCTGGATTAGCTTTAGTCACACAGTACTGGAGGTGTCCTTATTCCATCTAGGCGTTTACTGGACAGTGAGCTCCCTGAGGTCAAGGGCTGCCATTTTATTCATGCCACTCCCACAGCAGAATGCCAAGTTAATAAGACTCCTGTAATTAGTAAGAATGGGTGTGGCACTTAGAGTTGCTTTTATGATATGGTTAGTACTGAGTGTTTCCTATTAGGTCATAAGTTTCCTAACAACAAGAATTATACTTTATACAGTCTGGTCCTCAGGGTGAATTGTGCACTATTGATATGTGACCAAGATTTTACTGAATATTTTTCTTTTGCATTATTTGTTCAGGTGAATGGTGCTCTTCAAACTGTGTCCACACGAAGCTGTGTTTATTTCAGTGTTGACAGTATTTTTTTTAAATATTTTGGGAAAGTCTGTCTTTGAACTGCTTTCAGTTTGGGAGCGCCTCAAGAAGATCAACACTGCTACCTATTGTGACCTAAGACAGTGTTATTCTGCTTGGTTGTCCCGTTTAGTCTCTTGTCAACCCTAATTTCTCATTGTGTGGTAAAACAATATGCCTCACCCCCCAAAAATTAGCAATTTTCGGTATATTTAATATATGGGACTGTAACATTCTCAAGGGCGGTAATAATGTCTAGCACAGTATCAGCCACAATAAATCGTCCATAAAGATATGAATGAATGAGGGAATGAAATACATGACAAACTCTGAAGACAAGTCCAAAAATGTTCTGCAAGTATTCTTAATATCAACATAACTGGAGTACCTTGTAGAAGAGAGAAGCATTTCCAGCATCTTTCTTTTGGTGAAATGTAAAGTACTGACAATAAATCCGCCTCGCTGCCTGATAGTCGTGCTGTGTGTTTTCAGCACTGTGTAAGGAGCTTTGACTCACTGACAGGTGTGTCAGCATTTGGCTTGAGGTCTTCCCGTCATCTGATAACTGAGTCCTTTCTTTGAAGTCTTCATTTCAGTCCTCCTCCCCTAGGATTCTAGACTTGCACCTACTTAAGCTTCTTTCCTCATAAACTCATATTTTGCTCCATCCCATCTTCATTTCTGTTTCTTTTATTTCGTTCCAGTTATTGGATTTTCTGACACCTTGCTGCGAGATCCTCTTATCTCTTTGGGCATGAACTTTTAGGGTCTTAGAAATACATATAGCTCGCTAGCATAGATCCTTTAGTGTACCAAGAGACAAGAGAAGAATGGCCTGAAAAAACAGTAGTCCTAGACATCCCAGTAGGGCAAATAGAAAAAAAAAAAAGAAAACATTTAAAAGATACTTTTTTTCTTTTAGAATATGACACGGGTTTGGTGACATAAATGTACAATTTCAGGCACCAGTTAACTCAAGCAGAAACTGATAATAAAGTAAAGCAACACTGAAGGTGTGGTTTCTCTAAAACAATACATGTGAGGTTTTGTTGTATTTTGAGAGCAGCACAGAGATTACTTTTGCTCTCACACTCATATGCATGCGTACTTCCACACTTAGCATATCAAAATTAAAACTGCATATATCTCATTTTTCTACTTAGACCTTTAAAAGTAATTTGTTAAGCATTTAAAGAGTCTACTCGCATTGCTTTCTTATGGGGAATATTTAAAGGAGAAAAATGTGTGTGAGAGCAGAGGGGACATGCTACTTATATAATTTTTTACTATTAAAAATTGAGAATACACATCCCTTATTCTTGTCACTCTAGTAGTGTGGGCCTTGGTGGCATGGTGATTAAGGCACTCAGCTCCTCACTGAAAGGTCAGCAGCTCAAACCCACCAGTCACCCTGGGGAGGAAGACAAGTCTGCTTCTGTAAAGATTGCGGTCTCGGAAACCCTATGGGGAAGTTCTGCTCTCCCTGTAGTTTCACAGTCGAGATCAACTGACGTGTGGTGGGGTGGTGGAGCGACACATACTTCTTAAAGCTGACTATCTTCCCAGCAAGTTGGCCGTAGCCTTTCAAAATTACACAGGTAGCTTCAATCAAATGTTATCAAGAAGTTTCCAAAATACAGATTTTGAAAGCTTCAAGTTGCTAGGTCACCTCAAAAAAGAAACTGTCAATGAAAGCATTTTAGGAAAGTCGAGAGCAATGCTGTTTGATGTATCAGAGACGGGTAGTACCATTCTCACTGCCACCTCTGTGCTTTTCTGATGCCTTCGAAACCTCCACTTCAGAAGTGGCTTGGGCAGAAGCTGCAAGAGGATTGTGACAATGTGGGATGATGGCACAGAGATAGGATTACAACTAGGGAGAAGTACGTGGCGTATTTCCTTGGTCAGTGTTTATCAGAAACTCTTCCTTTACTGAACAAGATGCAGTTCTTCCGAGCATTTAGTGAGCTGTGTTAGTTTATCGTGGAGGAAACCTTTAGTTGTTCTCACCCTTTCAGAGAGGTTATCAGAGTGATTACAGTGGACAGCTCCCTAGCCTAGAAACCAGGAGACTGTTGTTGTCAGCTAGCGCTGCTTTAACAGAAATACCACAAGTAGATGACTTTAAAAAGAGAAACTTGATTTGTCACAGTCCACTAAGCTAAAAGTCCAAATTCAGGATGTCAGCTCCCGGCGCAGGCTTTCTGTGCTGGCTGTGGAGGGAGGTCCTTGTCTTCACTCTTGCCCTAGACTGGGAGCTTCTGTGGCACAGGGATCTCAGACCCAAAGGACACACACTGCTTCATTGGTGGTACAGGTCCCCAAACCTCTCTGCTAGCTTCTCTCCTTCGTATCTCAGAAGACTGCCTCAAGGCACAAAGCAGTCTTACAGATTGAGTCCTGCCCCACCAACCCAACTGCTGCCCATTCTCCCTCACTGACGTCATAGAGACGAGGCTTACAGCATGGTGGGACTTCCCATAATGCCAGGAATCATGGCTTAGCTAAATGGATGCACAGAGTTTGGGGGCAACACAGTTCAGTCCATGACACTGACTAAAGCCAACCTCAATAGACTTAGCTCACCTGTCATAGCAGTGACTTAAGTTTTCTGGGCCAGTGTTGCCTAAAATGCATGTGGTCCCATGAAATGCTCTTTTTATCAAAGGTAAGGAAGCAGCGCGGCCTGATTTATCTTCCTGTGCATATTTACAAAGCACTTTATACATTCAACTCACCGGAAAGTCCTACGGTAAATAAAATCTAACTTGATTTAACATAGTTTATTTTCTAAATTCATTTACCTGCAGTTTTTGTATGTGTGTTTTCCCATATTGCACTTATTAAAATCCTGAGGAACTCCAGTATATTCCGTAACACACTTTGGAAAAAGGTGTTTTTTTAAACCTTTGGTGGCACAACTGAAAAAGGAGGTTAGCTCATTTTGTTAGCTGCTGTTGAGGTGGCCCCAAATCATCACACTGTGCACAGGGGATTGTACTACTGTGATTCCTAGAGTTTTCATAGGCTGATTTTTCAGAAATAGACCACCAGGACTTTCTTCCTGGTTTGTCTTAATCTAGAAGCTCAGCTGAAATCTGTTCAGTGTCACACTGGCATGCAAGCCGTCACTGACAGATGAATGATAACCACCCTCAAGTTGCACAGCATGGGAATTGAATCCAGATCTCCACCACTGCCCCCTGAAAAATGAGGAGGTAAAACAAAGCAGTTTCTGTGATGCCTTTCAGCACTCAATTTCTGTGGTTCTATAAAATCATAATTTTGTGGTCACCAGAATCACACAATTCTCATAAAGCCAAGGAGAAGGATGATTTCTTTCAGACGCAAAATAGGTTATAACAGTGGTGCTGCTGCATGTTGTGCATGTTGTGTTTGCTGTTACAACAACTGTCTCCTCTCTCTGTCTCTCTGTCTCTCCCCCACCTGCCCTCCATATTGTGTTCTTTCATACTCATTTAGAAAGCAATTGAAACTTCACATACCATCCCTTAGTATTAATTCTGGTATTAAAGATAGAAAGCAGGAATGATGTTCTCTTAATTATTTTGAATGTTTTACTGCCCACAGTATTGGGCATACTGTAGTTGATTCTTAATGTTGCAGACATACCCAGTAACAGGTATCTAGTGTCTCTAAATGTTGTACAGGTATAAGAAACCAAACCTGCTGCTGGCAAGTTGATTCCAACTCAGCAATCCTGGAGGACAGAATAGAACTGCCCCACAGAGTTTACAAGGTGGATTTGAACTGCCAACTTTTTGGTTAGCAGACGTAGCGCTTAACCACTATGCCACCAGAGTTGCCACAGTAGGTACAGGGCTGTATTATTTTTAAACTATTTCTGAAGCAAAATCTTTTTAGAACTGGCATTGACATAATAAACTAACACCTACTTACAGAGTAACATGCTGTCTTTCTCCCTGTGATGGGGTCTGCCAGTCTGTCTCTGTCACTGTAGCTACAGGGAGTAACTTTTTATTCTCTTTATTTACCCATGCATAACATGTTTTGAGGACATTTTTCAACCTGTTTAGCATTTAATAATCTCTCTCTCCCTCACCCCTGCTTTCTCTAATATATACGTATATTTGAAATGTTGTGAAATAAATCTCAAAGAATGTACTACCTAATGAAGTAACTCAATCACAGGATAATCATTCTTGTTTATCAGTTTTATATGATGTTCACAATAATGAATGATTATGGGATATATTTTTTTTTAATTAGTAAAAGAGACATGTAGGATATAGAGAAACATTTCTCGATCACTTGCCATATGCCAAGCATAGCCTTTGCAGTTCAGTTCACAAAAGTGTACATGTGAAAAGGGTGTGGAGAAGGTAGCTGTCCTCCAACCACAAGAGAACCAACAGCAACAGCCCTGCACTGATTCTTGTGAGGCACGCCTCTCTGTGCCATCTTTACCAACTCTGAAATCAGTGTGCCTTCCCACAGTGCTCTCTACTTCTCTGCTGGGTTCATTAATTCATTGCAATGGCCATACAGAAACTCCATACTCACAATTACGGTGTTTATTATAAAAGAATAGTCACTCTTCAGGCTCAGGAACACTTAGGATGCAGTTATTTCCTTGGAGACAGCCTCTGCTGGACTGTGCTCACAGATACCCCTCTCCCTGGCCCTAGGCCTCTCCCCAGAGACACTCAGCTCTCTCCCTGTCTGGGCCATGAAGCCCACTGCTGTGTCTTGTTGCAGGGTTTCTCATTCCTTGATATCCATAGCTTCTTCCCTTTTGCCACTGACCAGTCCCTTTGGTAAGCCACAATGACTCCATCACACAGTCCTCCCCAGTCACCTGGGTGAGAGTTACAAAACCATGACTAGAGGGGCCACATACAAATAGTAATAAATTACACTACAGTGGGCATCATTACTAGCATTCTCTTGGTGAAGAAACCGAGGCTGAGGAAGAGTGATAATTTTGATGAGGATCACATTGTAGGTAGCAGAGCTGAGATCTGAACCAAGCGCTTCAAATTTAAATGCACACACTTTCCAAAACGAAAGTAGTGGATCTTTTCCCCCTATAGCTATTGATGTGTTGTTACAAAAAGATTTTTAAGGAGCGTTGAACTGGAATTTTTATGGAGAACATTATGTATCAGTTTTATTAAGTCCGATTTCCAAAACTGTTTTCTATTGAATGCATCATATTTGTCAAAAAAGATGTGATAATAAAGCATAAAATATTATTCTTAAGTATCAGTGAGTATTACATGTTGAGGTAGTTATCTGAAACGTCTTTTTGGAATATTTTACAAAAATGGAAGGATCATTGGGGACAGAGTCAAGATGGCAGAATAAGCACACGTCTCCCTATATCCCTCTGGAAACCAAGACCTGAAGCAACAATCAGATGGAGCCTTCTGATCACCTAATCAGCCCCAGGACACGGCAAAGGGCTGTTAATTTGGACTTTATACCACTGAGCGAAAAACCTCCTCTGTTTCCCCGACTCCTGCTCCTGGCTAGCCCTGGCTCTCACGGACTGAAGGTAAACTCACCATTGTGACTTTTTTTCCTCTGTCTTGGCTGGCGGGTGGAGCTGGGTCTTGCCTAGCAGCTAGATTCAGATGTGCTGCTGACGGGATAGGCAGGCGAAATTCCCATAGTTTGAGAGCCAGGCTTAGGACTTTGTTCATCTAGCCACTTTGGGCCTCTCTTTTGATCTCTGCCACAGTGGGGTCAGTATGGATTCCCATTGCCAATGTGTGGGACACCATGTTGGGTATGGAGATTTTAGCAGGACCTAATTCTTAGCCTAGGAGCCAGCGCCTGCAAACAGGACAGCGCTTCTCCAACAGAAAAGCAGTAATTTTCACAGTGCGGGCTACGGCAGGGGTCCTGCAACAGAAGCAAAGGAATCACTACCTCTGGGCACCTTTAGCCCCTCTATCTCCTGCCTATGTGGAGGGTGCCATCTTGGATACAGTGGCCACAGCTGGACCTAATTCTTAGCTTGGGAGCCAGAGCCTGCCCACAGAAGAACACTTTTCTACCAGAAAAGCAATACTCTACACGGTGTTGCCTAAGGCTGGGCCCTGTCTTTAGAAGCCAACAGGGCAGTAACATTTCTGTATTCTGAACTAGTTAGTATCATCTGGGGTTGGATATAGAAGTGCTTACTTTGCCAGTTGGGAAGAGGCACCTCTACGCCTGAAAACCTGACTGACTTGGGAAGTGATCAGATACCTTTTGCTTTACATTTTAAGACACCCTAGAGAAACATCTGCAGTCCATCCTCACGGCATCTCTTCCAGCCTCTACTTACTCATATGGGACCCAAAAAGCAACAGACATTTGTAGCACACAGGAAATTACCCATGGCTTCAGAAGGCTTCCAAACAAAGCAACCAAGGAGTTTTCCAGATGAAGAAACTTTTATGAAAGCATCAGAAAGTGAATACAAAATAATTATATACAGAGCCCTTCTAGACCTTATACAAAATGTAGCAGAACAAAAGGAGAAATTAAACAAGCTGTTTGATCTGATGGAACACCAGTACTCTGAAATCCAACAGATCAAGAACAAAATCAAAGACATAGAAACTTAAGTGCAAAGCCAAGAAAGCAGAATGGAACAAATGGAAAAAAGAATTTCTGACTTGGAAGGCAGAGCTACTGATGCCAGCATCTATGAGCAGAAATCATGAAAAAGAAACAAGAAAAATCAAGAAGCATTAAGAAGCATGTGGGACTCTATTAAAAGGAACAACCTTCGATTATTTGGAGTCCCTGAACAGGGTGTGACATCTGAGAACACAGAGAGTATCATTACTGAGCTGCTGAAAGAAACCTTCCCAGAAATCATGAAGGAAGACTATACAGAAATTTCAGATGCATGTCGTACGCCACCCAATATAGATCTCAAAAGAAAGACTCCAAGACATTATAATCAAGCTTAACAAAATGAAACATAAGCAGCAACTCTTAAAGGCAGCAAGACTCAAAGCAAAGCTAACATTCAGAGAGAAACCCTGTAGGCTTTCGTCAGATTTCTCAGCAGAAACCACTCTGGCACAGAGACAGTGGCATGACACATTCAAAGCCTTGAAGGAGAAGAACTTCCAACCAAGAATTATATATCCTCCAAAACTGTCTTTGAAATATGAAAATGAAATTAAGACATTCTCAGGTAAACAGAAACTCAGAGACTTTGTAAAAGCCAAACCCAAACTACAAGAAATACTGAAAGAAGTTCTTGGCTCTGGCTTAGAAGAACAAAACCACTAACTTTATATTTTAGAATGGCACACTACACAAAACTCTACTGAGTTAGGGAAGGCTCCAAAGTCAATCACAGCTTGAATACAGAAAGAAGCAATCCAGTGATCATCATGAAAACTATGGTGCCATCATATTAAAAAGAGGGATGTACTACAGTTGTTATAGTCCTTCCAGATGGAGAGAAAGATGACAAGACTGGTAGTAATTAAAATTGGGTTGATACATAGTTTATTAACGGGGATCATAGGGGCAGCTGTAAAGCACAACAAAGAAATATCACACCATTTCAAGAAATGCAACACAGGAGTCTCAGCAACTACAAAACCAGCTCTGAAAAAGGTGAAAAATCAACTCACAAAAAAGAATGTCCCAGAACAGACTAATAAGAACAACAGAGAAAACATCAACACAAAAATAAACATACCACAATGGCAGCCGTGAATACATACCTATCAGTAATTACACTGAATGTGAATGGACTGAATGCTCCAGTAAAGAGACATCGAGTGACATCTTGGATGAAAAGACATGATACATCCATATGCTGTCTGCAAGAAACTCACTTGAGACCTAAAGATAGGAACAAATTGAAAACTAAAGGATGGAAAAATATATATCAAGCTAACAATGAACAAAGAAGAGCGGGTGTGGCAATTCTAGTCTCAGACAAAATCAATTTTAATGTCAAATCCACCATCATGGACAAAGATGGGCACTATTGCTGAAAGGTTCAGTACACAGGCAAGATTTAACTATGTTAAATATTTATGCACCTAATCTAATATCAAAGCCCCTAAGTACATCGAAGAAACACTGACTGTATTCAAAAAAGAGTTAGATGACTCCACAATAATAATGGGAGACTTCAGTACTCCACTGTCCATACTGGACAGACCATCTAGAAAAAAGCTCAGTAAAGATACAGAAGACCTCATTGCCACAATTAACCAACTAAACCTCATTGATATATACAGAACTTTCCACCCATCAGCAGACAACTACACCTTCTTCTCCAGTGTGCATGGAACATTCTCCAGAACTGACCATGTGTTGGGACATAATGGAATTCTCAACAAAGTCCATACCATTGAATTACTTCAAAGCATCTTCTCAGATCATAAATGCATAAAAGTTGAGATCAGTAGCAGAAAAAAATATAGATAGAAAGTGGAACTCCTGGAAACTGAACAACATCTTGCTCAAAACACCACGGGTTTTAGAAGAAATCAAGAATGAAATAAATAAATTCATGGATTCCAATGAGAATGAAAACACTTCCTACCAGAACCTATGGGATACAGCCAAAGCTGTACTCAGAGGTCTCTTTTATCTCCATAAATGCACACATCTGGAAGAAAGAAAGAAACCAAATCATGGAACTTACCCTACAGCTTGAACAAGTCGAGAGAGAACAACAGAGGGAACCCTCAGGCACCAGAAGAAACCAGATCATAAAGATTAGAGTAGAGCTAAATGAATTGGAGAATAGAAGAACAATTGAAAAACTTGAAAAGAACAAAAGCTGGTTTTTTGAAAAGATCAACAAAATTGACAAACCACTGGCTAAACTTACTAAAGAAAAGCAGGAAATGAAACAAATAACCCAAATTAGAAAGGAGAGGGGAGTTGTCACAAGTGATCCAACAGAAATCAAAAATATCATAACAGAATACTATGAAAGACTGTACTCTAATAAATTTGAAAACCTAGAAGAAATGGACAAATTCCTTGACTCATACCACCTACCCGAATTATCACAATGTGAAGCAGAACAACTTAATAAACCCATCACAAAGGAAGAGATTGAAAATGTTATCAAAACACTGCCAACCAAAAAAAGCCCGGGCCCAGATAGCTTCACTGCAGAATTCTACCAAGCTTTTAGAGAAGAGTTATCTCCAATACTACTGAGACTGTTTCACAGTATAGGAAGGGATGGAGTACTCCCAAACTCATCTATGAAGCCAGCATAACCCTGATACCTAAGCCAGGAAAAGCCCCGACAAAGAAGGAGAACTACAGACCGATATCACTCATGAATCTAGATGCACAAATCTTCAACAAATTCTTGCAAATAGAATATAACAACATATCAAAAAAAATAATCCATTTTGACCAAGTTGGATTCATACCAGGGATGCAAGCCTGGTTCAACATCAGGAAAACAATTAATGTGATTAACTACACAAATAATACAAAAGACAAGAACCACCTGATTTAGTCCATTGAAGCAGAAAAGGCATTTGATAAAGTCCAACACCCATTCATGCTAAAAACTCTTAGTAAAATGGGCATAGACAGTAAATTCCTCAATGCAATAAGGGCCATTTATACAAAGCCAATTGCCTACGTCATCCTGAGTGAAGAGAGACTGGAAGACTTTCCCTTGAAAACAGGAACTAGACAAGGATGCCCACTCTCACCTCTCCTATTCAACATTGTATTAGAAGTTCTAGCAGTTAGACAAGACCAAGAAATAAAAGGCATCTACATCAACAAAGAAGTCAAAATCTCCCTGTTTGCAGATGATATGACTGTATATGCAGAGAGTCCCTAAGAATCCATCAGTAAACTACTCAAACTGATAGAAGACTTCAGCAAAGTCTTAGGATACAAGATACATAAGTAAATCAGTAGGATTCCTTTGTACCACCAACGAGACTGTTAATAAAGAAATCATCAAATCAATATCATTTACTATAGTCCCTAAGGAGATAAAGTACCTAGCAATTAATCTAACCAGAGAAATAACAGACCTTTACAAAGAGAACTACAAACCCTTACTATAAGAAACTAAGAGAGACTTAGAGAAATGGAAAAACCTACCCTTCTCATGGATAGGAAGACTTAACATTGTGAAAATGTCTATTTTACCAAAAGCAATCTACTTATATAATGCAATCCCAGTATAGGTTCCAGCGTCTTTTTTTAATGAGATGGAGAAACAAATCACCAATTTTATTTGGAAAGGGAAAAAGCCCCAGATAAGTAAGGTACTACTAAAGAAGAAGAACACACTAGGGGGCCTCTCATTACCCGGCCTTAGAACATATTACACTGCCAGAGTGGTCAAAACAGCCTGGTACTAGTATAAGAACAGACAGATTTGATAAATGGAACAGAATTGAGACCCCAGAGATGACAATGTCCCTAAGACATTAAACTGGGGTAAAAACAGTATCCTCAACAAATGATACTGGCAAAATTGGATATCCATCGGCAAGAAACTGAAACAAGATCCATATCTTACACCTTATACAAAAATCAGCTGCAACTGGATAAAAGACCTAAATATCAAACCTAAAATGATAAAGCCCATCCAAGAAAAAGTAGGAATAACAATGGAAGTTTTAATACACAATGTGGACAGACTCCAAAATCTGTCAAACAAACCTCAATCATCAGAATAGAAAATAGATAAATGGGAACTATTAAAAATCAAACACTTTTGCTCATCCTAAGACTTTATTAATAGAATTAAAAGAACACCTACACAATGGGAAAAAATATTTGGCAACTCTAAGTGAGATCGACGCCTGATCTCCATAATCTATAAGATACTACAAAATATCAATAAGAAGAAGATAAATCATCCAATTAAGTGATGGGCAAAGGAGATGGACAGACATTTCTCTAAAGAGCAGATCCAGGCAGCCAAAAAACACGTGGGCATGTTCACAGTCTGTAGCTGTTAAAGAAATGCAAATCAAGACAACAATGAGATACCATCTCACCCCAACAAAGTTGGCCATGATCCGACAAACACAAAACAACAAATACTAGTGAGGCTGTGGAGAATGTGGAACCCTCTTACAGTGTTGGTGGGGTTGCAAAATGGTCCAGCCTCTTTGGAAACCAATCTGGCGCTTCCTTAAAAAAATGGATGTTGATATACCATTTAACCCACTAATTCCACTACTTGGAATGTATCCTACAGAATCAAGGCCTTTCACACGAACAGACACATGCACTAGAATGTTTATCACAGCACAGTCCACTATAGCAAAAAGATGGAATCATCCCAGATGCCCAACAACAGAAGAATGGATAGGTAAACTATGGTATATATACTCAATGGAGCACTACGCAATGATAAAGAACAACAATGATTCCAGGAAACATCTCATGACCTAGTTTCAACTGGAAGACATTATGTTGCGTGGAAGTAGTCAGCAACAAAAGGACAAATATTGTATGAGATCTCTACAATTAGATCTCAAAAACAGATTTGCATATAGAAGAAAGGATTCTGATGGCTGCAAGGAAGGGGAGGGCGGGAGGACGAGGGGGGGAGGGTTTAGATTAGATAGTTGCTAGAAATCTGGTTGGGTGAAATTGATGATAGCACACATTAGAAACAAGAACAATATTAAGTGGACTTCAGCATAACCTGAGTACTCCTTCCATCTTAACCCAATATTGCAAGGATGGAGTAGCTGGGACAGGGGACCATGCTCTTAGGCAAAATCGAGGCCAACTAGCACAACTAGCGTTTTGCTAAGAGGGCTCTCTGCACCTCACGTTGGTGAGTGGCATCTGGAGTCTTAAAAGCTGCCAAGCTGCCATCCAAGGGCACAGCAGATGGTCCCAACTCAGCAGGAACGGATGCTCACCGAGGACCAAAATGATGGTAAAGACAACCCAGAAAATAGAACCACCTGAGCAGGTGCCTACATCGACTTGGGACCGGAAGAACCGATGGTACCCAGCCACTACCAGTGATGGTGCGATGGAGCTCACTAAGTTGAATCTCACTGGCAACACAAGAATAAAAAGGGGTGCACCCTGAGATCTCCACTAAAAGACCACAGTTGATGGTCCAGAGGTTTCAGGTTTCCCCTGCTAGCATGGTCCCTGGTCCTGATGCTGCCCTTGCCCATAAATCGTAACGAAGTTTCACTCTTCAGACACGAATGGATTGGACTTGGCGATGTAGAACAACTATATGTTGGATGCACTTTATGGTTCTATACATCTATAGGATGTCATCCTGCTGACCTCTCGCTGGAGGAAAGAGAGTGGGTGGAGAGGCGGGGAAAGGAGACTGTTGGGAGAATGAGGCATGTATGGAGCAGAGACAAATAGTGTGCTGTCACCAGACAGGGAGAGCGGTGAAAGCTGCATATAGGTGGGCATGTAAATTTATACGGGAATGTACATTTTCATACGGTCGTAATAAATAAATTTAAAAAAAAAAGGAAGGATTATTCTTCGTGGGCTAAAACAAAATAGAAAGGTCCTAGGTGTTTTGTTGTTCCTTTGTTTTGTTTTTTTTTTCTGTCCTTGCCACACAGCCTGAGAATCCTCTCTTGGCTTGTTGGGCACCTGCATATGGTACATACCTCCTCTCAGGTCTGCAGATAGGCCAGCACTGAATGAGGGGAACCCTGGCCCTCAGAATGAGTGGATGTTCTTTATTTTCCAATCAGCACAGAAGGGTGGCTCATTTGGGGTAAACAATATATATTTATCCTTATTTTTTTTAAATAATTTATTGAGATTAAATTCAAATAACATTAACCATTTGAACATGACCAACTCAATGTCATATCGTCCGTTCACAGTGTTGCACAGCTACCTCGTGTATGTAAGTTCCAGAACATTTCCATCACTCCAGAGGAAAACACGGTGCCCATTAAATAGTCTCTCCCCCTGTCCCCTCCTCCTAGATCGTGATAACCACTAATCTGCACTCTGTCTCTGTGAATTTAGTGTTTCTAGCTATTTCACATAAGTGGACTCATATAATATGTGACCTTTTGTGCCTGACTTCTGTTAGCCTAAATTTCGAAGGTTCGAGTACTTCATAGCATATGTCAGTACATTATTCCTTTCTCTGCCTGAATAATATGCAAATGTCTATACACAGTGCGATATGTTTAGACATCTATCTGTTAATAGGCCATTTGGGCTGTTTCCACCTGTAACTTATTTATTGAATGTACTGCTTGGGAACCCTAGTGGCATAGTGGTTAAGTGGCATGGCTGCTAACTAGAAGTGAGCAGTTAAAATACACCAAGTGCTTCTTGGAAATTCTGTGGGGCAGTTCTACTCTGTCTGTAGGGCCACTATGAGTCAGAATCGACTAGACAGCAGTGGCTTTGGTTGGGTACCTGTAATTACTCCAAAAAAAAAAAAACTGTTGTAAATGCATTTGAAATGGATCAGTTTACAGTTGCGCAGGAAGCACTGTAGGCCTGAATGTGATGCTAACCTGCTGTATAAGTTCTCTTTGATGCTTGACCCCTGAAATATATTATTATGTTAATTTGATAAATGATACACAGTGTATATGGATTACGTATATTGTGCCAAAACACTGATAGCCTTTAAATGTTATATGATATGTAATTATAAAATTTTTGTTTGAGTTCCAAATTCAGTTTAATGCAGTTCTGCTATGTCTGTTGGGATAGCGTATATTAGAGAGAAAGAAAAACTAAAGTTCTATCCAAAAGCCCCAGTAATCAGAGGCTCTAAGTGTGCTCTTTTGTCAATTAATAAAGAAAAGCTACTGAAAACATTAAATTATCTGGCATCTCTACATATAAAATAATTATGCAGCTAAGCCTTTTCCTTTTGAAACAATTTATACATTATATAAACCTAAGTTTCTCATCCAAGTATCATTTCAAGAGGGGCAAGCTTAAATAATGGAGGCAATAGGGAAACATAATATTACGATAATGTTCTTTGGTGCGGTTTGGAAGGTTTTAGGAAACATTTGGAATTATTTTTCTCATAAAGTCACTTAACTATTGAAGTGTTATGATAGTATTTTCATCTGCATTGTATACAATACAGAAGGAGTCCAGTTAAAGAAGACATCAATTCTAAATCTCCTGATTAGAGGGATTTTCACCAACCAAGAAATTACATGCTCCAGCATCCTGGTATTAGTTTAATAAAAAGATGCAGTGAAGAGCTAGGTGGCTGAGGTTGTCCCGTTTGCTTTCAAATGCTCATTTCTTTACAAAATTACATTACAAAAATACTTTAGCAAAGCTTTATTTAAAAATTCTCAAGTAGCTAGAAAAGGCCCTGGATTTTCATAGTAAATATGCTGTAATTAAACTGATGTGGGATTTTTGTTTTTTTGTTTTAGGAATATTTTTAACATTATAGGCCAGTACTGTTCCCAGGACTGCTGAAATGAAGAAGATGTTTCAAACATTTCTTTTACTTACACCTTATTATTGGCCTCTTTGAAACATGACAGATATGTGCCTTAGAGATTCTACACATCTGTCAAGCATACTTAATTCCTTATGAATGGGTAACTGTTGTGATTGTTGCATTTGGCATATAGATACACAGTGCTGATGTTTTTTATGATAAAATAACTGTGCTCCTTTTTCACAGTTAAATTGTAAACCACCCCCACTCCCCCAAAAGACAGAGTTTTAATGCCTGTTTAAGGTATATAGTCTGTTGAATAGGGAAGTAAAAGCTATCCTGTGTGCACTCTGAAGGAATACAGAATGTTTTTGTTATATTCGAACTTAAAAACCATTTACGTTGAAAGTTGCTGTGCTATCTATTATCGCAGCTGAGTAGAGGATGTGACTAAGCTATACATCAGAATGGATAGATTCCCTTGTCAGTGAACTTGGGGAACGTCAAACCTTGGGAATTTGTCTTAAGCTGTGATTAAAGTAGTAATTCTGCACCACCACCATCACCCCTGAAACAAAACATAACAAAGAAGGAAAAAGAAAAAACAGTAGCTGAGGCACCAAGTAATTTAAAGTATATGGAGGTATTTTCAAAATTACATTGACTTTAGTAGAACTTCACTTAAAAATTAAACATACATGTCAGAGTATACAGTAGAATGGGATGAGGAACATCTGGAATGTCAATTTAGAAAAAAAGTTATTTTTCCCATTTTGAAATGGAATATCCTGAGAAAATGGACTACCGATAAGATACAAGGCCAAACATGGCATCCAGAGGTATTGCCACCTCTTGTTTTGTTGCAAGCTTGACAGATAAGTGAGACCTCAGACACAGGCCACTAACGTGTGTCTGAATCCTAGTTTAAAGGAGGTACATAACTATTTATTTCAGTGCTAGGTTCTGTGATACTACAATTATCAAATGAAACCATCCTTATAGCATGTAGCCTGGCAGAGAGGGCAGCCAAACACTTACCAGAAGAGTCTGCTGTGGTGTGTATGCTTGTGGATCAAACACCCAACTTTGCTAGGTGGGGTTATGCTGACATCTGGAAGGTGGACTTATATAGCTGTTGTCCAGAACTCTCTTGTAACTTAGAGATTTAAGAAATAATCTGAGGATTTTGTCATGGATAGATACCTTGGCAGTTAGTGCTTTCATCAGGATAGCTTGGCTTGTCCTTGTATTTTACCTGAGGTAGATCCAAGCCGCTTCTCTAATTGATACCACCTTTACTCTAGCCCTGGAAACCCTGGTGGTATAGTGGGTAAGTGCTGCAGTATAGCTACTAACCAGAAGGTCAGCAGTTCAAACCTGCCAGGTGCTCCTTGGAAACTCAATGGGGAAGTTCTGCCACACCCTGTAGGGTCTCTGTCAGTCAGAATCAACTTGACCACAGTGACCCTTTTTTTTTTTTAACCTTGCCCTACCTAGAAAACCCTGGTGGTGTAGTGGTTGAGTGCTGCTGCTAACCAGAAGGCCAGCAGTTTGAATATACCAGGCACTCTTTGGAAACTCTGTGGAGGAACTCAATTTGACCCATAAGGTTGCTATGAGTCAGAATCGACTCAGTGCCAGTAGGTTTGTTTTGTTTTGTTTTGTTTTATTTTGTTCTTGGTTTATCCAGTCTTACCCTACTTGATGCAACAAAGAACCCAGGGAAGTCTCTGCCTGTAGAAGAATGTTCCATGTTTGAAGGCTTAGTGTTCTAAGCTGTGCCTTACATCTATTTGTGGTCTTTTTAAGTCTGCGCTCATCCTGTAAGGGCCCTCTGCTTTCAGAGTCATCCCTCTTTTAGTATCTGTCTGAAATTAGCCACTATTTTATAATCTAGAATTGTTTTATGCTTCTTTTCCATGGAAACCTATCTGTTCTCTCTCAAGTTTTAAAATGTTACTCTAGCCCATGGCATATACCTAATTTTATATCGTCTCCATTGTGTTTCTGCTCTCTTGCTAAGAATTTCACTATGCTAAGGCCACTTTCAAGTTCTTGATCATTTCCACATCTCCCAATAATCCTGTATCCCGGTTCTTCTGATTTAAGTCCAGAAAAGTAGTTTCCTACTTGCTTCGTCCCTTCTTAGAGCTTAAACTGTTAGCAAAGTAAGTAAAGAATTTATCCAATGTTGTATTTTTGCCAAGCAAGACTTCCAGATGGTGTCCTCATGGTCGAAGTCCCCCACCACTATTTTATGTTGCTTCTGTGCCAGTTTTATAATCTCTGTTACCAAAACATCTTCTACCTGGCCTGGTAGCTTGTACTCCCAAAAATATGTCACCACCATCCTCTCTTTTTTACAGAATGCTGCCACCCTGGGTTGTTAATCTGCCAGACACATACTGTAACCTTTGTGATGTACATAACTGCCTCTTCTGAGCACATCTGTTTTCCTGTGGAACAGAGTTTATTCTTAAACAATAGCAATATTAAAAGCTAGTATTTATTAAACAGTTACTCTGTTGGATCTGGTACTGACCTATTAAGATCTGTGAGTTCATTCGATATTCATGAAAGTAATGTTAATGATAATATTATGAAGTAGATCTAGTTCTCTCCATTGTGCCCGTGAGTAGAGGTTGTGGAAGTTAAGTAAGTTGCACTAATAAATGATAGGCCAGGATTTGAACTCCAGATTGTCATATGCCAAATCTTGCACTCTTACCCAGTCGTTGCACTGCTTCCCATCCCCGCTGCCTTACGGAGTATGCGAACTGACTCATATCCCTTAAGGGCACGTGTAGCTTCTTGAGTAAATACTACATGTTAAATCAGAATCTTGTTCAAACTTACGTGTAGATCCTTGAGACCTGAAACTTTCATTCCACTTGGCTTCTCTTTAGCTTCTCTCTGAAACTTTCTGGGCATTTTTACTATTTTGTTGCTTTATTTCATGTTGTGTAGTCATATCTGAGTGTTTTACTCACTCTCTATTCCAAAATTTGAAGACTTCTCAATGATGTTGGCAATTTAGGGATATTTCTTTCCGCCTTAGTGAAAAAACACATTTTCTAATGCATTTTTTCGATTGCTGGAATCTATAAAACTGACTCCTAGTACTGTCCCTGTAGCCATCTGTTTGCTTCTCATATCATGTTTTCTCTTCCAAGATTATGACCTTCCTTTTCGAGATGGTTAACTTTGTGTGTCAACTTGGCTGCACCATGAATCTCAGTGGGTTGGCAGTTATGTAATGATGTAATGACCTCCATGATGAGATTTAATAGAAGGTGTAACCACCTCCGTGATGAAATCTGCTGCGAGCAGCCAGTCAGTTGAAAGAGAGTTTCCTTAGGAGTGCTGCACCAGATATATATATATATGGATTTTCCATATATATATATGGATTTTCAGCAAAGCTCCCTGGCTTTTGCTGTGCTCTGAATCCTGTATTCAACTCATCATCATCTGACCTTCAGTTCTTGAAACTTGAGCCAGCAGCCTGCCAATCTTGGATTCATCAGTCTCTAATGACACTTGACCCATGAAACATGGAACTTTTCCAACCTCTACAACCACACAGTGCATTTTCATGATATAAATCTCTCTCTTTCTCTCTCCCCCCCCCCCCCCCCGCCATCTTTCTCTATACAAAGAGCCCAGCTGGCACAGTGGTTAAGAGCTCAGCTGCTAACCAAAATGTCAGCAATTTGAATTCACCAGCTAGTCTCTGGATACTCTGTGGGGCCGTTCTGCTGTGTCCTGTATGGCCATCATAAGTCAGAACTGACTTGGTGCCAACAGGGTTGTATGTGTAGAACCAACACCAAACCCACTGCCACTATGTCGATTACAGCTTATAGCAACCATACATGTAAACACACACACACAGACACTTCACTGCTTTTGCTTCTCTAAAGAACCCAGCCTGAGATACTTTAAAGTAGAGATAAACAACACCTCCCATGTCCTCCCTGAATTTCTGTCGTAGATGATTATCATAGCAGTTCTCATTTCAGGTGGTATATTAAAAGAACCTGGTATTAAAAATGACCAGTGCCCAGACCCCATCTCAGATCAGTTGAATCAAGAAGTTTCTGGGGATCGATCACAGACATCAGGAATATTTTTAAGAACTCTAGTATTTTAAAACTTCTGATGTGCAATTGCAGTAAGATCTACAGCATTTCGAGCTTTGTCTGGCAGCCACATTCATTCCCACTTGAATGAACAGAAGTGGGTACATTTTATAGTCTTGGCAGGCTTCATCTCACACTAAGATCCATGCCGTGGAAAGACAATGTGCTTCTTAGCTTGGCTACAGCTTTCCGCTGGAAATCAACAAATTCTGGGAGGATTCACTTCTCTTGCAATTAGTAACAGCACTGTGCCTACCTCCTAAGGTATGAGAATACTCTTCAAGCTTTGTGGGACTTCTGGAATTACCCTCCGTGGAGAGCCCAGCATCCTTAATAGAGTTCCAATTGCACATTTTTCTTCTTGTCTCTCTTGATGCATATTTTTTGCTGACTTCTCATCACTTTTGTTCCTCTGCTCTCTCAAAATGTTTTCCTTTTGGACTTCCTTCTAAGAAAACCCCTCTCTCACCTCTGATTTAATCTGGGTTAGGTAGATATCCTGAAGTCGTTCATTTTATTTAGCAGGGAAAAAAAAACATTTAGAGCAGACTCAGCTTAGGAAGAAACAAACGAAAATGTTTTGTGTAAGACATGGCTCCTGTTTGTAGTGCTTAGCTTTTAGTTGGGAAAGATGTACAAAGATGAGTCCCGGAGCGTGTACTTAGTCATCAACATTCAGGAGTCTCAGAGTCAGCATCTTGAGGAAGGTGGGACTTAAACTGAACCTTTAGGGTAAGACAGAGGTTAAGAGTAGAGAGTGCACCTCAGCTGGAATAGGCAACATTAGGAAAGGGACAGTGATAAGATTCACAGTGGAGGAGGATTGATCTCAAGAAGGTTGTGAAATCTCAGGAAGACAATTAAATGGATGAGGCTGGATTAGAAAAAAAAGATAGTCGGCTGGGTGGGTCAGATTAAAGATGCTACCCACCTCTTATATTCCCGTCAGTTGCTAGACTGTAAAAGAAATGTCAAGGACAGTGTCTTCTGTGCTCTACCTAGCATGTTGTTCATTGCCATCGTGCCACTTCCTGCTTGTGGTGACCCCACATTGTGCAGAGTAGAACTGGCTCACAAGATTTTTATGGCTGTAATTTTTGAGGTGAATGCCTGGTAGTGTAGTGCTTAACAGCTGCGGCTGCTAACCAAAAGGGAGACAGTTTGAATCTACTAGGCACTCCTTGGAAACTCTCTTGGGTGGTTTTACACTATCCTGTAGGGTAACTATGAGTACGAATTGAGTTGAAAGCAACTGTGGGGTTTTTTTTGAAAGTTTTGGGGAGAGATTGCCAGACCTTACTTCGGAGATGCCACTGGGACAGTTTGAACGTTCAACCTTCTGGTTAATAATTGAATGCTTAACCATTTGCCCTACCCAGAAACTCTTTCTCCTAAGAAAGAGTAGTCATTTAAGATATATTTGTGAAATGGATCAATTCTTTTCAAATTTATTGAGGGTGATTCATAAGTCTCTCTGTATATCAGGTTAAATTTAGGGATTCATTTACAAAAAAAAAAAAGGTAAAGTGTGCACACACGTAATTTTTTATAGAATTGCAGGAAGGGACTCTGTGAAGTCTGCTCCAAGGTCCTAGCTTAATGATTGATGATCTGGAGATGAGCAACACATACTTTATGTCTTGAAAGTTATTCAGCATGATTTAAATGATAAGGAACTATTCCATTAAACTTTCTCAATTGTAGAAAAGTTTTCTAGGTGAAGTATTTATAGGTAAAGTATTTCAATTTCTGTGAAAAATGATATCTGTTTCTATAAACACAATATAGGGTTTTGCTTAAGATGACTTTTTCCACCCAGTTCATTCCCACAATCCTAACATGTAAGTAAAGTCATTGTGGTTTTGAAAACTGATGAGTGTATTAATATTTCTAAAGAAAACATTCTTAATAATAAATAAAAATAACAAAATCTTAATGTTATCTCACAGTGTAAGTTGGTCTTTGTACTTTTCTTGTAAAGTCTTATGCAGTTAAAGAAAAATAAGAAGAACCACCACCAAACGTATTGCCATCGCTTGAATTCTGATGCACAGTGACCCTACAGGACAGAAGAGAGCCATTCCACAGAGTTCCCGGGAATCCTTGGGAGATTTGAACTGCTGACCTTTTGATTAGCAGCTGTAGCATTTTATCACTATGCCACCAAGGTTTCCATTATGTCAAGCGAGGTGGTATTTTCAGCACTTTTGCTTTCTGTGAGGTGTTAGCAAAGACAGCCTCTTAGTTAAACATGGGCAGTGACACAGTCAGAAGTTAATATCTGCCTACCTAGTTGAAAACCACTAAATACTCTGGTGCAAACGTGACTATATTTATTTTCACTAAAACGAAGTGGGGATCAAGGAAAAACACTATGAAGAATGAAAATTTTGATACTGGAATATAGTTCTAAGACTCTGTTTATTTCCCCCCTGAACTTTGCTAGCATGTATCTTTAATTATCAAATATCCATATGTATCAAAAACCAAACCAAACCCACTGCCATCGAGTCAATTCTGACTCATAGCAGCCCTTTAGGACACAGCAGAACTGCACTGTAGGGTTACCCAGGCTGTAATGTTTATGGAAGCTGATGGCAACGTCTTTCTCCCACAGAACAGTGGGCAGGTTTGTCACAGCCTTTTGTTTAGTTGCCAAGTGCTTAACCAGTGCACCACCAGGCCTCCTGTGTGCACTTCAGCCCTAGACTTACTCACTAAACACTCGCATGAACACAGACGTTTCCGATTTCTCCATGCTTTGCTTTCCATGCTTCATGCAGCTGCATTAATACAGAATGATGAAAAGAAGCGAATAGGTGACAAGGGAAGACTGGTGGTTGTTCATTACAGTTGCTTGGCTTCCCCTCTACTCAGGGCTCTGGCAAGTTTTTAGAGTTCTCATAGCATGACTCCTGGCTACCAGTGCAAGGTGAAAAATTTGAAGAAGCTATAAAAATAAATAGAAAATATCAGAATTCATCAGCTAATTCTGGGTTTTCTCTGAAAGACTGTCTCTGATAAAATATCAGCAGCCAGCTTGTCCAGGCTAACAGGAGTGTTGTCTTTGTAGTGATTTATAGTCTCTTGTTATAAGTCTTTGGAGGGTGCAAACAGTTAATGCATTTGAATGGTGTCCAAAAGGTTGGGGGTTCATATTAACTAGAGGTACCTTGGAAGAAAGTTCTGGCAATCTATTCCCCAAAAATCACCCATTGAAATCCCTGTGGAGCAGTTTCACTCTGGCACACAGAGAGTCAGCCCAAGTCAGCATCAACGTGAGATCAACTGGTAACTGGTTTGTACATAACTTATGCATATTCCTTTTCAACTTATCCTTCAGGTATCCCTGTGAAGCTTCTGCTGTTTAATCAAGTGAAAAACCAGAGGCTCAATGAGGCTGTTTGATTGGCCCAGGATTACTTGCTTGTTAAGTTGCAACCCTGAGGTTGAGTTGAAGGCAGTCAGATGCTGAAGAACCCTTGTTACACTCCCTCCCCCCCGCCCCATTCCGAAATGTTTCTAGGACATATGTGACACTTTGGCATTGTTATCAACCTCCCTGGAGTTGTGAATGAATTATAAAAGAAACAAGATGGACATAAGTTCCTTTGCCATCAGTAGCTTCTTTAATCCTAGCAGGCAGCAGTGAACAACTGTGATTTTTTCAAAGTGTACATCCACATTGTTTCCCAGTAAAAGAGTAACATATATTTGTTAGAGGACTACGTAAATTTACCCATTCTTTAGTAACCCAGGGAAGTTGGCTGCTTTTGGTTGTTGTTTTGTTTTGTTTTTGCCAATCAGTGGAGGCATACTCTTGTGAGTATGGTCCCATGTGACTAACATTGACCTTCTGCTTAGGCCAGGGGATGTGAGGCCAGTGGGAAGCAGCCTCATCTGGTCTTTGGGACCTTCATGTGACTGACTGCACAACCGCTAATGGCAGAAATATATTGCCATTATAACATTTGGACTGAAAGCCTGGTATGTACTGTCTTGTGGAAATAAAACTTGGACTGAAAAATAAGCATATGCTTATTGTCAATTTCTCAGTAGACTTTCCATAGCAATCACCTTCATGTCTGCAAAACTGAAATGTTATTAGGCCCCTACTTGTGCCAAGCTACGTATGAAACAGTTTTTCTGTACAACATTGTTCTTCACCTTCCATTTATTCTGTGGCCTTTGTAGAAAGGACAATACCAGTCATCAGAGTAGAGTGGTGTGGTCACTGTTACAATAACAATGATTTCTTTCTGTCCAGATAAATTTTTAAATATTAGAGTCAATGATTTTTACTGTTTCTTTCCAAGAAAGGATATATACTATTTACTGGAAGCTCAGTTAAATACTATTAATTAGCAGGATTCTGTTTTTTAAAACTGTTAGACCCTCTTCCCCCTCAGATCAAAGACATTTAGATACTGCAGGCCCTCGCTGTGCAACAGCTCAGCAGCTCCAGAGCAGATCCAAAGAGTGTCCATGAATCTGAAATTTTAGATCAGAACTCCACCAATCAGAACTCAGGCTATCGATGTTCATCTTAGAAAGAGATGTTTCTAATTAACTAACTTTAAAGCCCTATCGTAATCACTTAGAGCATTCTTGTGCACATCTGTGCTGCAGGAATAACTGGATTACCTCCATAGTGTGTGTGTCTGGGTGTGCGTGTGTGTTTAAAGCAATGCCATAACTCTCTCCAAATGCGATTCAGCATTGCTTTAAAGTTTAGAAGCAAAAGTGTACTTAGTAACGTGGTTTAAAAATTGAAACCCCCTTTTACCTTATATGATCTTCTCTTGTAAATTGGACTTGTTTGTGGAGGACAGCCATTTCAAATACTGTGACACACACATCCCAGAGCCTCTGCCCACTTAATTCGATCTAACCTAAACGAGCAACAGAGCCAGGGCCTCTCATGTGGTTTTGCTTCATCTGACGATGACATCAGTATCTTTCCATCCGCCTTATTTTAATAACATTGTGCCCAGAATGAATGCCAATGCCAGTAAAGGAAACTGAGTCCTAGAAGTGATTCTTTGTTTCAGTAAATAGGGTAACGTGATAAACAAGTGAAACCCAATGTGACAACATAGCATAAAGCTCTGATGGAAAACGTTTCATTTGAATGTTTGCAAAGGCTTGTGTGCCTTTTGCATGGTTTGTGTGTATACATAATGATCAGTGGAAACATAATTCATGCTCAGATACTTATTTCTATCAATGGGTGTCCAGATGGCTCTTGCCTGTGTTGGAAGAGAACCATCCTGCCTATTTAGTAACTCTGAGGGACCTCTCTGTAACAAAGTAAGCAGGATAGTCAACCCAGAATCAAGTAAGAAACATGCCATTTTCTACTGTGTAAAGTCGGCAGAGCCAAACAAATGCCTTTATTCTTACTGTTTTAATTGAAATCACTTATGTACATTCTCTATCAGAGTAACACATGTTCATTGTGGAAAACTGGGGCAGTGTGGACAAAAGAGAGGAAGAATGCTTTCAAATTAATTTTTACTACCCATAATTTGCCACTTGGAGATTTGATGATGGTGATGCATATAAGAAGCTGACATTTATTTGAGTGCCTACTCTTTGCTGGCCACTGTGCTAAATGCTTTACATGAATTATTTAATCTTCCCACAACCTGCTGACGTAGATAATAGTAAGAATCCTACTTCATAAATCGGGAAACTGAATCACAGAGAGGTTAAGTGAATTGCCCAAAGTCACACAGCAACTTGTAAAAATAGAGCTAATTGAACCTGGAATTGCTTGGCTGGCACCCCACTGATTTATGAGAGTTAACTTAATCATTCTTTCTGTAACATGTGTTGCCACTAGTTTCCTTCCACTTTGTAGGTTGCTTTTCAATTTGAGTTTTAAAACTTTTGGTATGTTAAAGTATTTTGTTTTTACACAGAAACTGTAAGAGTAAAAAAATAGATTTACCTACTTTGAGTTTCATGCTTACGAAGGTCTTTCCTATGCCGAGATTATAACATGGGAGGGAGAGAGAAAGAAATGTCAAGAGAACCAGAAGAGAAGAATCATAAGCAGAAAGCTATGTGGTCACCAACAGGCAGAAAAGGAACATCTGAGGGTTATGAAGACAATATAAAACTTTTCCCATTATGTCCTGTCAAGCCCAACTCATTCCTTCCTTCTCTTTCCATCTCCTACAGCAGGATGTGGACCAAGAGAAGAGAAAAGGGAAAGATGCTTATTACCTAGCTGGTACTACTTGAGAGTCTCTCTTAGATGTCAAATGTCCTGTCAGTTGGTGTTTTAGTCAGCTAGGGCTGCTCTAACGGAAGAAATACCACAGAGTGGATGACTTTAACAAAGAAAGGTTTATTCTTACATAGTCCACTAGGCTACAAGTCCAAATTAAGGATGTCCGCTCCAGAGGAAGGCTTTCCCCCTTGTCAGCTCTGGGGGAAAGTCTGATGTTGCATCAGTCTTTGTCCAGGGCTCATCTTGGCACAGGAAGCTCAGGTGTGAAGGACTTGTTCTTCTCCCGGTGCTACTTTCTTGCTGTGTGAGGTTTCCAGTTCTCTGCTTTCTTCCCTTTACTTTTATCTCTTACAGGATGAAAGTATTAAGGGTGGGGCAACCCATACACCAGGGAAACTCCCTTTACAGTGAAGCCAGGAGGTGATCCTATGAAGGGATTTACAGTCCCACCCTAATCATTTAACGTACAGCATAGGAAAATCAAAAAATGGAGGGCAATAACATACTGGGAATCATGGCCCAGCCACATGGCTACACATATTTTGGGGGGGGGGCACAATTCAGCCCCTGACAGTTGGTATCCAAATGACTGCTGTTTTGTGGGGACATAGGTCTCTTCTTTGAAGACACTGTCATGGAGACCTGACACACAGGTAGTCCATGTAGTGCACCAGACATCCGGGGTGACCTCATCATGCCTGGCTCTCAGTTCCCACCCCACAGGCATGTCCCTTGCCCTGAAGGCAGCCCTCCTGAATATAGCCCTTTCAGTAGGGTATAAACAGACTCCCTCTACTACCCCCACAGGAAAAACATTAGATACCCTTTCCCTCATAAATGGTAAAAAGGGAGGCTGCTTCCACTGCTGCTCTTTCTTCTTGCCCTCTTCTTTGGACAGTGTCAGTCAGTTTCTTACCTTCAGAATCTCAAAGTCAGCAAACTCACCAGGTTCTGTGTCCCCGTATTTTAGGGGAGAAGCGGTAGTCTCTCCCTGGCACTCCTCTGTGCTGTGTTCTATGGACAGGAGGAGGCAGGCTTTTAAGTTTTGACAGCCTGGCAGTCATCCAGCTTGGTGAAAGAGATGTTAGTCTCACATTCCAACCAACATCCCAGATCTCTATGACAGGTTTTCATGGAGCACATCTACTGCTGCCGAGTTCTTCCTCTCCAGTTAGTCTCTGCCTTTTTCTTATTTAGGCTGTTCGTGAGGAGGTAGGTGTCAGAGGGCTAGCATTTTTCCCTTGAGCAGGTCCTGCAGCACTGTGTCTAGCTCCTGCTGAAGAGTTGTATAAGCATTGATCCTGAGCACTAGGGCCTCAGCTGAAATGTAGATGGTAGGAAGAGTCCCCGTCTACATCTTATCATCTGGGCTCATTTTTGTGTATCAGCTGTTGGAAGAGTTCTCCGTTTCCTTTTACCAACAGAATTGTTAGTGGTCACAGATTCAGGTCACCCTCTCTGCAGCTGCAAATTGGAAGGGTTCATAAAACCAGCCTCACGCTTGCTAATTCAGTTAGAAGGACTCAAAGCTGTTATACTTACGGTTCATTACATGGAAAGGCTACAGATTAAAATCAGCCAAGGGTAGAACTGCATAGAGCAGAGACCAGGAAAAGTGCAAAGCTATCTTCAGTCCCTGCCTGCTGCCCTGTGATGTCATAGAGAGTGCTACTTTTCCAGTATCGTGTTAACAGTATGTGTCAGTTTGCCAACAGGAGGAATTCACTCAAGTCATGATGTCCACATGACATACTGCGTGCTTGACTGACTTTTAGTCTCCAGTCCCTCCAAAAGTAGGACTGAAAGCATGTGGCTCAGCATCCCTATCATAAATCACATTATTAGACTGTCTGGAGGCCAAGCCTCCAGGCAAGTAGAAACACTGCTATCTGGCATGACATTCCAAGGGCCTAGAAATCTCCACCCAGTAGCTGAGGGCAAAGACCAGACCTCTCCTTTGTTAAGATTAATTTGTTGCTATACAGATGCTTTCTGATTAATGTGTTGCTTTTTTTAATAGTGACTCAAGCCATCAATGAATTATTAGTCATTTCTTCTATAGGCATAACCCTATTACAACAAAATGAAAAAAGATTATATCAAAGGAGTGTTCTGTATCACAAAGCTGTTTCTGTGTCATAGTGTGTAGTCCTTCAAAGCAGTATTTTGTTGATCTGGTGACAACAAGTTCAGTATATCTAATAATTCTGCATAGCAGGTCTACATTCCCTTTCCTGTTGATGTGACAGTCACTATCTAATGAAATCTTATTTTGTATACCATTTGCATTGTAGATCGGGAATAAAGAGCTGAATTTACTTAGGCAGTAGCCAATCTGCTTATACTTTTTATATTCTTCTATCAAGAAATAATTATCCTTCAACCAACCTTACCTCTTTCTACTTCATCTGCAAAACACACATCCAAACTCCCAAACCACTTACCAGTATACAGAAACAATCAGGACCTCGAAAAGCATAGAATAGTCTGTACATAACCCATTCCACTTCTTCATACTAAAACCATGCATTCATTCATTCACTCAGCAAATGCATATTCAACATCTGCTGAGTACCATACATGCGTGAGACAATAGAGTGAATTTTGCTCATTTATTTACTACAGGGAAGTAAAGAATAAGATTTGTTTAAAATCAAGTTCAATTAAATTGAAATATTATCCACTAATTTTTGTTTCCAATTATTATTTTGATTGAATGAAAATGTACATTCTCATATAAATTTGCATGCCCACCAATATGCAGCTTCCCCTGCTCTCCCTGCCCGGTGACAGCACACTCTTCCTCTCCACTCCATACATGTCTTATCCTCCCAACAATCTCCTATCCCCTCCTCTCCACCGATTCCCCCACCTCCAGTAAGGGGTCAGCAGGACAACATCCTATAGATGCATAGAACCATAAAGTACACACATGATACAGTCACTCTGTGTCACCAAGTCCAGTCCATTCCTGTCCAAAGAGTTGACCTCCATTAGGATTTAATGGACAGGGGCAGCATCAAGGCCAGGGGCCATGCTCCCAGGGAACCCTGAGACCCCTGGACCATTAATTGTGGTCATTTAGTGGAGATCTCAGGATGCACCCCTTTTTATTCTTGTGTTGTCAGTGAGACTCAACTTTGTGAGCTCCGTTAACAGCTATCACTGGTGGTGGCCGGGCACCATCTAGTTCTTATGATCACAAGTCGATGTAGTCACCCACTCAAATGGGTGTCTCTTTCTTATGGGTTCTCTTTCCCCCATGTCGTTTTGGTCCTTGGTGATCGTCTGTTCCTGCTGAATTGAGACCATTTGCTGTATCTCAGATAGCAGCTTGGCAGCTTTTAAAACCCCAGACACCAATCACCAATGTAGGGTGCAGAAGGCTCTCTTAGCAAAATGCTAGTTGTGCCAGTTGGCCTCCAATTCCCTGAGAGCATAGTCCTTGGCCCCCCACCCCAGCTACTCTGTCCCTGCAATATTGGGTTAAGATGGGTGGAGTAATCATGTTATGTTGACGCACAGTTAATATTGATCTTTTTTATAATGTGTGCTGTCACAGATTGCACACAATGAAATTTCTATAAACTATCTGATCTATGTACTGCCCCCCACCCCCGCCCTCCTATCGTCCCCACTCTTGGAGCCGTCAAAGAGCCTTTTCTTCTATGCATGAGTCTGTTTTTAAGTTCTGATCATTGGGGTCTCATACAATATTTGTCCTTGTGTTGCTGACTACTTTCACTCAGCATGATGTCCTCCAGTTGAAACCAGGTTATGAGATATTTCCTAAAATCATCGTTGTTCTTTATCATTGCACAGTTTTCCATTGAGTATATATACCATAGTATACCTATCCACTCCTGTGTTGTTGGCCATCTTAGCATCTCTTTGCTGTTGTGGACTGTGCTGCAGTAAACATTCGTATGCATGTATCAGTTGGTGTGAATGGCCTTGGTTCTGTAGGATATATTCTGAAAGGTGGAATTAATGGGTCAAATGGTATATCTAGATCCAGCATTTTAAGGAAGCACCACACTGCTTTCCAGACAGGTTACACCATTTTGAAATCCCACCAGTAGCGTAAGAGAGTTCTAATTTTTCCACAGCCTCTCCAGGATTTGTTGTTTTGCATTTTTTGTATTATGGCCAACCTTGTTGGGGTGAGATGGTATCACATTGTGGTTTTGATTTGAAGTTCTTTAACAGCTAAAGATGGTGAGCCTGTCCGCGTGTGTTTTTTGGCAGCCTGGATGTTCTCTTTAGAGAAGTATCTGTCCATCTCTTTAGTGCATTGCTTAATTGTATTATTCATCTGTTTCTTATTGTCAATTTTGTAGTACCTTGTAGATTATGGAGATCAGGCATCAGCCTGACACATATTTGCCAAATATTTTTTTCCCATTCTGTAGGTGGCCTTTTAATTCTATTAAAAACTTTGGATGAACAAAAGTGTTTGATTCTTAATAGTTCCCATTTATCTGTTTTTTCTTCTGTTGTTTGTGGTTTGTTTGACAGATTTTGAAGTCTGTCTGTATTGTGTATTGAACCTTCCATTTTTGTTCCTACTTTTACTTGGATGAGCTTTATCATTTTAGATTTGATATTTAGGTCTTTTATCCAGTTGGAGTTAGTTTTTGTATCAGGTATATATTGCAGATGGATATCCAATTTTTTCAGCACCATTTGTTGAAGAGATTGTTTTTACTCCAGTTTAATGTCTTAGGGCCTTTATCAAATATCAGCTGTTCATAGGAAGTTGGTGTCATCTCTGGAGTCTCAGGTCTGTTCCACTGATCTATCTGTCTGTTTTTGTACCAGTACTAGGCTCTTTTGACTACTGTGGCAGTGTAATAGGTTCTAAAGTCAGGTACTGAAAGGCCTCCCAGTGTGGTCTTCTTTAGTAGTTCTTTACTTGTCCAGGGCTTCATCCTTTTCCAGACAAAGTTGGTAATTTGTTTCTCCATCTCATTAAAAAATGTCATTGGAACTTGTATTGCAATTGCATTGTATAAGTAGATTGCTTTGGGTAAAATCGACATTTTCACAATGTTAAGTCTTCCTATCCATGAGCAGGGTAGATTTTTCCATTTGTCTAAGTTTCTCTTAGTTTCTTGTAGCAATGGCTTGTAGTTCTCTTTTTAAAGTTCTGGTATTTCTCTGGTTAGATTTATTCCTAGGTACTTTATTTTCTTAGGGGCTGTAGTAAATGGTATTGCCTTGGTGATTTCATCTTTAATAGTCTCGTTGTTGGTATAAAGTAATCCTACTGATTTACTTATGGTTCTCTTGTATCCTGAGACTTTGCTGAACTCTTCTATCAGTTTGAGTAGTTTACCTCCAGGTTCTTTAGGATTCTTTGCATATACAATCATATCATCTGCAAATAGGGAGATTTTGACTTCTTTGCCAATGCAGATGCCCTTCATTTCTTGGTCTTGTCTAATTGCTCTACCTAGAACTTCTAGTAAAATGTTGAATGGGAGAGATGAGAGTGGGCATCCTTGCCTTGTTCCTGTTCTCAAGAGAAACTGTTTCAGTCTCTCTCCATTCAGGATGATGTAGGCAGTTGGATTTGTATAAATGACCCTTAATGCATTGAGGAATTTGCCATCTATTCCTATTTTGCTGAGAGTTTTTAGTATGAATGGGTGGTGGACTTTATCAGATGTCTTTTCTGCATCAATAGACAAAATCAGGTGATTCTTGTCTTGTGTTATTTATGTAGTTGATCACATTAATTGTTTTTCTGATATGTTGTTGCGTTCTATTGGCAAGAACTTTATTGAAGATTTTTGCATCTAGATTTCATCAGTGATGTCGGTCTGTAGTTCTCCTTTTTGGTTGTGTCTTTCCCTGGCTTTGGGACCAAAGTTATGCTGGCTTCATAGAATGAATTTGGGAGTATTCCATCCCTTTCTATGCTGTGAAATAGTCTCAGTAGTATTGGAGATGACTCTTCTCTAAAAGCTTGTTAGAATTCTGCGGTGAAGCCACCTGGGCCCTGGCTTTTTTTGGTTGGTATTTTTTTTTTATGAATTTTTCAATGTCTTCCTTTGTGATGAGTTTATTAGGTTGTTCTGCTTTACCTTGTGATAATTTCAGTAGGTGATACGAGTCAAGGAATTTGCCCATTTCCTCTAGGTTTTCAAATTTGCTAGAGTACAGTCTTTCATAGTATTCTGTTACAATATTTTCCATTTTTGTTGGATCTGTTATGACAACTCCCCTCTCATTTCTTATTTGGGTTATTTGTTTCCTTTCCTGTTTTTCTTTAGTAAATTTAGCAAATGGTTTTTCAGTTTGGTTGACCTTTCATAAAAGCAGCATTTGGTCTTTTCAGTTTTTCCAGTTGTTCTTCTATTCTCTAATTCATTTAGTTGTGCTGTAATCTTTATGATCTGTTTTCTTCTGGTGCCTGAGGGGTTCTTCTGTTGTTCTCTCTCTACTTGTTCAAGCTGTAGGGTTAGTTCTTTGGTTTGGTGTCTTTCTTCCTTCCAGATGTATGCATTTGTGGAGACAAATTGGCCTGTGACCACTGCTTTGGCTATATCCCATAGGTTCTGGTAGGAAGTGTTTTCATTCTCATTGGAATCCATAAATTTCTCTATTTGATCCCTGATTTCTTTTATAACCCATGGGTTTTTGAGCAAGATGTTGTTCAGTTTTCGTGAGTTCCACTTTCTATGCTTTTTCTGCTTTTAATTTCAACTTTCATGAGTTTATAATCTGAGAAAATGCTTTACATTAATTCAGTGGTATGGATTTTGTTGAGAATTGCTTCTTGTCCTAACGCATGGTCTATTCTGGAGAGTGTTCCCTGTGCCCTGAAGAAGAAGGTGTAGTTGTCTACTGATGGATAGAAAGTTCTGTAGATGTCGATGAGGTCTAGATGGTTAATTGTGGCAATGAGGTCTTCTGTGTCTTTATTGAGCTTTATTCTGGATGATCTGTCCAATATTGAGAGTGGAGTGATCTATCTCATTTTTGAGTGTAGTCAGTGATTCTTCAATGTATTTAGGTGCTGTAATATTAAGTGCATAAATATTTAATATTGTTAAGTCCTGCTTGTGTATTGAGCCTTTCAACAATATATAGTGTCCATCCTTGTCCGCGATGGTGGATTTTATATTAAAATCTATTTTATCTGAGATTAGAATTGCCACACCTGCTCTTCTTTGTGTATTGTTAGCTTGGTGTCTATTCTTCTATCCTTTAATTTTCAGTTTGTTTATATCTTTAAGTCTAAGGTAAATGTCTTGCAGGCAACATGTGGATGGGTCGTGTCTTTTCATCCAAGATGTCACTGGATATGTTTACTGGAGCATGCAGTCCATTCACATTCAATGTAATTATTGATAGGTGTGTGTTTAGTGCTGCTGTTGTGATATGTTTATTTTTGTGTTGATGTTTTCTCTGTTACTATTAATGTGTTCTAGGACATTCTTCTTTGTGAGTTGATTTTTCACCTTGTTCAGGGTTGGTTTTGTGGTTGTTGAGACCCGTGTGTTATGTTTCTTGATTTGATATGTTGCGTCTTTATTGTGCTTTACAGCTGCCCTATGATCCCCCTTAATAAACTATGCATAAACCCAGTTTTAATTCCTACCAGTCTTATTAACTTCCTCTCCATCTAGAAGGACTGTAATGACTGTAGTACATCCCTCTTTTTAATATGATGACATCATAGGCTTTTGTGATATGATCACTGGATCATTTCTTTCACTAGTATAGCTTTGATTAAGTTTGGAGCCTTCCCTAACTGAGTAGATTTCTGGGTGATGTGTCCTGTATTTGCTTCTAAACTCTAAAGTTAGTTGTTTTGTTCTTCTAAGCCAAGAGCTTTTTTCAGTATTTCTTGTAGCTCTGGTTTGGTTTTAGAAAGTCTCTGAATTTCTGTTTATCTGCAGATGTTTTAATTTCATTTTCATATTTGAAAGATAGTTTTGCAGGATATATAATTCTTGGTTGGAAGTTCTTCTTCTTCAAGGCTTTGAATGTGTCATGCCACTGTCTGCATGCCTGCATGGTTTCTGCTGAGAAATCTGATGAAAGCCTACAGGGTTTCCCTGTGAGTGTTAGCTTTCCTTTGAGTCTTGCTGCCTTTAACAGTTTCTGCGTAATGTTTCATTTTGTTAAGCTTGATTATAATATGTCTTAGAGTTTTTCTTTTGAAATCTATATTGAGTGGTGGATATCTATATTCTCTTCAGTAGTAAGAATTTTTTAATACTTTTTTTCCTCTATAATTTTTCAGTATTCACTTTCAACATTTTAGTCATAGCTGAACCTTAGAACCATCTAATAGCCTTATCTCTTCTCCTGTTTTTCTTCTCTTTTTTGTTTGTCTTGCTTTATTTATGCTCTATTTTCTAGAAGATTTTTTCAACTTCATCCTCCAACTTGTCTGTGGAATTTTTTGTTGTTGTTCTCTGTTTTCTTATTTTTAATTACAGCCACACTTCCTTGTTATTGAATGTTCTTTCTCACTGCATCTTGTTTTCCCCCTTTGTATATAAAATCTTTTTTAAAAAATCATTGAAGACACTTATTATACAATTTTGAAGGAATTTTCTGTTTTCCGCCCGGTCCCAGTTTCTTCCACGTTCTTTTTTTTCAGCATAGTTATTTCTGTGTCATCTCTATTTTGTGTGCAGAGTTTCTCTTAAATGTCCACTGGTCCCTGACTGTCCACTGAGATTTCAGACTGTAACAGTGAAAAATAATTAAACATTCTCTGTCCAGAGACAAGGTTTGTTGATTATGACCTTTCTCATAGGAAGAGTTTTGCTAGGTCTTTTGTATTAGGTCAGTCTCCTCAGTGTTTGGATTGAAGGCTGCTACAGTCTCCTAATCAGGAGCCAAATGGGGAAAGGTGCTAGAGGCTCCCTAATTGGGAGCCAAATGGGGAAAGGTGCTAGAGAGGCATCACTGGTAAATAGATGCACTGTGACTTAATTTCACTCATCCTTGCCTTAGCCATGCTTGGTCTCGGTAGTCCAGTCCCTCCAGTTAAGAAGCTTCCTTTCTACTCTTGAGGTGGGTAGACAAAAAGGAGGAGCTATTTCCATGCCTACATGGGCTTATTAGAATTTTCAGGAGTTTGTTTTCACATTATGGAAGATTGCTGCCAATTCTTCTGTTTTCAGTTCTACGCACCTACTCCACCTTCAGAAGCACCTGCTGTCCGTTCCTGAACTTTCTGGCATCTTTGTGGAGTAAATGCACTGCTTCCTCTTGGCGAGAGTGACATGCACAGGCCCTTGTAGACGTGTGCTGCCACCTCCTCGCTGCTCAACACTATCCATCTGTTTTCCATCTTCTGAGATCTGATTGGCATTTTTTTCTGTTGTCATCTTTCCCAATTTTTCTTTGTGTGCCTTTTTAAAAGAAATTTTCGTACCATGAGGGCAACTCTTCAAGCTGAGAGATTCAAGGTTGGTGCTGACTCTGCCATGTCTTTCCCAATCTCTTCACAGAGCAGCCAGAACATTTATCCAAATCTGGTATGACTGGGTTGTTCTCTTACTTAAAAGCTCTTAAAATGGCTATATATCCTTTCACTTATTTTATAGCAATAGACCATGGTATGAGGCATTTTAGGGTTACTCATCTGTTATTTCTTTGCTCCCCTTTTTCCAGACATGGAAATATCAGAAAGTATAGAACCCTTGAAGTAAGCAGAAGTCTTTGTACACTTAAAGGGTGTATTTCAAATGTACAACTAACAAAATTATATCTTTTAATATTAATTATGAATTAAGTCTCTTTCTGTGGTTTAAATTAGACAGCAATATAATCAGAACTTGAAGTAAATCAATACTTAGTGTGGTCACATTTAATGTGGGAGCGAGGGAACAAAAAAGAGTTGGGCTAGAAGTTGGATTTGCTGGTAATTTTGATTTATTCAGGTTGTGGGTAGGCAAATGAAAAAGAAAAATAAAAAAAGGACCAGATTTTTGATGCCCATCTGTTCATGCTTCAGAGATCTGGAAACTGATGTTTCAAATTTCCTGGTTTTACTTTCCTGGTTTATGCAGTTTTAAGAAGGGAAAAGACAGAACCTCTCAGTTAGAAAAATGAAGGAATAAAAGTAAAGACACAGAAAATTGAAAGGTAAGAAGTACTATAGGAAATATGTAATACAGAAGGAGGAATATATTTGTTTGAGATATAATATTGGGTGTTTTTCAAAATAATGTGTCTCTAAGCGTGAGTATAAAGCTTTGATTAGTATACAAATAAAAAGATGATAACTTAGTAAAAATCTCTGCCTTCATTAGATGGCTGATGGGTGACTCCTTACAGGTGGGAAAAAAAACGAAAAAGAAAGTACACCTTCAGGTTTACAAGGTAGGCATAACTATGAAAAGGTCAATGGAGTCAGACACCAGAGTTTTTAAAATATTGAGTATCTCTTTATTGACACTGACAACATAATGGTCTTCATGATTATTAACAGTAATAACAACTAGTATTTTCTGATCTTTTAGTATGTGTGAAGCAACTTTGAAAACTTAATAATACAAGCCAACATTTTTATTATGCCCATTTTACAGATGAGGTAACTGATACTTAGAGGGGAAAAAAACTATTTCCCCAGCTCAGCTACTAAGTGGCAAAGCCCCGAGTTTGAAATCAAGTAATATGTCTAGAGCCCTGCTTGACCCAGTATGCTATTTTGACTCTTAATAATCAAATATAGCCATTAGATTTGATTTGTTATTTGATTTTTACACTTCTGTGAGAAGTAGGTCTGGACCATTCTAATTGAGCACATAAGGAAACTGAGGTTGTTTAGAGATTAAGTAATTTTATTTACAGCTAAAGCAGTTTTTAAGATCTATTCCTTTTCTGAAACTTGATTGCCTGTTTTGTTTTTTGTTTTGTTTTTGCTTTTTCCCCAAAATTTTATTTTATTTTTTTAAAAAGTCACATTTTGGCCTCAGAATAAAATTCACAAACATTTCCCTCCTTCCCTTCCCTCCAAATTCTGTGAGTTTTGACAGTGCCATTCTTTTACCATTTTCTCTTTTTGCCCCTGTCTATCAACATAGATACAGTGACTCTTGTTCCTTTAATTTCCAAATATTTGATTCAGGAAATTTCACCCACCATAAGGCTATTCTCTTTACCCCCTTTTTTCCATGAGAATATCCAGTAAAATCATGTCATGCTCCAAAGGAGACTCTCTATTGGAAACATCGTCCTAGAGGAATTTCTTACTTCTGTTAGGAAAAAAGAATGTGATTCTTGCTTCACTACCACGACGTGTTCCCCTCCTGCTTTCAACCTCTAAATAATGACATTTTTAAAAGATCATGGAAAGGAAAACACATGATTAGAGATCATTTTTAGAATGTCCTTCAATGCCGTTATCAGTGCTACAGAAGACACGAGATTCCCAGAAGCAGCGAGACCATTTGCTTGCTAACAACGTAAATCCTTCAGGAGCAGGAATAGTAGCTTGCTAAGTGTATATACATGTGTAACAGACACTTTCTCTTGATTGAAAGGAACTACTTTAGCTTCACATTTGGGAAGGTTTTCTCTCTAGTGTTCATTAAGTCAGGTGATTGAACAGAAGCATTTGAAATTTTGCTTCTGAATTATAATAGAAAACGTGATAAGCTAACTATGAATAAGTTTGCGTAGACGTTATATTTTATGATGTAATCATTAAACACTGTTTAGTTTAAAGACAGTGTGAGAAATTTAGTATTTGGGATTTAATGGAGAGCCATCATTTGGGAAGTACTGAGTTTCTGTTTATAGCGAAGGGATGTGTAGCATGAATTAGGGGATGGGGTTGCACAATGTGACCAATGTAGTCAGTATCACTTAAAAAAGCTTGAATTGGAAAATGTTGAATTATATAGATTTCTACCAAAAAAAAAAAAAAACCCTCCGGCCACCACCTGTGTACAGCTAAGCACTTCATGATATTTGTGGTTTAGGCTCAGGAGTTTAAGGGTGATGGTTTTGTGTAACATCCCAATCAATTGGCCTAGTACAGATTTTAGTCCTTTTGTTCTACCCCTAGTTCCTGTGTATTGTCTGAGGTTTTAAAAGCTTGCTAGCACCCGTCAAAGGTACAGTAGTTGGTCCCTGTTCTGCTGGATAGCAAGAGAGGAAGAGAGAGTTATGAATTAGAGGAGGAAGTGGAGTGTGTGTCTAATTGCCTCCATGAACAACTATCTACTTTTGCTATGAGACCAGAAGAACTAGACAGTGAGCGACCACCATTGCTGAACATTTTGGTAAAAATAAAAAAAAAAAATCTGTAGAAAAATTCTGGTCACAGATATGAGTGTGGAAATGTGGAAAACAAATTCCAATTTTCCAGACTTTCTGAGACATTTGGCTAGATTAATCCCATCCCACTGTCCTCGAAACTATTGCTCTGAAAAAAATCTTTAAACCTTCGGCAGAAACTATCCCCTAAAGTCATCTTTACACCAAGCGGTAATTTAATTTAATTAGAAAATAATGTAGTAAAGACTCAGGAAGCATCAAAAGAAGATGGAAGGAACATGCAGAGTCATTATACCAGAAAGAACTGGTCAGCTTTCTGCCATTTCAAGAAGCAGCATGTGGTCAGGAACTGATGGTAGTAAAGGAAGGCGTTGAAGCTGCGTTGAAAGCATTGGCAAAAATCAAGGCTCCAGGAACTGGTGGAATATCAACTGAGATGTTTCAGCAAACAGATGCAGCACTGGAAGTTCTCACTCATCTATGCCAGGAAGTTTGGAGGACAGCTACCTGTCCAACTGACTGGAAGAGATACATTTTATGCTTATTCCCAAGAAATGTGATCCAATTGGATGCTGAGACTTTAACAATATCATTAATATCACATGCAAGTAAAATTTGCTAAAGATCATTAAAAAGTGACTGCAACCGTATACTGACAGGGAACTGCCAGAAATTCAAGCCAGATTCAGAAGAAGATGTGAAACCAGGGATATGATTGCTGATGTCATATGCATCTTGTATGAAAGCGGGGAATACCAGAAAGATGTTTATCTGTGTTTCATTGACTATGAAAAGACATTCAACTGTGTGGATCATAACAAATTATGGATCACATAGTGGAGAATGAGAATTCCAGAACACTTAATTATGCTCTTGAGGAATCTATATGTGGATCAAGAGGCAGTCATGCAAACAGAATAAGGGGACACTGCACGGTTTAAAGTCAGGAAAAGTGTGCATCAGGACTGTATCCTTTCACCATACCTTTTCAGTGTGTATACCAAGCAAATAATCTGAGAAGCCGGACTACATGAAGAAGAACAAGGCATCAGGATTGGAGGAAGACTCAGTAACACCCTGTATTATGCAGATGATACAACCCTGCTTGCTGGAAGCGAAAAGGATTGGAAACACTGATGAAGATGGAAGACCACAGCCTTCAGTATGGATTGCATTTCAACATCACAAGAACAAAAATCTTCACAACTGGATCAGAAGGCAGTACCATGACAAATGGAGAAAGGATTAAGGTCATAGATTCCATTTACTTGGTTCCACAGTCGGTGGCCATGGAAGCAACAGTCAGGAAATCAGAAAACACACTGCTTTGGGAAAATCTGCTGCAAAGGACCTCTTTAAAGTATGGAAACATAAAGGACATCACCTTTAAGACTAAGATGCACCTGACTCAAGCCATGGTATTTTCAGTTTCATCATATACGTGGGAAAGCTGGACAGTGAATAAGGAAGACAGAAGAATTGATGCCTTTGAATTTGGTGTTGGAGAAAAATATTGAATATGCCATGGACTGCCAGTAGAACAAATAGATCTGTTCTGGAAGAAGTAAGACCATCGTGTTCCTTGGAAGCAAAGACAGTGAGACTGTGTCTTACATACTTTGGACTTGTTGTCAGCGGAGATCAATCCCTGGAGAAGGGCCTCATGCTTTGTAAAGTAGAAAGTGAAAAAGAGGAAGACCATCAACAAGACGATTGACACAGTGACTGCAAGATGGGCATAAGCATAAAAACAATTGTAGGCATGGCTCAGGGCCAGGCAGTGTTTTGTTCTGTTGTGCATGGGATTGCTAAGAGTCTATAGCACCTAACAACAACAACAACAAAAAAGAATGACTTGAACATTGAGTTTCTTGTAAAGAGTCATCCATATAGGATGACAAACAGCAACTTGAAAGGTTAGATGAGAAGCTTAAGGAGCCATGAGTTTATGTTAATGATAGTAGAAACAATTCAGAAAAACATATCAAGAAAGGTAGCACAACTTACAGACTGTAACCAGTGTCACTATATTTTATATGTAGAAATAATTGAATTGGTGTTTATTTTGTGTGTATCTTCACAAAAAATAAAATTGGGGATGCTAAGAGACAACAAGAAGTATGTGCTGTGTGTGAAATACCACTACATTGCTTACTAAAAGTTCAGGAAACACAGATGCAGCCTCTTGCGCACACAGAATCTTAAATATCTGTTGAATGAATATTTGTTGACCAGTTAAACAAAGCACCTCACCAACGGTCTAGGGAGTGCAGCATTACTGCAGATGAATCTTAGCATAGAAGAAGAGGAGAATGGAAAATGTACTTATATTTACTCAGCTTCTGCTGCACATCATGGTAGACACATATGTTCTTTGCCTTAATCCTCTTAAAAATTTACAAAAACAGAGATTATTTCATTTTACAGATTAAGAAACTGAAAGCCAGAAAAATTAAGTGATTTGAAAAAATCTTCGCCTATAGGAAGCACCAGCGTAGGAAATGATATTGTGGCCTGTGAGGCCTGGATGTTCCATCCGTCAGCATGCCCATTGCTTTGGTAGAGTAACTTCAGGTGCTGTACAAAGATTTTAGTTCATCTGCCTCCCAGAACAATCTTTCTTGCAGACTTAATGTGGTGCCTGAAATTATTGTATTTGTGATTAGTTCACCTGAATTAAGATACTGCCCTTTTGGAAAGTTGTGACTCGTTGAACACAAAAAGTAGGTAAAGCTTTGTGAGAATTTAAGCTTAAGTTTCAACATGATCAACAAGGAGGAGCTGTGCATGATGGAGCTGTATCCTGAGTAGAGTGTGTAGCTTACTTCCAGGATGGGCTGCATGGATTTCCATGATGGAGTGGGGAGACTTGGGCATTCAGAAAGTTATATAAAGACCATAGGTGACTGAGCAGCATTAGGTAGACTGCTTAAAGACCTCAGAAAATAAAGATTCCCTGTTTGCAGTTTAGCCTACGGCTTTGCCTGTGTTGAATTACTACAATAAACCTTGTGTAAACTAGAGTTTTGTTGTTGTTGTTAGAGATTTCTTTCTGTGATGGCGGAGGAGATGGGATCGTGAGAAGTTAGTACACATATGTTAGCAAGGATGGCTCTGGATTTGATAAACATTTGTTCTGGCAACGTGTAAGGTAGTTTGTTTTACTCTTATACATTCATACGGACCTTACATTTTCTGTTTGGGACGAATATATCCCAGAGGGATTTTGTAAAGTTTAGTAAGACAAAACTACTCATACTAGTAGGTTAAATTAGCAATGTATATAATGCAGAACACTTTGAAATTTAGAGAGATTGGAGAGTTTTTGAGATGTAATTATTTAACTTCAGTAATATGAATCACATGAATTCTGCTGTCAGAAGAGGCCATTGTAAGGAGATGGTATAAATGAAGTATATTGAAACTGGTGTATTGTTAGAAGTACCTTTCAGAACTGATGGTGGGAAATGAAACTAAGGCATAAGATCATGGAATCAAGACCTTCTTTTCCTTGTGACAGCCCATATATCCCAGCTATATAAAAACATCAGGAAATGATGAACTTCACAAGCTGGGAAAGGAGATTGAATCTTTTGACAGTCTTCAGAAGACGATGTTCCTTCCCTGAGTGTCTGATCCCTAAGGACCATACATAGCTATCAGGGCCATCCAGTAACGACAGGTTTTCGTAAGTTCCAGCATTCTCAGGCTGCTATAGAGGGGGTTTGCTCATTCATTTTAACTGTAGTTAGTTTCTGTGGACCCTGTTGTCCTGTTGTGTTCCAGAACATTTTCTTGCTAGTCCAAACAAGACAACCTTCACCCAGGATCTTTTCACAGACTTCATGTAAGCTTCAAAAGTATGAACCGTGAGACACAAAATTTGTTCCAGGTACCAAACATGGCCTGTTTAGAGGATATGGCTAACCAGCCAAGGTGGTGTTGAATGAGTGTTCCCACAGAGCATTTGTGCTATGGGCATGTACGTTGGGACTGGCTCATCTGTTGTTCTAGCTGACTCAAATAATGTTCTGCCAGGAGTTTCTTACTGAAACAGCCTTCACAGAGATGTGCCGTCTATTTTATGAATATTGGCCTTTAGTCATTACCAGTAAAGAAGAGCATGCAGCCAGCCTACAACCAACCGAGTGTAAGTCTGTCTTTCTGTTTCATGTTGTGGTCTCCAGACACCTGGTGTTAATTATGATGGATTGTCTTGCTTGTGATTGCTTTATTTAGTGAAGATAGTGTGGCAGGAGGTACGGGGTTGGGGGTGGTGTGCACGCACGCATGAGCACAGTATATCAGGATTTTTACTTTTATTCTTTATAGGTTTATATAAATCTGCTTACTATATAAGTGATATATGGGGCACACGTGGGCTAGCATGATTTTTTAATTATCTTTGATATTTGCTTATGTGGCTAAATTGTAAAAATGTTAATTTTGTAATTAATTTGCAACACATTGTTTGGTAACAATAAATAGTTTTGTTGTAAATCACCCAAGAACTTAGATCACTGAACTGCCTGGATGTGTTTTCCCAGTTGGCTTTGGAGAAGTTATTTGTCTTTGATTCCTATTTCCTTTCTCCTCGGTTCTCTTCGGTTTGGTTTCTGTCCAGGAATCTACAGAAATTGCTTTGATAAAATCAGTTGATTTTTTTTTCTCCTGTCATCCACATTAGCTTTGAACCATATCTTTTTCTGTCACTCTTCCTCAGATTCTCCTGATTTCTTTAAGCTTCCTTTTGTCCATGATTATGTCACCTTCGTACAGGGCTTGGGTTTCTTTGTTTTCTCATGTGACTGCATATTCCCACTTTTTCTGTCCTCTCTGCTATATTAAAAATGCCACCCTTGTTTTCCAGACCCTGACTGTGCACTCTCTAGGGTCTTAGGCAGTCTTTGCCGAAGTATCCTTTATGGAGTGTTATTTTTTTTTATTATTATTATTATTATTATTTTTAATTGAACTTCAGATGCAGGTCTGTAGAGCAAACTAGATCCCCATTAAGCAATTAGTATACAGGTTATTTTATGATATTGATTAACAACCCCTGTGACATAATCAACACTCTCCCTTCTCAAGCTTGGGTCCCCTGCTTCCTAGCTTTTCTAGCCCCTCCTGACTTCCAGTTCTTCCAGGGCTGGTGTGCCCCTTTAGTCTTGCTTTTTTGATGGTCTGTCTAAACGTTGGATAAGGAATGAACATCAGGAAACTTCATTTACTGAGCTAAGAGGGTGTCCAGGGGCCATATTTTGGGGGTTTCTCTAGTCTTCTTCAGGCCAGTAAGTCTGGTCATTTTTTGTGAGTTAAAATGTTGTTCTATATTTTTCTTCAGCTCTGTCCAGGACCCTCTGTTGTGATCCCTGCCAGAGCAGTCAGTGGTGGTAGCCAGGTACTGTCTAGTTGTGCTAGAGTCAGTATGGTGAAGGTGATGGTAGTTGTGGTCCATTACTCCTTTCAGGTAATCTTTCCTTTATGTCTTCTGTTTTCTTCATTCTCCCTTGCTTCCAAAGGGGTGAGGCTGGTGGAGTATCTTAGATGACTGCTGTCACCTTTTTAAGACCCAGATGCTATTCACCAAAGTAGAATGTAGAATATTGTCTGTATAATCTATGTCTTGCCAGTTGAGCTGCAGAAATGTTAATTCCATAGATGCCTCTTTGGAGAGAGGAGAAAGAGAGGTTCCTTGTTCTATTAAGTGTTAAGTTTGGGAAATAATAAATACAGTACCCCATATTAGAAGTGTTCAAACAAATGTTTATTCCATGAACAAAGAATGAATGAATGAACATATTTAAGTTTAAATCTACCAGATACTCCTTGGAAACTCTACAAGGCAGTTCTACTCTGTCTTATAGGGTCACTATGAGTCTGAATTGACTTGAATGTAATATTCTTTTTATTTTTATTTTTTAGTAATACATATCACCACATACTTTGAAAAGTTCTGTATAAATAGAGACTTCACTTGGTTTAATCTGCCATTTCCCAATCTTGATTTCCCATAAAACCTCTCCATTGGCCCAAATTTGGAATCATCTTGGATAGGTCACTCTTTTCCTCTCCGTCTTTCTTTCTCCCTCCTCTCCATTATCCACTAGTTCACATGTGTTTTTCACCTCCTCTCTTCCAAATATGTTTTGGGAAACAAAACTATTACTAATCTCTGTCTTGTAGACTCTCACTCGTGTGCATTTAGTTATTTATAAGAATGGGTAGATCAAATGGAGTCCATGAGTGACACAGATAATGAGGTGATCAACTACTAAGTGACAGATTGGTGTTTCAAACCTACTCAAATCACATTGAAGAAAGGACTGGCTATCTGCCACTAAGTGATCACAGCCTCAAAAACCCTATGGAGCATACATCTGCTTTCAACACAGAGCTGCCCTGAGATGAAATCAACTCAACAGCAACTGGGTTTTTTTTTTTTTTGGTTACAAGTTGAATGTTGGCATAATGAGCATCTTTTATGACAGTATCTCAGTGGCCTTTGTCAGCAGTGTGTTCCACTGTGATGTGCATTTTAGCCCTGACGTTCTCTTCCACAATACGCAAATCAGCATAAATGTCCTACATTTTCCTGATGGACCTTTCCTTAGCTGCCTCTGTTTAGTCAACTATACACTTACTCTAGCCTCTGAACTTTAGCAAAAATAAGCTGAGTTGCCTAGAGCATTGCATTTGCTTGCCGCCAATTTTAACATCATTGACACCTCCTCTGAGATTCTCTTTTTACCTGATTGTACTTAGTAAGGTGTTGTTTGGCTGTGGGGAAGGAGTAAACAGTATGTTAAATTTAGGTCTAAAAAGTTCCTGTTGCACCTGTGGTCTTTAAGCTTTGCCCAACAGATTCCTGAGGTTTCATGATAGTACCTATGACACTATCTTGGGGGACAGAGACGAGGAAGGAGCAGAATGCAAGAGAAGAGGCTACAAGAGGGAAACTCTGCTTCTGTCTACTTGACACATTGACTATTGGTTGGAAAAAGATGTTGGGGGCTGGGAGAAAATTCTATTGGTAATGCTTTGGAAACCATGACCAGTTTACTCACTGATAATCAGTTTTTGCTTTTTGTTTGTTTATTTAAGAAGAAACAAGTTCAGATAGAGCTTCTGAAAGACTGGGAGGCAGGGAGAGACAGTGTCTGCATTAAGGTGGGCAATAACAATTCCACCAATAAAAAATGGGGGGAATTATTCAAAGGCAGATGTGACGCATGTGCTACCGAGCAGTTCCCTATTTTTCTCCTGACTTTTTGCTCCTCACTCAGGATCTTTTCTCTTCTCACTAGCAACGCTACCAGAGTTGAAGCTGAGGACAAGGAAGTGTTCAGACATGTACCTGTTTAAAATCACTTCATTGAGTTAATGCCAGGACAGTACAAGCGTTCTGTCCGATTCTATAGAAAAGCCAGTTTTCCCTCTATCAGTAAGGTATTATTTTCTTTTTTAGCATAGAGCAGTTTATTGCCAGGCTTCTCTTAACTGTACATTACAAATGGAGTCTGATTAACAATGTTCTGGATGGGTTAATTAGTGTGGTGACTATTATTAAGCAAACTGCTTGTTAGTATTATGCCTGTTTGATCTTAGTATTGATGTGAAGTAATTGACCATAGAGCTACATCTAGAAAAGCTAGAAGAAAGTTTTTTTTTATTTCTATTATGGCAATAAATTGTTTGATTAAACACGTCTATGAAAATATGAGGTTCCTTGTTCGGAGAATCAGAATAGACTGTGTGGGATGGTACATGAGATTTGTTTGGTTTAGAAATATTAATACATTTGCTCAGCCTGCTTCAAAACCAGCTGTACTGAAACCAAGTCGTAAAAAATTATTTCAGCTTCTGCCTTCATTACTTCAGCATGAGGACTCAAGTGTTTTGAGCTTCCCCTAGCCGAAGGAGATAAGACCTTTTAGATTAGTTAATTGTCTAAATACTTCTTTTGGAGACAACTGCTTTAGTAAATAGGCTATTAAAGAAAAATATTTTTTAAAATGTATTGTAGACAAGGAAAACATAGCATTTAACCACCTTCTGTCAATTACTGGATTGTTATCTATATTATTTATTGGTAGTTTGTCCAGTTCTGTTATTAAGTTTCCCTAGCTGTAGAATTTCCCTAGGGAATTTATTCCATGGGCTAATAAATTACACCATCAGGGAGTTTTTCTTGAAATTCAGCTTAAATTTTCCCATTCTTAATTTCATCTCATTACTCCTAGTTATACCCCCTTGTACCAGGCTAAATAATTATTCTCTTTCCTCAGAGACTCCTATTATGTACTCCTCTAGTTGTCACTTAACCAGGCTATTCATATTTAGCTCCTTTAATCTGTCCTCATAAATCAATTCTTCCATTGCCTTAATCATTATTATTGCTCTTCTAAGAACTCTCTAATTTTCAAACATATGCAGTTCTCAGATGCCCCTAGATGAAATCAGCATTCACACAAGTATTCTATCCCAGCAGGCTCAGCAGCTGACTTCCCCGTGTAGCAGGACCCTTAAGAAAGTGGCATCAGTCAGCTGGGTCAAATCAGCCCATGCTCATCATGTCAAACACAAGCCAGTCTAAATAGAGGTTTCCACGTGACTTACTAACATGCACAGTTTATTTTATTTTATTATTTTAATGCCATGAGATTTGTAAGCTGACTTTTTTGGTTACTGTCCATATTTACATTCTTCATATTTTCATGTCCTTGTTCACCACTGCCTGTCAAGTCAGCCATCCACAACCTGCGCTAACCTGGGAGTCTTCTCATCCTTAAGAACATTTGGGAAATTTGTGGAATAAAAGCAGGCATAGCACCTCGCCCACAGCTAAATTCCTGGTCAGTTACCAATCCTCATTGTTTACAGCCCTTGCGCCAACCTCCTATCCTTTTAATTTGCAACTTTGCTCACATGCTGGCTAATACAGATGGATTTTGTGAGTAAGATGGGCCATGATGCTGTTTTCTAATGAAGATATGTCGTTTCAGTGCTCATTAATTTCTCTCTCTTTTTTTTAATTGTAAACCCTTCATGCACCAAGTTTGTAATTCTGATTAAATCGTTTTTAAACTTGCCTGGCGTTCTTTATCCAACATAAACAAATAGGTTACTTTGCCTGCGTATTGTCATCTTCCAGGTATGTACAGATGTTCTTTCTCTTACCATTTGTTCCATTTGTTTAGGAAAAGTTGAAAATACTGTCACAGTAATTGTTTTTTGTTTTTTACCTTTTGTGGTGATAAGCGGGAACATTTCTTGTTCTTTTTAGTTCCTTGGAATCACCTCTTGTGTCAGGAAAAAGGTTGGTTCATTTCCTTAATAACTTAAGATCTATGATATCTGAAATGATAATTTGTATATGCCTAGTATTCTTTTCATTTTAAATGTGGGGCTCATTTATTATTTATGTGTACGTAAGGGTTTAGCATCATGTTTTGTGTCCTATCTACCTACCTACCTACCTATAGATCATCTGTTTATTAAGGCGTCTTTGGATGGTGCCAACTATTACACATTTGACTGCTAGCTGAAAGGGTGATGGTTCACACCCACCCAGAATCATCTCCAGAGACGGGCCCAGCCACCTGCTTCCAAAAGGTCACAGCCTTGAAAGCTCTCTGGAGCACAGCTCTGCTCTGCACACGTCGGACCAGCTGCAACTAACAATAGCGTTTGTTACTTGAAGGTGTTGTTACATATATCCATGTCATTTTTCTCAAGGTACTTGAAATCAGGACAGACACCTCAAAGAATGTGTGAGATGAGCACAGACCCCCCCCCCCATAGCTTTCTGATTCTAGGCTATACACAGCGTACTACAGCACTCAGCTCCTAGTCAAGTCCCCGCTGTTCTCAGTGCTGCATGTCAGTCCTTGCTTTTACATCTAGTTACTGCCTTCTCCTTGTCGTCACGGTGACCATTCTGATCCCTCTGCTGACTTAAACCCGTCTACACCTCTACCATCTTACCTGAGACAGCTGACCTCTCTTAATGCTTTTAGTGACACAACTCATCAGATTCCATAACCTGTCTCCTAAAACTTTTTTCAGCTTGGCTTTTTCTCTCCTTCGTCCCTAAGCATGCCAAGAACCCTAAGGTTATTCTCTTTTACAAGGCTTGATTTCCCTCATGCCAGGAACCTGCCATTATCACCCATGTCATGCTGTTCTGTTTTCATCCAGAAATGGTTGCTTCGGATCCTGTTCCTTTCCCCAGCAAGTCCATTCTGGTGTTCACAGAGTTCACTTACCCAGTTAGAAAATCTAAGCTTCCGTTTCCGTTGTTGTTCCTTTCCAGCTTTTGTCTCACACCCCCACACCCACGCACCCATACCCTAACCTCCTTTAATCTGGTTTCTTTCAGCACCGCTCCACAGGAAGTGCCTTGAGGCAAAGCCGGTGACCTAGTACCAGGTCTTGATTCCAGCGCAGTCTGGTTCAAACCCCTGCGGATAATTTACATTTCTAACGAGTCTCCAGTGATGCTGTTGTCTAGGGACCAGCTATGGCAACCACTAGTACAACAGTGATTCTTAGTATTTATTAGCTGTAGGAATAACCTGGGAATATTGTTCAGCTATAGATTTAGTACATTTGAAGTAGAATTGCAGATTTTCATCAAGATATCAAACCGTGAAAAATCCACAGAATTCTTATTTTTTTGATGCTGAGCCACCCTGTTGCACTCTGTTTTAGGGCTCTCAGTTCATTCTGATAGGTTGGTGATATCTCTCATAGTCTCAGGTTACTCTTCCAAATGTTCCTTGTTGTTTCTCCTCTTAAATGCACATATTCTCTCTTCTTTGTTTGTTTGTTTGTGTTTGTTCCACTTCCTTCACCATCTAGGGGAGGAGGCAAGTATCTGGACATGCCTCAGGGACTCTGAGAAAGCCCTCAGTGTCTGGCTTCTGTCTGCCTCTCGGGGCCTCAGACCCAGGACCTGCCTCCCGGCCTCTTTGAGTTGCATGCTGTTCTGTGAAGTCACCATGTTCTTTCATACCCTTGTCTGTTGATCACACTGTTCTCTCCACTGCAGAACTTCCCCTTCCCTGCCCTTCCAAACCTTCAAATAAAACCCTTTTTGAGCCTTTACTAATCCTCAAGTCAGAAGTAGTATCTTATTTTCCTCAGGTTTCATACTTGGAATGCCCAGTCTTTATATCATGCACCAGTCAGGATTAGTTAGTTAGCTGTTCTCTTATCTGTCCCCCACTTTGTCTAGTTTAAGCACTAATGGTTTGCTCCCAAATAAATGGTGAGCTCCTTGAGGACATGGTTTCTATTTAGGGTGCATGGCTTAGAGGTTTCAGGTTATACTAGGAACATTACATATCAGATTGCATTTTATTTAGCTGTCTTTATTCAATAAGTGACAGATATTTATCTATGTATCATAAAACATGAGAAGATAGAGGAGAAATGATACATGAAAAAAGACATTATAAAGAGAGTTCAAGAAACTGTAAGCATCAGTGGATGGATGGGTAAACAAATTTCGATACATACACACAATGAAGTGCTATGCAGTGACAAAAAATATGAATCCATGAAACACATCACAACATAGATGAATCTGGAATACACTGTGCTGAGTGAAATAAGTCAGTTGTGAAAGGGCAAGTATTATATGAGACCATTATTATAAAGAATCAAGAAGAGGTTTATACACAAAAGAAACGTTCTTTGATGGGTGGTTGAGGGAAGGAGCAAAAATCACTAGCTAGATAACATACATGTTAATTCTGGTGAAGGGAAGATAATATGAAAGTGTGAGGAAAGTGAGTATAACACGACCAAGGCAAAGGAAGACACCAAGAGGTAGGTAAGAATAAAGGGCAAATACAATAAATACTATATAGTATATGTAATTCTGCAACAACAGTAATAACAAACTTTATGAGTGGACACATTGGTAGATACATATGCTAGGTGTGGGAGGTTGTATGGTAGTATACCCACACACTTACATATGTGGACTTTGGAATGTTTCTACATATATATGTATATTGCTGCATGTATATTCAAATACGTAATAGAGCAAATAGGAGGCACCATTATGGCAACTTCTTAGGCATAACCCAATGCCTTGTGGTACTGAGATACTGATATTAAGAGCTGAGGACCATAGTCTTTGGGAACATCTAGGTTTGTGGGCATGACATGGTTCACAAAGGTAATATTTTACATCCTATGGTGACTATTATCTGAGGTCTTAAAAGCTTATAAGCCGTCATTTAAAATACAGTCATTGGTCGCTTCCCATCTGAAACCAAGAAACAAAGGAGAGTAAAGAAAACCAAAGACTCAAGGAAATAATTAGTTCGGAGTACTAAAGGCCCACCTGAACCACATCCTGCCCTAGCCAGAGAGCAGAAGAACTAAATGATGCCCAGCTATCACTAGTGAACACTGTAACCAGGAACACAGTGGAAGGTCCCTTTTAGAATGGGAAAGAAGTGTACAACCAAATGCAGATTCATAAAAAAGAAGATCATAGTTACTGATCTAATAGAGGCTGCAGGAAACACCAAGCCTATAGCCCTACACCATTCACACACAGAACTGAAGCTGCTCCAGGAGATCACCTTTCAGCCAAATAAAAGGCCAAAAAAAAAAAGTTGTCATGAAGTCATTTCTGAATCATAGCGACCCTATAGGACAGAGATGGTCTGCCCCATAGGGTTCCCAAGGAGCATTTGGTGGATTTGAACAGCCGACCTTTTGATTAACAGTCATAACCACTATGCTACCAGATTTCCAAATCATAGACAGGCCTATAAAAGAAACAGTAACACTGGTGAGGAATGTCAACCGTATGAGATGGAAAGGGCAGCATTTACCCAAAAGTGAAAATGAGAAGGCAGGAGAACTGGTAAAATGGAAATGGAATACCAAGGGTGGAAGTGGGGAGAGTGTTGATTATTGTAGCCAGTGTCATGGGACTATTTGTATATGAATTATTTAGTGGGAAATTAATTTGCTATGTAAACTTCACACTAAACAACAACAAAATGTTCCCAAAAGAAACTTGAACAAGGTGAATTTAATTTAAAAAGTGTAAAGGTAACTAGAAATATAGACACTCATGTGAGCAGAAATGGCTGATGTTGATCAAAGATGCCAGCCAAGCAAGGTGCCATCGAGTCGGATCCAACTCGTGGCAATCAAAGATGCTTCAAACATTTTTGTAGTTTAATGAACAAATACAGTCTGAAAGTAAGCGCTGGCACATGTGGTAACTAGAAATCCAGAAAGATGAGTTAGGGAAGAATGTTAAACAAGTTCTCTAGTCTTAATTTTTATGGTATGTGTTTGTTTGGCCAGAAATAACTATTGCAAAAAAAGGAGGGAGGTGTCGGCTGTGAGTCTCTAAGCTGGTAAAACTTTGTAGGGCCAGTACAGGTCTTATAGCCATAGAAACTCTTCAGAAGCTATTCAAGGAGAAAACAGAACCAAAAAAAAAAAACCTGTTGCTGTCAAGTTGACTCCAACTCATAGCAACCCTATAGGACAGTGTAGAACTCCCCATAGAGTTTCCCAGGAGCACCTGGTGGATTCAAACCTCCAGCTTTTTGGTTAGCAGCAAGAACACTTAACCGCTGCACTACCAAGATTTCCATTTAAGGAAAGTACTAAATCTAAAATTTTGAACTTTCTCTGAATGGCTACTATGTAATTTTGTCCTAGAATTTTTATAATAATATTTTCATTTCAATTGTTCTCAGTATTAGCCATAGTCATCGTGTCCTTATAGAAATGTACAGGACAAATCTGAAATATTTTCAGTAAAAATGTCTTGCATTCTGTTTTGTAACAGATTCATGCCCAAGCACAAAGCAACTCATCTCAAGAAGATACTCAGCCTTAAAGAGAATGCTCCTCCCTCCACGACCCTTCCTTCCCAACAGGAGCAGAGAGATGCTGAGACTGTGCTGAAGAACTGTGCTGCTGAGTCTGGACTTTGTGATGCATTCCCTGGCCTTGGAACAGCACAGCAAGAAAGCCTGGATACCTCATTGATGCAAGTGTCAGACTTGAACCAGGCCAACTCGTCAGATGATTCCAACTCTTACAAGGAAGAAAAGAAACAAAATCCAGCTGTTAATCAATGTGACTCTTTGGGCAGAAGTGATGATGATCAGCAGAGACCATTGCACATTGTGTGGCCCCACCGGTGGTAAGTACATGCCAATTTAGTCAGAGCTGTAGAAGCAGTAACAGAAGTTAAGTTTTCACAATTAACTTACTAATTTAATTTGTTGTAGCCATGGCTTTAGAACTGAGCCCTGGTGGTCCATTGGTTAAAGCACTCAGCTGCTAACCAGATGTCAGCAGTTCAAACCCACCAGCCACTTCACAGGAGAAGGATGAGACAGATTTACAGCTTCAGAAACCTTTTGGGGCACTTCTACCCTGTCTTGTAGGGTCTCTATGAGTTGGAATTGACTCAACAGCAGTTGAGTTTTCCGTTTGGTATAGTTTTAGAAAATGATCATTTTAATGTGTCAGTACTAGTAATAAAATAAAAAGGTGATGCTAATCTGTATACTAACATCTATGTGTGTAGATAAAATTTGAATTGCGGGTAATTAGTTGCAGTAATATGCTCAGCTTACAACAGAAGTTACTCACCTCTGGTAAAGAAATCAAATCTTGTTCAAGAAGTTTCAAAGTGTAACAAAGTTGTTTTGCTGTATATATTCTCACAGCACACCAAAAAAATAAATAAAATTTAACAGTATAGGAAGGAATGAGTAGGATTTCATTATAAATATATGTATGTGTGTATATACACACATTATTGTATTACAGAACCATTTCATATGTGCTCATTGGCAGGCATTATTAACACTAAAACAAAAGCAACAATTGTGTTCTAGTTTGACCAACTTTAACTGGATGCCTTCACTTGATTTGTCATAATATATATTAGTATATTTGAAAGTATTTTCCTTCTCCAAAATACCTCAGTATTAGGCTAAGCAAAATACTTTCCAGAAGAATCATTTCTGGACACAGAAAAATCCACTGAAGCATATAAACAGACAAAATATAAACTCATAAATTTAGCCCTGCTGCCTATAAATTACGATTTAAAGAGGTAAAATGTCCTGATAATCTTCTGGTATTAGGCATGAACATTTTAATCTAGTTTTTATTCCTCCCAGTTAGTTTAATCTACATGTGGCCTGATTAGAGTTCACTTCACCAACAGATTATGGGCTCTTTATTGCAGAGATGCTGGGCTGATCATTAGGTCTGATTTTCTGAGAGCAACTGTGTGCAGGTGAAGTAGTAATAAGCATGCCACAGCGGCCAGGCAAAGCGCCTTTGCCGAGGATTTGACTTCCAGCACATTAAACTCCCGGAGCTCTCCCAGATGATCTGCAGCATCTGGTACCTAAAGGGATTTGCATCTTTGACTCCAAATGTATGAACGTAAAATTTCAGGACCGAAAGTTGATTTGGAATGTGCTTTGGATTTGTTTGTTCAAGTCCACACTTCCAACCCACCCTTTCTATAGGAGTACCATTTATTTCAAATCGTATTTCACTTACAGTGTGCCAGTGTTCAGGATTCTTTTATATTGCCTTAAAATGTAGGAGAACTGCTTGAGGTTATCCTGTTTCAAGATAAAATAGATGCCGTCATGTATTCCCTTCTTGAAAGCTTTTCCCTTTATTCTGCCGATCTTGGGTTGTCTCTCAAGTAATACGTGCTGCAAGAAAATCAGCTCTAAGTGTAAAGTTTGGTCCTAGGTCATCCTCAATATGCTAAATTAAATAATTTGGAGACTACTGCAATCATTATACTGATATGGGGTGGGGGAGGGTTGAAACCATGTTCTTCAGCACTTTGCACCAAATAAGAGCTATGTTAATAAAATTAAGAATATTAAAATGAATAATTCCCTTTCTTTATTTGTGTATTTTTGCTTTAATTTCATTTAATTGCCTAAAGTTAGTTGCTTAAAGAGATGCAACATTGTGTTTGTGCTCATTCTTTTTGTTAAAGCTAAATTATTTTTAATTTGGAGAAGAAGGGGAAAAACAGCCGCATCAGCAAGAGTAAATGCCAAAATATAAAAGTAACACATTCATCCTTACGGGTAATATAGTAGAACATTGGAAACTTGGAGGTTGCCAGACACATAGCTAACATTAGGGCTAATTTTGAAAATCTAGCGTGCAGTCAATTTTACTGATGCCTGGGGACATACAAGGTAGAAGCTGACAAGAGAACTAATTTTGTTTAGGTTATTTACTGCTATGCATCATCCGCCGGTTCCCGCCTGACACACAGCTATATGAAGGGGGATATTATCACACACTAAAAATTTATGTTGACATTCGATATTTGTTCAATATGTCAGCAGTATTACTTTCGTAATCAAAAGAGTAAGAAAAAGAGAAAAGAAAAGCACTTCATGCTCATATAGATATATCTTTTTAATAACAGTCTATAAGGTTAATATAGTTTGCCTTTTGAGAGTATACAATGAAAACAAGCAGGGTTCGGAGGGGAAATGACAGAAAGCATCAACCCGAGCTGTTTGTTTGCCATTACCTAAGCGAGCCATGTCAGCTCTCTGGCCCGCGTCTGATAGCTATTTGTTGTACAGAGAGCACAGCATAAAAAAAATATCAAACTCTTAATACTATTGTGTGCCCATAACCATCTGTCACTGCTAGCCTGGAGATGAGAGGAAGATTACGAGGAATAAACACTGAGCCGCCGAGCATTGGTAAAGCCTTCGGGCAAAAAACTCTTGTGGGGACATCAAAGACATTCTAATTCCGAGGCAGTCAAGGATTACAAGTGTGTAACCTGTGCTGACAACAGATAAATGACTGGCAATATTGTGCCAGAGCTGTTGGGTCCTGCATGCGGTCCTGATGATGATGGTGATGATGATGTTATCTTGCAGAATGGACTCTGCTGGGATAATTTTATGATAAAACACTTTTTTCAAATGCCACTGGGTCTAGGCAGACATTTCCTAGCTACAGGGGTAGCAATCAGTTTCTTCAAAATTTACTGTTCTAAGCCCATTAGAGTTCCAGCGCAGCAAGACTCTTCAATGAAAATCGAAAACGCCTATATTTTCTTTAGGAGAATAGATGCAAATGTTGCGAGCTGAACTCACCCTTTAGTGGTAGATGCTTTTCCAGCTGATTTATGTAAATTTGCTCATAAAAATACAGTTTCTGTTTAATTGGTGAATATGAATTAGAAAATTAAGATTCTGGTTCAGTATTCATCAAACATTCCCACTTACAAACACACATCCGTTTAGACCTCTGATCGTATGGGTAGAAATCATAAACTTGACCAGTTGATATGACTGTATTCTAATAGAAACCATGATTTCTACAGGAAATGACTAGGGTTGTGTTTCTGATTCAGTCCTCTCATTTGAGCATCCCCTCCCTTGAGCTTCAGATCTTCTTGTGAGTAGTAGAAGCTACTTTAACTACCTGCTCAAAGGGAGGTTTTCTTCAGAGCAGCTTGAAAGGAAACTTCAGTCTGTTGCATTTTTGCCTTGGCTATCTGTGTGTGTTTTCCAGAGGGAGGTATTCCAGGCCATGAAGATGCATTGATTTTTTTTTTTTCTCCCTCCTGTTAACATAAAGGAGAAATAGACACTGGAGAGGGCAACCGGGTCCTCCGATCCTGTCATTACCTTGCCCAGCAAAACAAAAATAAAACTCCCCTTCTTATCATAAAAAATATCCCCATGAAATCATGCAGTTGCAGTACCAACTCTAAAAATGAAGTGATGCTGACCTCACTGTGTTAGTTCCACGCTGGGATCATGAATGGTCTAAAATATAGTGTTAGCCTCTAACACGTCTCGTACTAAGTCAACCAAATGTAGAGCCTGCTTGCTGGGAAATGTATCAAAATCAGAAGTGACATTTTCTAGAAGATACATTCTGGCTTTAAATCTGTGTTAAAATGTCTGTGCATGAGAACAGGCCCTTAAATGCAATGCTTGCCCCTTCTCTTCATTCTTTCTGAATCTGAGCTTGTCAAGGATTATGGTGTGCAACCTCTGCTGACAGTAGATAAATAACTGACAGCATTTTAGCAGAGTTGCTGGGTTCTCTGCAGAGTAATTTGTTTTCTCCTTTCTACCCAATCTTTAATGTTTTGTTATAAACATCTATAGCAAGACTCGGTTAATAGAAATGACTTATAGCGAAAGATCTGTAAAAAATAGGCCACAATTGGCAACTTCTTTTTTCGGTTTTTTTTTTTTTTTTTTTTTTCCTTACTTCTTTCCTACAAAATGTTATAACATCGTACCGATGTCCACCCTTTGTGGAAATGTTTTTTATTATATTGGGCATAAAAGCCATAATGTTAAAGGACAGAAAAGTTAAGTTTACGAGGTATCTAATGAAATACACTATTATGACTGTGGTTCCCAAACTTTTTTGATCTCAGAACACCTTCACACTCTTTTATCAGAATACCAACAAGTTTTTTTTTTTTTTATCATTATTATTAAAGATATTGGGGGGGGAAAAATACTGTCGTCGAGTCAGTTGCTAGTCATGGCAACCCCATGTGTGTCAGAGTGGAAATCAGTGGCTAATGTTTCAGATGTAGATCATCAGGCCTTTCTTCTTTGGCACCTCTGGACTCCATCCTTTCCATTAGCAGCCAAGCACATGGAACATTTGCACTACCCAGGTTGCACAATCAATCGTTATTTGCCCTTTGACAAATTAAAGCCGAGAAACATTTTAAAATCTACAGTAAGTCATTTAAAAACAACAGTGAAGAACCAGATATATGTTATTGTAAATTACGTATTTTTCCAAAAAAAAAGTTATATTTCCTAAGTAGAAATACCAGTGAGAATGGTGACACTATTTTTTATTTTATAAAATCTTGGCTGTCTGCCTAAAGAGTAGACAGCTGGATTCTCATATCTGCTTACACATTTGGACTGTTGCAGTATATTGCTTGGATTTAATTTTCCCAAGAAAATCCTGCCTCACAGAGAGATGTGGTCACAAAGGGACAAAGTGTTTTAATGGCCTATTTAGATAATGGTGTATGTTCTTCTCTGATAGTATACCAGAACTTGACAAGCAGGAGTTTCTTGAAGGTTGATTGTAATGTGGAATCTGAAACCCTGTCATGAGCTCTGTGCCCTGTTACGTGGAATTTGAGTGGATTTTGTAGCATTGTGCGTTGGTCACACGGACAGTATCCGGTAACTCAGTTGTACAGATCTTCCAATGTTGACATGTTTCATGATACATTCACAGAAAGTCACATCCATTAATATGGTCACTGATGTCATCAGAGAAGTCTTTTAAGTATTGGGAAGCCATCAAGCTAGTAATGGTATAGATACAAGTGTTCCAGAATTTTAAGTTTCACTTAAAAGCTCAAGTTTATAATATCAGCTGTTCTTCATGACATGACAGTTAATTTGAGAAAGCGTTTGTTAGTTACCCAAATCTAAGTAACCATTTGTCTATCCATTGTTTTTTTTCAAGTAAAAATGGTGTTTCATGCAAAAAGCAGCTACTGTAGCTCATAATCCCATCCTGTAAGTTTGTATTTACAAGTAAGACAGCCATTATGCTTTGATGTGCAGAAGGGCTTTCCTATCCCATCACAGAGCATTAAAAGTTGTCTGTGGATGTGATAGAGGCCTGGTGGTATAGTAGTTAAGAGCTATGGTCACTGTTTTAGTTATCTGGTATTTCTGTCACAAATATCACAAGTAGATGGCTTTAACAAAGAGAAGTTTATTCTTACACAGTCCCAGTAGGCTACAAGTCCGAATTCAGAGTGCCTACTCTAGGGGAACTAATGGTGTAGTGATTAAGTGGTACGGCTGTTAACCCAAAGGTCAGCAGTTTGAATCCACCAGGTGCTCCTTGGCAATGCTATGGAGCAATTCTGCACTGCCCTGTAGGATCGCTATGAGTTGGAATTGACTCAACAGCACTGGTTTTTTTTACTCTAGGAGAAGACTTTCCCTCCTTGCCAGCTCTGGAGAAACGTCCCATGTTGCATCAGTCTTGGTCAGGGAGCATCTTGGCGCAGGAACCTCAGGTCTGAAGGATGCTCTCTTCTTCCAGTGCTGCTTTCTTGATGGTTTCAGGTTCCCAACTCTCTGTTTGCTTCCCTTTCCTTTTATCTCTTTTTTTTTTAATTTTTTATTTGATATAACTGAGTGAAAATGTACAGTCCTGTATAAATTTACATACATATGCAGCTTCCACTGCTCTCCCTACCTGGTGACAGCACACTATTCCTCTCTGCTCCATACATGTCTCATTCTCCCAACAGTCTCTTTTTTCCCCTTCTCTGCACCCACTCTCCTTCCTCCAGCCAGAGGTCAACAGGATGGCATTCTATAGATGTATAGAACCATAAAGTGTGTCCAGTATATGGTCACTGCATCGCCAAGTCCAATCCATTCCTGTCCGAAGCGTGGACCTTCGTTATGATTTATGGTCAAGGGCAGCATCAGGGCGAGGAGCCATGCTCCTAGGGGAACCCCGAAACCACTGGACCATCAGTTGAGGTCTTTTAGTGGGGATCTCAGGGTGCACCTCTTTTTATTCTTGTGTTGCCAGTGAGACTCGATTTAGTGAGCTCCATCGTGGCTATCACTGGTGGTGGCCGGGCACCATCCTATTCTTCTGGTGCCAAGTCGATGTAGGCACCCTCTGATGTGGGTCTGTTTGTCTTCTGGGTTGTCTTTTCCCCATGTCATTTTGGTCCTCGGTGAGCATCCATTCCTGCTGAGTTGGGACCATTTGCTGTGCCTTCGGATGGCAGCTTGGCAGCTTTTAAGACCCCAGACGCCACTCACCAGTGTGGGGTGCAGAGAACCCTCTTAGCAAAACGCTAGTTGTGCCAATTGGCCTCACTTTCGCCTAAAAGCATGGTCTCCCGCCCCCTGTCCCGGCTACTCTATCCTTGCAATATTGGGTTAAGATGGAAGGAGTACTCATGTTATGTTTAAGTCCACTTAATGTTGTTCTTGTTTCTAATGTGTGCTATCACCGATTTCATCCAACCAGATACCTAGCAACTATCTAATCTAAACCCTCCCCCCCTCCCTACCTCCCTCCCCTCCCTTGCAGCTGTCAAAGAGTCTTTTCTTCTACACACAAGTCTGTTTTTGAGATCTTATCATAGAGATCGCATACAATATTTGTCCTTTTGTTGCTGACTACTTTCACACAACGTAATGTCTTCCAGTTGAAACCAGGTCATGAGATGTTTCCTGAAGTCATCGTTGTTCTTTATCATTGCGTAGTGCTCCATTGAGTATATATACCATAGTTTACCTATCCATTCTTCTGTTGTTGAGCATCTGGATTGATTCCATCTTTTTGCTATCGTGGACTGTGCTGCGATAAACATTCTGGTGCTTGTGTCCGTTAGTGTGAAAGGCCTTGATTCTGTAGGATATATTCCACATAGTGGAATTGCTGGGTCAAATGGTATATCGATATCCATTTTTTTAAGGAAGCGCCACATTGCTTTCCAAAGAGGCTGGACCATTTTGCAACCCCACCAACAGTGTAGGAGGGTTCCACTTTCTCCACAGCCTCTCCAGCATTTGTTATTTTGTGTTTTTTGGATCATGGCCAACCTTGTTGGGGTGAGATGGTATCTCATTGTCGTCTTGATTTGAAATTCTTTAATAACTAAAGATCATGAACATGTCCGCATGTGTTTTTTGACTGCCTGGATCTCTTCTTTAGTGAAATGTCTGTCCATCTCCTTTGCCCATTGCTTAATCGGATGATTTATCTTCTTCATGTTGATATTTTGTAGTATCTTATAGATTATGGAAATCAGGCGTCAATCTGACATAGAGTTGCCAAATATTTTTTCCCGTTCTGTAGGTGTTCTTTTAATTCTATTAATTCTATTAATAAAGTCTTCAGATGAGCAAAAGTGTTTAATTCTTAATAGATCCCATTTATCTACTTTCTCTTCTGATGATTATGGTTTATTTGACAGATTTTGAAGTCTGTCCATATTGTGTATTAAAACGTCCATTGTTGTTCCTACCTTTTCTTGGATGAGCTTTATTGTTTTAGGTTTGATATTTAGGTCTTTCTTTAATCTCTTGTATGATGAAAGCCACACTTAAGAGAAACTTCTTAATGCTGCAGCTGGGACGTGACTTCAGGAAGGGTATTACAGTCCCACCCTAATCTTCTCTAATATAATCCAGTCTGTTAACCACAGGCAGAGATTAGGATTTATAGCATAGGAAAATCAAAAAATGGACAACAGTCATAAAATATTGGGAACCATGGTCCAGCCAAATGGCTACACACATTTTTGGGGGGACACAGTTCAATCCATGACAGTCACTAACCAAAAGGTTGACAGTTCAAATTCACCAGCCACTCCTTGGAAACCATATGGAACAGTTCTACTCTGTCCAACGGGGCCACAGTGATTTGGAATCAACTCAGTGGCGATGGGTTTTATGGAAAGGATGGAGTCCCTGTCCCTGGGTGGTACTTCAGATAGTTAACATGTTCAACTGCTAGCTGAAAGGTTGGAGGTGCCAGTCCTCCCAGAGGCACTTTGGAAGAAAGACCTGGCCATCTGCTTCTGAAACAATTGGCCATTGAAAACCCTATGAAACACAGCTCTGTTCTGACATGTGGGGTTGCCATGCATCTAGGTCAATGTAGCAGCAACTGGTTTAGGTTGTTTTCATTTATGGAAAGGGTGGAATTTAATAAAAGTAATAGTTGCTTTTATTACTAGTTCATCAAGGATATTCTTCAGCAAAACTCATTTAAATAAAAGCAAGACTCTGGAGAACAGGTGGTAAAGATACAGTGACTGCTAGTTCACAGTGTTGGAATTGCCTCGAATTGTGTCATTTCACTTGTCAGTGGTCTGCTCTGTCTGGGCATGTGTCAATACAGTGGAAAGACAACATCTTAGTGTTTTTATGAGAATAGATTGACTTCTCAGACTGCTTGAAAGGGTCTTGGATACCCCCTAAGGATTCATGCACTACACTGAGAACTACTGTCAAGTGATACTGATAAGGCCATGGAGTTGCTGAATTTGTAGTTCCCCTAGACTACGTTTTCTTGCCCTGAGTATTAACAAATGTTATTGCAATATTTCTGTTAGTAATTGATAGCAAACAAATGTCCATCCTGTATAAGAAATCTCGCTCAACTGAGACTAGATGGAATTTTCCTCCACATGAGCTAAGTAGTTAGGAGCACCATTTCTATGGTGTAAGAGATTCCACTCTGATAGAAATAGAGTGGCTGTGCTGATGGGTACTAGTGGCCTGTAAATGGGCAGACTCTGGTTAAGGAATACTGAGTTAGGAGTTAGGCTGTGGGGTAGGTTCAGGAGTTTCAAATTATGAAAGTCGCAGTAGTTTAAGTCCTGTGACCTCTTAACTTAAGAAGTAGAGAACTTTTTCCGTAAACTTTTTGTGGACTGGTGGTACAGTGGTTTAAGAGTTCAGCTGACAACAGAAAGGTCAACAGTTTTAAGTCACCAGCCATTCCTGGGAAACCACATGAGGCAATTCTGCTCTGACCTGTACGGTTGCCCTGAGCTGGAATCGATTCAACAGGAATATGTTAAGTTTTAGGTTAATATGGTGCTTACAGTCATTTCAATAAAGTAATGATAGCAATGCATACAAAGTTGATGTGCTTAAGAGTGTACATTTGGTGAAAAGAAAACCTCACCCATTATGAAACAAAAATACATTTAAAGCATACTTAGGGAAATGATCAAAGCAAAACATGTGCCATAATATTAAAATAATTGACGAACTCTGTTTTTAGAACTTTGGCGGCTTCTACCTGAAAACAAATGATTGATTTAAAGTGGAAAATGATGCTTTATTACTTGGAGTAAAATAATTTACTTTTTTTCATTCTGGGTCTTTCTGAGGCTTAAATGTACAGCTTTTTAGACAAAATTGATGACTGCCTTCTGAAAGGATGCATGGTAGAAGATTGGATAATATGCTTTTTAGGCCAAGGTAAACTTAGCTTGGTTTTCTCATTGCATAGATAACTTCAGGAAAGTTCGGTAAGTAGGTTATCATAAAGCTTTTAGGTTTTACTGTCATTACCTTAATGGAATACGTTCAGAGGTCAGTCTCTAGGTGCCAGGCAGGATGCAAATAGAGTTCTGGTTTTTGGACACCAATGTTCTTTGTCCGCTTTCAGTGTTGTTCTTAAATCTGTTTTTCTAACGGAGAAATGATCCTCACAGAATTACAGTTCTGGAAAAGACGGTCATGTGCTCTGGCCATGTGCCTTTTAGTGCACTCCACGAAAGTTCCTCAGACCTATGGGAATCCATTTTCTTTATCTCATCGTCTAAAGAACAAGACTGTAAACCCTTTCCAGTAGTGCCACCAGCTTCCAGAGTAAACCATTTTTAATGTTAGGAATTTTAGCTCTCCAGCTAATTATTGTAAGTATGCCAGTTTTCAGATGGACTGGGAATGAGTAATGGCTCTTTGAAAGGAATCCCCTGACCAGTTAGGTATTTATCCTTCATTTGAACAGATAAAGCTCACATAAATAATAGGATTCGAATTGATTTTAGTTATTCCCAATTCAATGGGATGTTGTCTTCAGATGTATTCCTTTAGCTGTGTTTTTTTTCCTTAAATAATTTCAAATAACCAGCATTAAAAAAAAATAAAACTAATTTTACTGGAGTCTGAAAAATTAAAATCAAGCATCTTGCTGAAGTCATCACGTGTCCTTTGTTGTTGCCCCTCTTCAGTCTAATTAGATAGTTTTATTGTGTCCTCTAATGTAACACTTATTTGATGGGCCTATGAAATAATTTTTCCAGGATTTATTAGTAATTCATAGGAAAATGGTTGCTATCAAATGCATGAGCAAAAAATAGCAATTCCATTTATAATTTCTCAAATCTGTTTTCTGAGTGCCTTGCTGACTATTTTGTAAACAAATGAATATATGAAGAAATTATTTACCATTCAGTTTCTCATCACCTCTTGGAATGTTTTTAAGTTTGTAATGCATCATGTCAGCATAGGGTTCCATCTATAGTCTTTCCTACGTTGGTTTGATTAATACTGGAATATCACAAATTGATAACTCTAGTTACCTTTTCTGATCTAATGAGGCAAAAGGTTCTCTAAATTTGATTCATGTCTTAAACATATTAATTGTGGAAAAATACGCTGTTTGACTATGGTATGCTTATGACAGTCATCTTCCGCTGCTCAAAACCCATCTGGTTTTGCTTCTTTCTGTCACCACACTTTTGATAGATTCTTATACTAGACTTACTTAATGCCACAGGTCAGGGATGAGTGAGTTGGGAAGGAGATAGATAGGTGCTACAGAGCAAGGAGGGAGAGATGAGCAGGCCAATTGACAAGGAGGTTCTCCATTTTCTAGTTCACATTTATGCCATGTGTATCGTTGTGTGTGGGTGTGTGTGTGTTTTATATCTATTTCTTCATCTTAGTCATTAAGAATTTCTCCAGACCATTCCGGTTCTCTTGAATTAGCTCACTTTTCCCTGTTTCGAAACTTACATCATTGTGCTGTTAACATATGGCATTTTCTATTGTTCCATGATAGTAGTTACCGTTACATTTCTTGAGAGACGCTTTATACCCAGTACACAGTCTAAGTATGTGAAAGGTGTGAGGTCTTTCCGGACAGAGACCAAAAGTTTTCTTTTGGTGGAAATTCTTTTTTAATAGCCTCTAGCCAGAAGCCTGGCACATGCTTATTGAAAGTTCCTTAGTTTGGGTGATGATGAATGACTGGGTGACAGTATGAAGCCCTTCTTCAAGGATCTCTGTTTGGCAGTTCACTTCCTGTCCCGAAAGTCCAGCTGAGGACAAGTTTTTCTTCGTGAGAAGAATAAACTTGTGCATGTTAGGGAAAATACAGGGGGAAGTGATTAACCAGATGACAGGCAGAGACCGTATATGATCATTATTGCTTTTACAAAGTATATTTCCTTTTTCTATCAAATGCCATTATAGGTGTTATGAACATAAATCCTTTAGGACTTCACGAAAATGGAGTGGATTCATTTTGACAGAACAGTAGCAGAAACAGTGAAATTTTGGATTTTTGAAGGAAAGACTCAACTTCTTAAAATCGAAGTACTATCTTAGTCATTGCTGAGAAATAAATCCATAAAGAGAGCTCCTTATTTCACCTGGCCCTCCTCCACAACCCAGATGTGTAAACCAGTTCATTGTGATTGCTTTGTAAACTCATCCTGAAATCTCCAGTGAGTGAGATTCTGTAACTATGAATCTGTGAATCCACGCAAAGATTCAGTAGCTAGGTTTTTATTTTTCATTCCATCAGTCCAAAGAATTCGAAGGTAAACTAGCAATAACTATAATAAATTATGTAAGTTGTTTTTTCCTTGTATCATCTTTATTGGCTGTGCAACTAATTAGCTATTTCAGCACTCTTCTGGCTAGTACTATTTGTTGGTTAAACAAAAGAAAAGGGAAATTCAGAAACACAAAGAACCAAAATGTTTGAGATTTGTTCTCTCTCAGATGTGTACCTCATAGTACATATCTCCTGTTGAAGGCAATAATTTATTGTGATCTTAGTCAAAAGCGTCTCTCTCTGTGCTGTTCTTTTTTATTAATTTAGATATGATTCCAAGATGAAAAATGATGTTACTTCTAATTATGGTTACATGTCGTTAATTTCCTTCTTTTTTCTTAAGCTTGGTGTGAAAGGCAGTTTCCTCCAAAAGGGGGGGGGGGTGGTTACTGGGAGGGAAGAATACTGATAACGCTGATCTTCCTGTTGCCTTAGCAACAGATTTATTTACTAGAGGTTGAAATGACATGAGTTAATATACCACATACCTGCTGATCGGCAAACTCCCCTATTTCAGCTGCATTTGACAATTAAGTCCTGGACAGCTACAGCCAGGGGTTAATGTTCCTCATTAGGAGAACTAGGTCATTACTGGGAAATCAAGGCACTTAAGGCAGCATGGGTAAAATACAAAATTCAGCATCTAGCCGAGTGAGGCTTTTTTATGTTAATTAACCTTATTTTCGTAGGTTTAAAAAAATCTTATATGCACATGACAGTGGATCAATTAATTGAAAAAAGAGCTAGTTTACTTTACTCTCTGAGTTGTCTTCATTTCCTTTGCAAGGATTTCATTATTTTATGAAAAATTCTTATGTCTATATGATGAGTAAAAAGGGTATTAAAATTAAGAAGGGAATCATCATGGAAATCAGCTTTACCACAAGGGAATGAGCAAATAAAAGCCTTGGAAATGAAAATAAATAAGCTGTGCTAATACCTCACCTAAGGAACAGAATATAAGCCCATCAGAGCTAGGAGATATTTAGAGGTATTTCTTTGCTGCTTTATTAAGCAGTTACATAGTTATTTGACCTTCAGAAACTGAAACTTTGGAGAAGTGATTCCAGGTGGTTTGTAAACATTCTCTTTGCAGAAAGCTGTGTAACAGTTTAATAAATAATAACTTTCCAGTTCATAATTGGCTTTTTTTTTAATGCCAATAAAAATTAGATCTTAGTTGAAATTTTTTGTTAAAATGTCTGAGTGGGTGTTTTTTTCACTTGATAAGTTCATAAATAATGTATCAAGCCCCTCCGAAAGCTTTATTTTCTTGTTACTTTAAAGAGCCTTTATGTTGAAAGGGGTTATTTACAGAGCAGAAAAAGATTTATTGCTGTGAATCCTATTTTATCTTCATTACTGCCCTGCCTCCATTGACACAACTTTCCTCACTTGGGTAACTTTCTCTGTGGGACATGGGCAAGAGAAAAGAGGTGCTCTGGCCATCTTAATTCTCCAGAATACTTTCTCCCTTCACATTAAAATCCAGAATCACCATAATTCTCCCCCACCCACATGCAATAAACCATTCTTGTTGCTGTAAAAATAAGTGATTGACTCCCTGAAACTTTGTTTAGAGCTCTAGTCATTTCTTCCCCCAACATTCATTCTTCTTTAACTGATTGCCTGTCTGTAATGCAATGTACATTGCTTTTTCTTTTCACCCCACAAAAATTATTCTGCTGTTGTATAAGAGCAATCAGGCCCTCAAATACTTTTTAAGAAAAGACCACTATGTTAGACCTCTATTACTACACCTGCTCCTCACTTATCAACTTTCTTATTATCCAACATTTTGCATTTATAATAGTAAAAATCTACTATCTGATAATTTGGTGCATCAGTGACATACATCTGGCAGTAACAAACAACCAAAGTGCAAGGTGAGAATAATCTTGGCTGTGATAGTTAAGGGTATGTACCACCGTGGCTGGGCCATGATGCTCAGTGGTTTGGCTGTTGTGTAATGATGTAATTATCCTCCATTTGTAATCTAATGTTGTCATCCTCTGTTTGCACATAATCACCTGGTATTTGGAACTTAACCATGTCGATAGGTGAAGAATGGATGGCTATACTGTGTACATGTGCACTGTTTTTCCTATGATTTAGCATAAAATCTCTGTTTTAGATGCCCTCACACACACACAAGGCGAGTTCCTTCAGAAAAGTATTTTCACTTTGAAATTACACATGAACCTTCCACAGCTGCCCCTCTTAACCTATTCTGGTCCATCTTTGATTTTCAAAGCAGAAATTGTTTCCAGGTTCTGTGCTAGTTCACTGACAAATATCATCTTTAATCCTCAGACAATCCCATGATGTAGTTGACATTATTCCCATCTTGTACAGAAGAAAAGCGAGTTTAGAGAGAATGAGTGACAGGTCCAGAGGTACAAAGCTGATAACTGTTTCCTTAGTTTCAGAGTTACTACTCAGCAGCCAGAGTTCTAGATGAGAAAATATGGAAAAGACTGTTAACTGTCCACCAAAATTTATTTCTCTTTTTTGTGAGGACTCAATTGGACCACATTTTCCAGCTTACAGTCCATCATGTTGCTGTGTGACTCAGTAAACCAAAAAAAAACCTGCCATCAATTCGATTCCGACTCATGACAACCCTATAGTAGTAGAATTGCCTCATACAGTTTCTAAGGAGCACCTGGCAGATTTGAACTGCTGCCCTTTTGCATAGAAGCTATAGCACCTAGCCCCTGTACCACCAGGGCTTCTGTGTGGCTCAGAGTTAGCCAGTAAATCTAAGCTAAAGCAAAGTGAGCCGCTTCAAGGTGTGTCATATTAAAGTGTCCTGTACACCTTCCTCTATGTTCTTTTTGTCTTCTGGCTGCTCAAACATAAAAGAAACTTGTTGAAGATGAATATGCTTCCTTGGCTTGGGGCCCTGAATGACCCTGTGGAAGAGAACTGCACTTTTTCTCTCTCTGCCAAGTATTCTCACATGAGCTGTTATGTGCTCATTAGTTTATTTGTTAATGCAGCAAATCTAATTTAATGATTGCAGAAAACTGTTATATAATAATTCAGATAAATGCCATGGTGAGTTGCACTGGATGGGTAGCAGTGAAGTGGGGGTGGTGAGAAATGGCCAAGATGTGTTTTGAAGACTTGGCCATGAGCAAGTGCTGTTTATTGAGATGGAGAATTCTTGGGAGAGGAGAAAGTTTAAAATGTTAGTATTTTGGCGTATGAAGCTAGAGGTGTCTGCTAGGCCCAAACTGTTAAATATGCTACTACTAGCCAAAAGATTGGTGATTCAGACACACCCAAAGGCACCTCAGAAGACAGGCCTGATGATCTGCTTCCAAAAGGTCACAGCCTTGACACCCTGTAGTGAAGGTCTGCCCTGCACACATGGGCTCACCATGAGCTGGAACTGACGTGACAACCACTGGCAACAACCGTTAGACATACAAGTGGAGATCTAAGTGGGAAGCTGAATATACAGCTTTATTCTTTAGAGGCATGGTCGGGACTAAAGTAGACATTGGAGAATTATTAGCATAGATATATTCAGTTGTATTAAGAAATGTTTTAAGTATTTTAGATTTTAAGCTGTATTACTTATACTGTGAAACTGTCCGATTTTAAACGTTAAATTGATGCTAAACTTGTAAATAGCAGCTACAGCCTAGTTGTAGTGATACCCTAGGGTCTGTCCTCTGTCTGTCAGAGCTGTCAGCCTGGTGTCTCTGGACTTGTAACTCGCTCTGCCTCGCTTTTCTTTTTTATAAGATGAGAGTAAGGTCGGCTACACCGTAGGCTGGTTTTACGATTAAAGAAGGTGATCTTTGTAAGTGAAGTAGCACAGTCCCTGGCAGAGTGCAGGCACTCCAGAAACCTCAGCTATTATTAATAAATGATAACAGAGAACTTCACTACCTTGCAGAAAACTGCCATTTTTGCCCACTGTCTTTTATTGGTTAAAACAAATTTGTTTATAACTCCCTGAGAAAAAAGAAAGGAAAGAAATAGCTAAATAAAGGCGTCTTTTTTCGTCTTCATTTTCAGCCTACCCAAAACAAGTACATACTGTACAGAAAAACGGAATTGAGCTACAGAGCAAACACTTCTAAGGAGCAGCATCTGCCTTGTAAATGAAGTCTATAAAAGACTACCAAATGTCCCTTCACATTTTTATGATTGTTAGGGTATTACTAAACCTGGATGGAGAGTTTTTTTGAGGCTCTTACATCAAGCACCCACACTGTCAATAACACATTATTTTCATTTGAGGCAAGATGGCTGCCAGGCGCCTTCTCCCAGAAATGACAGTGTCACTTGAACGGGAGCTCGCTGGGTGGTGCAAATGGTTAACCAGCTCCACTGCTGATGGAAAGGTGAGCAGTTCAGGTTCACCCAGAAACACCTCAGGAGATGGACCGGCATCTGCTTCGGAAACATCAGCCATCAGAAACCCTGTGGAGCCCAGTTCTACTCAGACACACACAGGGCCGTCATGCATTATGGCCAGTTCAGTGGCAGCTAGTTTGGTTCTCTTGTATCTTGATGTAGTTTTACAGATACTATTTGGGGAAAAGAACATTTTGCTGTTGTAACTGTCATATTTTAAAGCAGATCACCTTTTTTAAACAGCTTTAATGAGGTGTAATTTGTACATCACGGTGTTCGCCTATTTTCAATATACAAGTCAGTAACATTTAGTAGATTTGCAGTTACACAGCTCTCACCACGATCCGTGTTTGGAACATCTCATCACTGCATCTGCAGTCAGTCCCTGTTTCCGCCCCTTCCCCAGGAAATCACTGTGCTCCTTGGTGTCTCTGTAGGTTGGCCTTTTCTGAACGTTTCTTGTAAATAGAATCACATAGTATGTTGTCTTACCTAGCTTCTTTTCATTTAGCATAGTGTTTTTGAGGTTCATCCATGATATAGCACACATTGCTAATCTGATCCTTTGTAAATATGGAATTGTATTCCACTGTATCAATACACCACGTTTTCTTCATTCACCAGTTGATGGGCGTTTGGATTGTCCACTTTTTTGGCTATTGTAAATAATGCTGTTCTGAATATTCAGACATATTGAAGTCTTTGTGAAGACATGTTTTCATTTTTCTTGGGTGAATGTGAGAGAAGTTGCAAGATTTTACGAAACAATTATATTTAAGACATAAGCAGATCACCTTTAAGAACCAAAAAAAAAAAAAACCTTTTGTCACAGAGTCAGTTCTGACTCCTAGTGAGCCTAAAGGACAGACCCTGAAGGACAAAGTAAAACTACCTCACAGGGCTTCCAGGGAGCAGCGGGTGCTTTGATACTGTTTACCGTTAGGTGAGCAGTTCTAGTTCTTCACTACTGCATCACCAGGCTTTTCCTATTAAGAACTGCACCTAGTAATTCTCCCTTCTTAGATTCATTCTTTCTTTTAGAGACATTTATGAAGCTTTATCTGAAACTAAGCACTGTGGTAAGTACTAGATATACTCAGCTCTTGATTATGTTTAAATGGAATGAAATGTACTCTGAACATTTAAAGTACCCTTATTATTTGTAAACCTAACATGGGACATTTTTTCAAGGGTCTTGGGAATTTAAAAAAGAGCTTACTATCTTGATAGGAGGCCTATTAGCCCAAACCTATACCAAATGGCTGCTACAAGCCATAGCAACTCATGTCCTGCAAGTCAGACTGCTTCTTAGCATTTTCTTAACTATAATCTTTACAGGAGCACGTCTCTAAGCCTTGCTTTCACAGTGCAGCTAGATGGTAAGATTGACCATTTTTATGATAGCCAAGAGCAAACTGTTTGTGCCACCCAGAGAATTTCACCTGCCAAGTAACTACCAGAAATCCACATATGAAAAATACCATCCTCTGCTTTTTTAGGACCCTGTATTCTAAGAAGGGAAATAGGTATATATGCCTCCATATGTTTCCAATGTCCTCACCTTTTTTTTTTTTTTTTTTTTTTTTTTAATTTAGCATGTCTAAGTAGTACTGATTAAGAGTGGGGCTGCACAACCGATGACTATAATTGCTGCCAATGAGTTGTTAGATGCCGTCTAGTCAGTTCCAACTCATGGCAGCCTCATAATAAAACACAACAAAACTGCCTGGTGCTATACCACATTCACAGTCCTTGCATGGTTTGAGCCCATTGTTGCAGCCATTGTCTTGTGGAGGGTCTTTATCTTTTTCACTGACACTCTACCAAGCATGATGTCCTCTCCTGGGAACTTATACCTCATAATAACCTGTCCATGGTATGTGGAATGAAGTCTTACCATGCTTGCTTCTAAGGAGCATTCTGGATATACTTCCAAGACAGATTTGTGCATTCTTCTGGCAGCAGTGGTTTCTTCAGTATTCTTTGCCAACATCATAATTCAGGCGCATCAGTTCTTCACTCTTCCTTATTCTTTGTGCAGCTTTCGCATGCATCTGAGGCAATTGAAAGTACCATGGATTGAGTCAGGCTCACCTTTGTCCTCAAAATGATATCTTTGCTTTTTCTCTTCTTTCTTTTCACACTTTAAAGAGGTCTGTTGCAACAGATTTGTGCAATATACTGTTGTTTGATTTTTTTCACTGCTCTTTCCGTGAGTGTTGATTGTGTGTCCAAGTAAAATGAACTCCTTGAAACTTTTAGTCTTTATCATGATGTTGCCTACTGGTCCAATTGTGAGAATTTTTTTTTCTTTATGTTAAAGTCTAATACGTATTGGAGACGGTAATCTTTGACCTTCGTCAGTCAGTGCTTCAGGTCTTTTTCACTTTCACCAAGCACGGCTGTGTCGTATGCTTATCACCAGATGTTAATAAGTTTTCCCCTAACCTTGATGTCCACATTCTTCTACATATAGTTCAACTTCTTGGATTATTTGCGTAGTGTAACCCCCCCACAAAAAACAAACGCACAGAGATTGAGTAAGCGTAGTAAAAGAATACAACCATGATGCACACCTTTCCTAATTTTAAACCTCAGAATATCAACTTGTTCTGTTTAGTTATTTCTTGATCTATGTACAAGTTCTACTTCAGCACAATTGAGTGTTCTGAAATTTCTCTTCTTCACAGTTGTATGCATAATTTATGATCCACACAATCAAATCCCTTTGCATAGTCAATAAAATACAAGTAAACGTCTTTATGGTATTTTCTGCTTTCAGCCCAGATCCCTCTGACATCAGCAATGATACCTCTTAGTCCTGAATCTGGCTTGAATTTCTGACAGTTCTCTTTCTGTGTACTGCTGCAGCCGTTTCAATATTATCATCAGCAAATTTTACTTCCCTGTGTTATTAATGACACTGTTCCACAATTTCCATGTTTTGTTATGTCTTTTCTTTGGAATAGGCACAGATATGAATCTCGTACTTTGTTGGCTATGTAGCTATCTTCCAAACTTCTTGGCATAGACAAGTGAACATTTCCAGGGTTGCAGTGGTTTGTTGTAACACCTCAGTTAGTATTCCGTCAGTTCCTACCTTATTTGTCACCAGGGCCTTCAGTGCAGCTGGGACGTCTTCCTTCAGTACCGTTGGTGCTTAATCGTATGCTACATCCCGAAATGGTTGAATGTCAACTGATTCTTTCGGGGTATACTTTCCATCTTTTGATGCTTTCTGCCTTGTTCAATGTTTTGCCCATAGAGTCTGTGGTGGTCAGGATTATGTCAACTTGGCTACTACCTATTTGGCTGCTGTATTAAGTGGCAGGGCGGGGTTTGTGGTGGCTCCCTGCCCCTCGGCTCTCATCTCGTGACCCTGGACTATGGCTGCTGATGGCTCACGTGGCCAGGAGCTCCTGCTCTCTTGTTCCAGCATCTGGTTCCGGGACTTGAGCTAGCAGCTATTGGGCTCATCAGTCCTTACAGTCGGCACTTGAGAGTCCTGCTCCCCAACCTGCCAATCCTGCACTCGCCAGCCTCTGCCCAGTCCTGCTCCCTTGGCCCATTCAGAGAGGTCTATCCACATACCTCTCCCCCAAATGCCCATGGTCTCCACTCCTGTAACATTACCTCCTGCCTCCCAGTTTGCACCTATGGCCTCATGGGGGATTCCTTATGACCACCTGACCGAGGCAGAGAAAACTCGTGCTTGGTCTACAGATGGTTCTGCGCGGTATGCCGGCACCACTCGAAAGTGGACAGCAGCAGCATTACAGCCCCTTTCTGGGACCTCCCTCAAGGACAGTGGTGAAAGCAAATCCTCCCAGTGGGCAGAACTTCGAGCAGTGCATATGGTTGTTCACTTTGCTTGGAAGGAGAGGTGGCTAGATGTGCGGCTGTATGCCGATTCATGGGCTGTGGCCAGTGGCTTGGCCACTTGGTCAGGGACTTGGAAGGAACATGACTGGAAGATTGGAGACAAGGATTTATGGGGGAGAGGTATGTGGATAGACCTCTCTGAATGGGCCAAAGAAGTGAAGATATTTGTGTCTCATGTGAATGCTCATCAAAGAGTAACCTCAGCAGAGGATGAGTTTAACAATCAAGTGGATAGGATGACCCGCTCTGTGGGAACCAATCATCCTCTTTCTCCGGCTACTTCTGTCATTGCTCAGTGGGCACATGAACAAAGTGGTCATGGTGGCAGGGACAGTGGTTATGCATGGGCCCAGCATCATGGGCTCCCGCTCACCAAGGCTGACTTGGCTACAGCCACTGCTGAGTGCCCAATCTGCCAGCAGCAGAGACCAACACTGAGTCCTCTATATGGCACTGTTCCTCGAGGTGATCAGCCGGCAACCTGGTGGCAAGTTGATTACATTGGACCGCTTCCATCATGGAAAGGAAAGTGTTTTGTCCTTACTGGGATAGATACTTACTCTGGATATGGATTTGCCTACCCGGCACGACATGCTTCTGCCAAAACTACCATCCGTGGACTTACAGAATGCCTCATCCACCGTCATGGAATCCCACACAGCATTGCCTCTGATCAAAGGACTCACTTCACAGCAAATGAAGTGCGGCAGTGGGCCCATGCTCACGGAATTCACTGGTCTTACCATGTTCCCCATCATCCTGAAGCACCTGGCTTGATAGAACGATGGAATGGTCTCCTGAAGACACAATTACGCTGCCAGCTAGGTGGCAGTACCTTGCAGGGTTGGGGAAATGTTCTCCAGGAGGCTGTGTATGCTCTAAACCAGCGTCCAATATACGGTGCTGTTTCTCCTATTGCAAGGATTCATGGCTCCAGGAATCAAGGGGTGCAAACGGGAGTGGCACCACTCACCGTTACCCCTAGTGACCCACTTGCAAGATTTTTGCTTCCTGTCCCTGTGACTTTATGTTCTGCAGGACTAAATGTCTTTGTTCCGAAGGGAGGAATGCTGCTGCCTGGAGACACATCAACGATTCCACTGAACTGGAAGCTAAAATTGCCACCAGGCCATTTTGGGCTCCTTGTACCTCTGGATCAACAGACAAAGAAGGGAGTTACAATACTGGCCGGTGTGATTGATCCTGACTATGAAGATGAAATTGGATTGACATTACATAACGGAAGTAAAGAAGAGTATGTTTGGAATGCAGGAGATCCCTTAGGACGCCTCCTAGTACTACCATGTCCTGTGATTAAGGTCAATGGAAAACTACAGCAACCCAACTCCAAAATGAGTGATAATAGCCCAGACCCTTCAGGAATGAAGGTTTGGGTCACCTCACCAGGCAAGGAACCACAATCAGCTGAGCTACTTGCTGAGGGCAAAGGGAATACAGAATGGGTTGTAGAAGAAGGTAGTTCTAAATATCAGTTACGGCCACATGACCAGTTGCAGAAACGAGGACTGTAATTCCTATGAGTATTCCTGCTTTGTATGTGTGTATTGGATATTTTGTTTACTTATGAAACATAAGATGTAAATGGGTTAATGCATTTTCAGTTGTACATGTGTTAGTTATATCATGTTGACATAAGTATGACTTTGTAACTGTACCCCTTCAGAGACTGTGCATGGTAAGGTGAGATGTGTGCAGATGCCAAGTTGACAAGGGGTGGACTGTGGTGGTCAGGATTATGTCAGCTTGGCTACCACCTATCTGGCTGCTGTATTAAGTGGCAGGGCGGGGTTCGTGGTGGCTCCCTGCCCCTCGGCTCTCATCTCGTGACCCTGGACTACGGCTGCTGATCGCTCGCGTGGCCAGGAGCTCCTGCTCTCTTGTTCCAGCATCTGGTTCCGAGACTTGAGCTAGCAGCTGTTGGGCTCATCAGTCCTTACAGTCGGCACTTGAGAGTCCTGCTCCCCGACCTGCCAATCCTGCACTCGCCAGCCTCTGCCCAGTCCTGCTCCCTGACCTGCCGATCCTGGGTTTGCCAGCCTCTGTCACTTCGTCTCGCCACCAGCTTGGGATCCACCAACCCCCAGCCTCTGTCTCTTCGTCTCGCCACCAGCTTGGGATCCACTGACCTACACAACCGGTGATCTGCAACTCTGGTCTCTGACTTGCTGACCTTGGGTTCCTCAGCTTCCGTGGACACGTGAGGCTTGTGCCAGAGCTTGGGACATTCAGCTTCTGTGATTACGTGAGCTGTTTCCTATATTTGTATCTATCTATCTGTCTATATATATATATTATAAATCTTTCCTTGTACCTACACGTGTTACTGGTTTTGCTTCCCTAGAAAACCCAGCCTAAGACAGAGTCCTTCAGAGTCATAACTTATGGCTTGAATTTTTTCTTCAGTTCTTTCAGCCTGAGAGATGATGAACATGTTATTCCGTTTGGTTTTCTGACTCCCAGATCTTCGCACAATTCATTTTAATATGTTGCCTTCTTGAATTGCCCTTTGAAACCTTCTGTACCACTCTTTTATGTAATCTTTTCTTCCTTAGAGCATCTCTTAATTCACACTGGTGCTCTTCTTCCCTTAAAATCTTTTACATTCATATATGAATGGTACCTTTATATCCCTTTCAGCAAACTCAAAAGTAGTGTGTTGTTTGATGCCTCTTGACTTTACTCCATGTCAGTTAGTATGAAGTCAGTCATCTATTCATGTAATACTTTTTGAGCATATAGTACATACATGGTAGTAGATTAATCTTTGAGAGTGTCATAAGCCCACTGCCATCAGATAGTCAATTTTGACTCATAGCAACCCCATAGGGCAGAGTAGAACTGCCCCATAGAGTGTTTCCAAGGAGCACCTGGTGGATTCAGACTGCTAAGGACATAATGGTAAAAAAAAAATGCACACACGAAGAGTCCCTGTCTTTTTGAACTTCGCTGGACATTAATTGAGTAAAATCTGCTTGGGAAAATGTTTTGAGGAGGAAATAAGTGGAAAGACTGACATGGGGCTTTTTTGGAGGTACGGGAGGACCATTCAAATCCAACCAAACCTGGTATCCTTGAATCAATTCCAACTTACAGCAACCCTATAGGGCAGAGTAAAACTACCCTCACAAGGGTTCCAGGAAGCAGCTGATGGATTCAAACTACTGATCTTTTTTTTTTTTTAATAGCTTAACTCTTAAACACTGCATCAACAGGGCTTCTTGGTAAACATACCCAAACCCACTGCCATCAGCTCCATTCTGACTCATAGTGACCCTATAGCACAGAGTAGAACTGGCCCATAGAGTTTCCAAAAAGTACCTGGCAGATTCAAACTGCTGAGCTTCTGGTTAGCAGACATAGTTTAACCACTACTCCACCAGGGTTTCCTGGTGGACATAATACAGGCTTGTTATAGACAGTTTAAACTATCTTATAGAAAAGTACAAATAAGGAAGTTTTTAAAACTTACTGTAGAAGCCTATTGAGCGCAGAAATTATTATTTATTGATACTTCTGTGTACTAGTTTCGAACTTACTTTTTTGATTTTAAGTGGTTACCCTAGTGATTTTGATACACAAACTTAACCATATAGTTATCCTTTTCCTTGCAATTTTTGCACATCAAACCTTTTATGTGAAGTCACTTTCCTTTTGCCTGGGGTATATTCTTAAGACTTGCTTTTGGTGAGGGACTTTTGATATAAAACCCATCTTTTATTTCTCCATTGGTCTCTGAGGATATTTTTGCTGAGTATATAAATTTGAAGGTGAGCTTTATTGTCCTGTTACAAAGTTACCTAATTAACTTTTTCTCTCTAGCTACTGTAAAAATCTTTTCTTTGTCTTTGCTGTTCTTCACTTTCACTATGCCATGTTTAAGTATGGGTTTTCTTTCTGCAGTCACGCTCCATGTAATATCCGTTCAGGCAGTGTCCATTTACATGCACGTCTTTGGTGCCATAAGATTATAATAGAGTTCAGAAATCCCAGTCTGAGAATGACATGTTTTGGATGTAGCTGGACATGGCAAATAGAACAGCTTCTTGCACAGAATACACATATTTCATGTCTCTTGTATATACAGCAATTGCACTGCTAGATATATAATGGTACAGTACATATATATCTTGTAATGCATATCTTGATAGTCATAATTAATGTGTATGTTACTGGCTTATGTAAATATTGCACTGTACTTTTATCATTGTTTTAATGTGAACTTTCCCTGCTTACAGATTTACTGTATAACAGTGTATGCTTCAACTCGCAGACAGCAGCATCCAGTCTTGTATTTACACAGTGTCCAAATCACATAACATCCTATTTCGCAGAACATATCATGGACATTAAATGACACGTGACTAGGTATCCTACTTAGGATCTGTTAGACTTATTAATTCTTTGTCTTTTATGAGTTCTGGAAAATTATATATGTACATATATATGTATATACCCTCTGTTTCTTTTTCTTTTAGATTTTTAACTAGCTGTCTATCTCACCATCATCCAATTTATTGATCATCTTCCTAAACTGTGTAGTCAAGTTCTGACAATTAATTCTGCAAATTTAATTGTTCTAAGTGCTACATACCTTATTGGTGAATATCACTGCAGTCACCCCTCACCCTCAAAGAACTCCCTTTGGGAAGCTATGCACTGATATCAGTGCCTAGTCCACACTTCAGTACAATTTTGGAACTCTTTTTCTGGAATGGCCATTGTGAATGCACAAAGTAGGAAGTTCGCAAACTTAATTGTATAGTTGTCTCTGAGGGAGTTTTTAGCCAGTAAACAAATAACTGCATTGGAACACTCTCCCTGTCCACCTGATCTGGCCCCTAATCCCATTGTTCATTACCCGGGGACAAAGGAAGTATCGAAAGGAAGACATTTTGATGACCTTCAGGACATCAAGGGTAGTACGACAGCACCTCTGATGGCCATTCCAGAAAAAGAGTTCCAAAATTGCTTTGAAGGTTGGACCAGGTGCTGGCATCAGTGCCTAGCTTCCCAAGGGGAGTACTTTGCACAGGACCATGTTGATATTCAGCAATGAGGTATGGAGCAGTTTTTCTAGGATTCGTGAACTTAATTTGCAGTCCTCATATGTTAAGAATCTTTATATAGTATAGTAGATAGAGATCAGAAACTGAAAAGCCTTGACATTTGAATTATTTAGGTAGGTTAAATGAAAAAGTACTAAAATGGAATAGGAAACCCTGGTGATGTAGAGATTAAGTGCTACAGCTGCTAACCAGAAAGACAACAGTTCAGGTCCACCAGGTGCTCCTTGGAAATTGTATGTGACAATTCTCCTCTGTCTGTAGGGTCACTATGAGTCAGAATAGGTAGGTAAAGTGAATAAGAGGTAAAGAAAAATGAAACAAGACATCTCCAAATCTGGTGAAGCCTGGGAAAGGTGAGCCAGTAACAGTGTTTAAGTAAAATAACAGAAGAAACAAGCCACACTCATCCCTTAACTGAAAATGTTTATGTGCAAGGTATTTATTTAAAAGCATCAAGGTAATGTTGTCCCTTTAGATAGAAGAATTTGTTTTTCTAAGTTAGTGTGAAAATCATGTTAAATAAATTTGAACTGTGGTGCTAAGTACAAGAAAACCAAGATATAAGCAGCTGAGCATGTTAGCCATTCGAAGTCCCTAAGTGGTGGAAATAGTTAGCACAGTTAGCTGCTAACATAAAGGTTGGAAGGGCTAGCCTGCCCAGAAACATTGCTGAGGAAAGGTCTGGCAGTCTACTTCTAAAAGAAATCAGCTTTCAAAAACCCTCTGAAGTGTATTTCTGTCCTGACACTCATGAGGTCGCTGTGAGTAGTAATCATCTCAGTGGCAACATTTTTTTTTTTTTTTTTACTTGATCTTTATTCTTCTGTAACTAAATTCTGTCAAGATTTTCTCCATGAATTCATGGTAATTCTATAAATTTTAGGTTCTCTCACCATTTCTCCCTTGATTAGCGCTTGAATTCTAAAGATGCTTAAGTACTCCAGCAGATATGGCTGGTGCCATTGGCATGCTCTGAAAAAAATATTGTCCTACCTGGCACCAGGTGATAGCTGTCATGGGTGCTCTTCGTGCATTAAGATCATGCCAGAGTGCACAGCACGGCCCTGCAGCATGACAGTGCCACCTTAGGTGTGCTGGCCCTGTCAGTTAACCCCTTTATCTTATTCACAGACTCCAGGACATTCAGGAAAGCTCTCATGCCATTTCTGCACCTCAGACAGTTTAGCAGGGTTTCTCACACTTGACTCAGACCCAGACTCTTTTCCTAGATTGTTCCCAGGCCCACTTGGTCACAGGAGTGCATACAAAGATGCAACTTCCTTAGGCTCTAGAGGAAGAGGTACAAGCCAGGAAAAGACATACTCCCATCAAACTGGTTCTCTGCCACCCCGTTTTCCCTCAGGCTTCAGCCCTGGATTTATACTCAGGAGTATCTGTATCCTCTTGAGTGTTTTTGTTTGGTTGGTTATGTATGTAGGGCGAAGGGGTTGTGGGTGAGAGTTTGTTAAGAAAACCCAACTTGGAATTATTCTGTAAAAGCATTATTTTGACCTCAGCCTTTAGATAGAAGGCAAGGATTAACTTTTTATTTGCCTTTGCATTTGCTTAATAACTCTACCTTAAGGGCAAAGAGTGTAGAATGTTCTTACCTCTTTGCTGGAAGACAGTGAGGATGGATTTGCTAAGTAGGAAATATCAAGAGAGAGAACACATTGGCTAATACTTCAGATATCCTTCTGCACATGTATTGATAATGACTTCTTTTGAACCCCGTGCCTCAGAGACCTCCCAGACAATTGCAGTGTGACATAAGTGAGTACCCAAAAGAAGAAGCAACTGATTCTGTCTAGAAGAGTCAGGCAGCACTTCACTGAGGAAGGGAGGATAATTGAAAGTGGGATTCCATTAGGCACATTACTTCCCAGCTTCTGAGCCACGTGTGTTGCAAGAGAGAACACTGAAGTAAACTGCACGTCAGCTGTATTCAGAGAGGAGGGAAAGACAAGGCTGCGAGGTCTGACAATTAAGTGTATGAACGTCATCGTTCTAAGAGCTGTGTACACATTGCTGAATATCACCACAGTCACCTTCCAAGTACTCCCCGTGGGAAGCTAGGCACCGATACCAGTGCCTTGTCTCACTTTTCAAAGCAATTTTGGCACTTTCTGATATGGCCATTGCTCAGGTGGCACAGTGGCAAGTTCACGAATTTAATTGTATAGTTGTCTGTGAGGGAGTTTTTAGCCAGTAAACAAATAGCTGTATTGGAACACCCCCCACTCACCTGGTCTGGCTCCCAATGACTTTTTTCTTTACCCGAAGATAAAGGAAATACTGAATACATTTGGATGACATTCAGGACACCAAGGGTAATATGATGACAGCTCTGATGGTCATTCCAGTAAAAGAGTTCCAAAATTGCTTTGAAGGGTGGACTAGGTGCTGGCATTGGTGCATAGCTCCCTAAGGGGAACAATTCTAAGGTGAATATAGTGATACTCAGTGATGAAGAAAGTCGTACTTTTTCCGGGATGAGTTTGCAAATTTAATTGGCAGTCATCATAGAACTGGAAATACAGTGTTTTTTTTTTTGTGTGTGTGTGTGTGTGTGTGTGTGTGTGTGTGTTTCCCATTTTCCTAATTGCAAAGCTAAAATTGAGGAGAGTAGGTATATATAATCTTTGGTATTGGGGCTGTTCCTGGGTGGAAGTGAGGTTGATGGCAGTGTGACCACTGTGTCTGAGGTGAAGAAAGCCCTTGGTCATCCCTAGTGCCAAAACCCAGGACTACCAAAGTGGAGGTCACAGTAGAAGCTTCGGCTATTGCAAACCTAATCTTTAAGAACCAGCTTCCAGCAAAAGTGAGATGAGTCGGTTTTTCAGTAGCAATCATTGCCCCTTCTCAAGGTTATCCACCTTCTAGATTGAGCCTTTTATTACATCTCTCTCAGGTGCCCAGAACTTCTTTTGTTCCATATTTCACTCAGTCCCTATTCTTCCTATACATTCTTCATGTTTCAGAAGCTTCAGGTCTTGACCCTTCCTCCTCCTTTAACCATCCCAAATCACAGTGTCTTAGAGATCGTTTTCAATGCCTTAACTACAAAAGAATGAAAGGGACTCACATGCACAGACATGGATCTTTATATCCATTCACAGTAAGATATACCCTCTTGGCGATAGCTTGATGTGTCATCTCTACAGGTATATTTACATTTTCAAACGTGTTGCTTGTTTACCTACTTTTTCAAAATGAGGCAAAAATGAATATTCCTTTAATGATCCATCCGTCGGAAACCTTGGTGGCATAGTGGCTAAGTGCTACATCTGCTAACCAAAAGGTCAGCAGTTCAAATCGACCAGGTACTCCTTGGAAGTTCGTTGCAGCAGCTCTACTCTGTCCTATAGGGTCACTACAGGTTGGAATGGACTCAGTGGTAGTGGGTTTATCCGTCTATCAGGTAATTTTGAACAGGTACCTACTGTGAACAAAATACCTTGCTAAAACTGTATTGCTAAGATATATATAAAAGACTCCAGCCTTAAGGACTTTGAGGCATTGTTAATAGTAGCACTGAGATTTGAAGAGTATTTGACTTTCCTTCTTCTCTCTAAAATTATAGCACAGAGAAGATAGTCTGTATCCTAGACTAGAATTTAGAACTCTTGAGGGTGGGGTTTTGTCTTCTCACCGTAATCATGTTTGTATCTCAGTGCCATAGACAAGATCTGTGGGGCACACAAAGGTGTTCAGTTTTCCTTTAGTGAATGAATTCCTGACTTCAGACAAGAATATTCCTTTCCTGAGGCCCAAAACCTACACTAGATAAGAGATTTAATTGTTGTTTTGAAGTTTTGTATTTTCACTAATGCACTGCAAAAAAATAATACCAATTAAGTGGACCCTAGTGCCTAACAACCACAGCAAAATGGTAATATGATGTTTGTTCTAGATCATTTTGCACACCAAACCATTCTGTCTGGCATCCTTCTTGAAAGTAATTGATATTCAAGTCAAGGAAAGGCCCCCTTACAATTTGTCCATGATATATTTTATATTGAGGATGCAATTTTCATATGAAAATGCTCAAGTTGGTATATATGTGCCCTATAAGTGCAACAAAGATATTACTAATAATTTCTCTTTCTTTGACTTAAAGGTTTACAGCTGGGCCTCATCTGAATACTTCCCAAATCTGTAATCCACTAATAAGTGCACTAACTTTTAAGCTTAAATAACTGTCAGGGTAATGAAAGTATGAGGATATCAACGAAAATTGGAATAAATATTGAAGAAGTTTTTCAGTACTGAAAAAGAGAAAATTTAATTTTTTAATTAGGCTCCTCAAATACATAAAGTTTCTACAATGTGTATAGGCATTTTCATGATGCCCATAGTGTTATAAGTGAATATATGCATGTTACTGAATCTTTGGATAAGTTCTCACTTAGAGTATGATGCAGATTCCATTGCATGGAGGTGAGGGGTAATATGTATTTCTGTCAAATTTGAGTCTAAAACTGAAGGAACTTTTTTTGAAAGGTTACTTTTAAGATGTGACATGAGAGATTAAAGTTGTAACCCTATTCCAATCTGTGACAATGAATGAACTATGTAGCCAGAGGGAAGAAATATTTCTTCTACTTGGTCACCAAGTCAGTGTACTTCCTGCCCTCTTTTCTGGTAAGATAGTTATCAAACGGACTGCTCCTTGCAAAAGCAGCTTATCTATCTGATGCCTTAGTTAACACTTTATTCTCTGCTTCTCACGATGGAACCAGGTATGGGAATATAACAGCAGTCCATAAACCCATTCCATGTTTTGCTGATTGAGGACTTGTTGACCTTGTGTACCCATGGCTCTGGAGAACCACCTTGCCTGAGAATCCGGAGCCGTCCACTTCCATTTCTGCCAATACACTTGTTTGGTCTACATTAGTTGGGGCAACTTTTTCACCTGTCATAGACTTTCTGATGGATTATTGTTGTGAAAGATTATGTTTGCACTTCTATTTCTAGTTCTCCAATTACTCTCATATAATTTTGGTGATAAAACAGAAAGAAGTTACAGTTTGCTTCCCTGATTTCAGACTAGACATTGTAACTATTACAGGGGGATGATGTTATAATAACCTTTGGAATGGTGAGAATCTGAACTGTATCAGGAAGATATATTTGGGTAATAATTAGGAGATGGTCCAGGAATTGATTGTTGATGTAAAGAGAAGAAGTAAAAAATATTTCCCCAGATTTATGGCTTGGGTGACTGGGTTAATGGTGTCACTGGACAGGATTGGGGATATAACCCTAAGAATAAAATTTTAGTTATGAACATGTGTGCTTGTACATGTGAACACAAATTTCACTTTGCATTTTTATTTCCATGTGGTCAATAGTAATTGTCATTCCTTGCATGCTCACTATGTTATTGCGTGTGTAATGTAGTTGATTTTTTTAGAGGCCTCTATATGTAGTGATCAAGGTAAACATTAAAAACTCATAAATGGCACATTTAACTTACTACAAATAACGGAATATGAAGTATCTTGAAATTCAGTTTTAGCCTCATGATGGTGAGTATAAAACTCACAGCACAATTCGTAAATTCCGAGTTCTATAAATGAAGAATAAAACAGTAATGACCACGGTAATAAGGATAGTAACAGTATTGATACAGACGTCTGCTGCCACTGCCGTGGAATCAATTCCGACTTACAGTGACCTCCCGGGGCAGGAAACCCATAGGGCTTCCCAGACTGTAAGCAGACTGCCACATCTTCCTCCTGCTGAGTGGCTGGTGGGTTCAAACCACTGACCTTTTGGTTAGCAGCTGACCGCTTTTACCACTGTGCCACGAAAGCTGCTCTAATAAAAACAACAGCCATGCTTTATTGTGTATTTACTGTGTGCTAGCCACTGCAAATTGTTTCACATACATCATCCCATTGAATCCTCTCAACAGCTCTTTGAAGCAAGCATTATTAACCAGATTGTTGCAGATGAGAGAATTAAAATCCCAAACTGGCTTGGTACATTGCCATGGTTTTCAGCTACTAGTAATGTCAGATTTAGGATTTGAACACTCTTTAACTAGACTGTCTTGAGCATATAAGTTATTTTATTTTCTATTCATTCTGATAAAATTCATTACCTTTAAAATTGTAAGCATAGTTATTACTGGCTTTCAATTCCCTCTTCTTTTCTTCCTTTGGGTTTAGATACATAAATCTAAAGCTAGCTACTTTAGTGAAAATGCTTTCTCACCAAATACAATATCTAGTGTAGTTGACTATCTTTTGTTACCCTTTCTTTATCACAAATAAATTGTTCTGATACCCAGGACCAAAAAAAAAAGAAAGAAAGAAAACAAAGCCACTGCCATCAAGTTGATTCTGACTCACGTCAACCGTATAGGGCAGAGTACAACAGCCCTTAGAGCATTTCCATGGAACACCTAACTGAAAAGTCCACAGTTCAAACCTACCAGACTCTCTTTGGAAACTCTGTAGGGCAGTTAGGGTCACTATGAGTTGGAATCAACTCAGTGGTCATGGGCTTATTGGTTAGTTTGTGAGACTTCTCATACTGGAGAATCTTAAGTGATACAGTAAATTTATGACATGTGATGTTATTACGGAAATCCTGGTGCTATAGTGGTTAAGTGCTATGTCTGCTAACCAAAAGGTCAGCAGTTCAAATCTACCAGGTGCTCCTTGGAGACTCCATGAGGTGGTTCTACTCTGTCCTATAGGGTTGCTATAAGTCAGCATGGACTCAACAGTGCTGGGTTTGTTTTGGGAGGGGGGTGTTTGTTTTTTTAATGTTACTACAGTATTCAGAATCTTATTTTTTGCCATGTGCATAATTAGTCTACCTTTAGAGCAGAATGTGACCGATCCCTAATAAACAATAAAGACTGTCACAATGAGGTTCTGGGTGCACCTGTTTTATAGTATCATGAAAGGGACTAAATAGAATAATACAGATGTATTCCATTTGTAAGAATGTATGAGAAGAGAGGAAGTATGTAATTAATACTGTTTATAAAATGAAAAATGCAACAATGAAGGAACAAGAACATTAATCTTAGGCAGGTCATTATAGGACAAAGAGGAACTCTGGTGGAACAGTGGTTAAAATGATTAACTGCTAACCAAAAGTTGGCTGTTTATAACCACCACTGGTTCAATGGGAGAAAGATGTGGCAGCCTGCTTCTGTAGAGATTTACAGCCTTGGCAACCCTATGGGGTCGCTATGAGTTGCCATTGACTTGCTGGCAGTAGACTTGGGTTTATAGGGGAGACGTTCCAGATTGTGTTCATTCTTTGCTACAACTGTTGCCGCAACAATCTGGTACCCTTAGCAGCTGATGCTGAGTAAGGGATACTGTGTCTTCTATGAGGTCTCTATGTCAACCAAAAAGCACAACAGTCTCATTTGGTACTGAAAATGAAGCATACTGTATAAAATGGACAGGATATTCGCTTCTCCCCCACTGGAGGAATCTCTTATTAATTAGTCTGTCCATTTCTATTTTAACATATTTTGAATCAAAAGGAAAATTTTGAGTGACGTTCTCTTCAAATTAAGATTCTTTCCTATATGACTGAAGATCTTGTCATTGTTAGACGTGACAAAATGTCCTCAACTGAATATGATAACCTGTTATAAAGGATTGAAATCTGTTTCAGTGAAAGGCGTCTAATTATTCCAGATCTTGTTCAATGCTCTATTTTTTTATAAAAAAAAAAAAAGCCTGATCCTTCATGTCATTTCATAGCCCTACCCTACTATCCCCAAACCAGACACACTGCTGTCAAGTCAATTCCAACTCATAGTGACCCTATAAGTCAGGGTAGAAGTGCCCCACAGAGTTTTTAAGAATACAGCTTTCTCTGTGCAGCCCGGACTGAGCTATCATCCCTTCATTCACTGATTCTGCTGTCATCTTTGGAGTGTCCGCCAGTATCTAAGGTCAAAGTTTCCTCTAAAATGGGCTTTCAGACTACTAATTCCTTATAATGAGTAGACAGCATAGTAATAAATATCATCTAAAGAAACATACTTATAAAATCATAAGTAGTATGTGAATATAAGTACAGTGCTGATTCACAGTGTGATAGAGTTTCTTAAGAGTGATTACATGTAAAATAGAAATCTGTGAAGGAGGCAGTGAAGTGGCAGAAAAGAGGGGAAGGAATGTTCTAGACACAGGGACTATAGGTATGAGAATGAAAAGGTTAGAGAGACAAGGAGAAGATGAAAAGGAATATGAGTATCAGCACACATTTTCTGCAATAGTAGTAGTAAATGTTGATGAAAATACTTAAATATGAATCTAGTTCTGTTAATAAAAATTTCAGTTTCAACTCCATAACATATACAAGGTTTAACGATTAAGTCCACAACCGTAATTGTTCTGAGTGCTACATACCTCATTGCTGAATATCACTTTGGTTCCTTTCAAAGTACTCCCCTTGGGAAGTTACACACTGATGCCAGTGCCTAGTCCATCCTTTCATGGAATGGCTATTGGGCACGGTGGCATGGTGGGAAGTTTGTGACCTTAATTGTGTAGTGGTCTGTGAGGGAGTTTTTAAGCTCATACACAAAAAATGTATTGGAACACCCTACTTACTCACCTGATCTGGCCCCTAATGACGTTTTTCTTTACCCAAAAATAAAGGAAATATTGAAAGGAAGACATTTGAATAACATTCAGGATATCAAAGGTATGATGGCATTCCAGAAAAAGAGTTCCAGAATTGCTTTGAAGGGTACACTAGGCACTAGCGTCAGTGCATCACTTCCCAAGGGGAGTACTTTGAAGATGTCCCTAGTGATATCTGGCAGTGAGGTATGTAGCACTGTTTCTAGAATGAGTTTCAAATTTAATTGCTAGACCTCATATTCCATGCTATGGATGTACCACAATTTGTTTAACCATTCATCTGCTGAAGAGTTCCAGGGTTAGGCCACTAGGGATAAGACTAATAAGAACATTATGTGCAAGTTTTTGTGTGAACCTAAGTCTTCATTTCTCTTGAAATGAATGTCTTTCAGTTTCAGAAGTATAGTTGTTGAGTTTTATGGTAGTTGCATGAATAGTTTCTGGCAGTCTGAGTAAAGCGAGAAACAGGAATCTTGTGTCTTTATATCTGAAATCTAGAAAATCAACAATTTTCAGGGATGTCAGAGTGTTTCCTAGACTAGACCCCGAGAGGAGTTTCTTACTTGAGAAGGTGGACTTTTGGAGTAGCTCTAGGAATACTAGCTAGCACTTCTGAGTATATTGCCTGCATGTTTCTTAAAACAAAATAATGTCATAATCCAAAAGAAAACCTAAACAATTAGCTTGAATTTACAGTCCTCATTACCATACTCTACAAGGGAAACCTTATTACAGAAGGAAATGGAAAAACTTAGCAATGAATTGAGAAGAGGAAAGGGTTTATTTCCATAGAGCCTCTGAGATCTGAGAAAAAGTAATTACATACCTTATGATGTTTTAAAATTACCTGGAACAATGGGTACAGCTTAAGTAACATCCCAAGGGTGGAGAAGACCCAGCTAATCTTAATCAAGACATTTTGTGGCCTGTCAGTTCTTGGATATATTGGTGTCTATAGGCTTGATGTAGGTAACAAGGGCTCACTGGCAAGTTAGAGTGCTGAATGTGAAAGAACACAACTACTAAACTGTATGTACTATCCAGGGAGAATGAAAGTCATTGTGGAAGAGAAACAACTTGGAGGTCTAAGCTTTTATCAGTCGAGCAATTTAGAAAGAAATCATGTTGTGAGACTTAGCAGGAAAAATGATTCATTGAAGATAGTTTTCACTGGGTGGGTGGCCAGTCATCACTAGATGGAATGAGTGGGAAGTTTAGTAGGAAGAAAGTCATTAGACTGTAGTATTAATAAATTATTTGGAAACCAAGCAAGAATATTTCCTGCAAAAACAGAATGTGATCAGCAGTGTGCAGAGTTGGAGAGAACACAAGAAGCATGAGAATACGTTGTAGCTGGGAGAGGAATTCGAGTTGCCCTTCTGCCCAAGAGGATAGGATGCACAAAGTCATAGGGAAATTGCAGGTGGCAAGGCAAAAGGCACAGAGTGAATATTCCAAGATGAAATGAGCTGTAAATGTCGCCTAGAAATAGGTCCTTATTGGCAAGTGTTCTCAGGTAAGAGGAGTAACTTGAAGATGCCATAAGCATAAAGGAGGACATTGTGATGTAAACAGAAGATCACCGGCTTTAGAAGTGAAATGAAATGTGAGAACACAGATCTCCCAAAAGGAAGCAAGGTCAGTAGATCTAGAGACTACTAGACTTCAAATTGTGAAAAGCAGACGTCTCTTCTCCTATCAAGAGAAAGATGAGAATGGGAATGTACAAATAGCCTAACACCTTGATATACATAAATTACAATGTTGTTTTTCTATGAATTTAATTTCTGTGAAAGGCCCATTTTAGTATGGTGATAGAAAGCTCAAGCAGCTCACAATTCCCTGTCTTCCACTATCCTGCTCCGCAATTCTCGAATGCCACTGCTAAGAGATCCCTTGCTTCTGTCTGCCAGCGACTCTCTGCTTCTCTCTTGAAGTTAACAGGCACCACGCTTCCACATCTGTGCCTGCCACCGCTCAAGACTCGCTCAGTTCTTCCTTCAGTTCTGCCTGCCTGGATACAAACACTCAAACGATGATGCCCTAGAGCTGTGCTACTTCCTCAGGCTTCTACTCAGGAAGCAGCTACTTGGTCTGTGGCACTCGCACAGTTCTGCTCTCATCAACTTACCCCTGTTATAGCCCCATGGTTCTAGAAGCACAGTAGAAACATGGGATGAGCCGGTGCATACTACATTCTCTCATCAGCTTTTGCTGAAATACTTGTACATGTCTGAAGTCCTCACCATTTATACATGGATTTTAGCTTTTGTAAACAACCAAGAAGGGGTTGGCTAGGGGCTGGGGCGGTGAAGGTAAAAGCACCCTGAAGCAATGAACATAAAACAGCTTATCATCTTGAATATGTTGTGGGGGATGGCATGAAGGGAGTAATTCATTGAAGTTTCTGAAACATCAAAATACCCCCTATATAAAAGAAAACGAGAGTGACAGCTTATTGTGTACTTGCAGAATACCAGGTATTTCCTCAACCTACGCAACAAACTTTTCTAATATCGGTATTATTATTATCATCCCCATTTCAGAGATGAAGAAACTGAGGCTTCAAGAGGTTATGTAGCATGCCTATGGTGATACTGCCAATCAGTGAACAAGCCACTACTTTCTTAAGGGCACATTTCATGGAGCCTCTGAAATCAAAGATAAAGCACAGAATGTAATGTGGGCAATATTCAAAGGAAATCCCACTAGATCGTTTTGGTCTTGCTCAACAGAAGTAGATGATGGCAGAGAGTCTTTAGAATCAGAGAAAGAAAGTCACTGATAGTAGCGAGGAAAGAAATAAATAGACTGAGATCTAGCAAACACAAGTAACTTAGGAGTTTGTAGCCAAAAAGCTGCGGGATTACATCCAAATCACCGTAAAGTACCGTTTAAGAAGCCTAAGTAGCACGTGCAGAAGAGAGTCAAAACTGATCACTGATATGCCAGGTATGAAGACAGGAAAGAAGAGTTTATGGCCCTAGAAAAGATAGTAGCAAAGTAAGAGGCTGTAAGAAATAACAGAGAGTGATAAATAGAAGCCTTAGGTTTTTTAATAAGTAACACATCAGTGAACTTGGAAGTAGTGTTTAAGGAACACAAAGTGAAGATGTAGGTTAGCAGGATATTAGGAAGATGATGAAGTTTGAAACCATGGTATTAGAGAGGTCATGATTCCATATTACTTTTTCCTATTCTTAGGGAAACTCTGATGGCTTAGGGGTTAAGTGCTACAGCTGCTAACCAGAAGGTCAGCAGGTCAAATCCACCAGGTGCTCCTTGGAAACTCTGTGGGGCAGTTCTGCTTTGTCCTGTAGGGTCAATAGACTCAATAGCAGGGCTTTTTAGTACTTGTTGCAGAGCCCTGGTAGTACAGTAGATAAGAGCTTGGCCGCTACTGAAAGGTCAGCCATGTCCACCAGCCACTCCTTGGAAATTATATGAGTTCTGCTCTGTTCTGTAGGGTTGCTGTGAGTCAGAATGAACTTGACAGCAGTGGTTTTGTTTATTTATTCTTGTAATCTAGTAACCAATGAGTTTGAATTTTAAGTTAAAAAAACCTAAAGTATGTACCTGGAAATGAACCAATGAGTGAAAGTATTAACTCTCCTTTTTCTCTCATTAGATATAAGAAGGAAGCAACAAAAAAGTGGAAGAGTATATAGAAAATATATAGATGTGAAGTGACGAGACATGCTTTCAAATACAGACTCAGTCTCTGTGTGAGCTTAACTAGGTTAATTTTTCTGAGCTATAATTTCCCAAGATCAATGATTAATTATATTTGTATGACTGGTTGAGAGCCTTAAATAAGATTATAATATGGTTCCTAACATGAGATCTACGATATATCAGGTGCTTCTAAAATAATACTTATCAAGCTTCTGCTGTGTTGTGTTAATTTATTGGACAGATATTTGTACTGTATCTAATTTTGTGCCACAGATCATGTTTTAGTCAGTATGGGTCATGTAAGAAGCACTGGTGACACAGTCGTTAAAGTACTCAGCTGCTAACCAAAGCACTGCTGTTTGAACCCACAAGCCACACCACAGGAGAAAAATGTGGCAGTCTGCTTCTATACAGATTATGGCCTTAGAAACCATATGGAGTGGTTCTGCTCTGTCCTACAGGGTCCTTATGAGTCAAAATCGACTCAGTAGCAGTGAGCTTTTTGGTATAAATCATATAATGCTACAGTAAGGAAGATCATACCTGTCCCCCATCATTATTGCTTAAACACCCCTAAAGTTTATTTCCCTAACTTTATTCAGAATCTGCTACATATCTAGCTGGCTGTTCCGGGCAAGTATCCCATATGGGACAATGCAGTATACTGCAGACTTTTAACCCAAGCATCTTAAACACAAGACTTCTGCAGAGACCCTGCGGGAGAGAACTGCTCTCAGGTCCTTTGACTAGGAGGTGACACATGTCAGTCAGCTGGTAACCCATTGGACAGAGCTGGTCCTGCAGCCCCACACTACTAAAGAAGGATGAACATGTAATCTTCTGTGTGCCCAAATGGAGAGAAAAATGGGATATTGGTAAACACAAGTAATATCTACCACTCTTCAGCTAGGCACTGAGTATTAGTAGTAAATAAAACAATCCTGATTTATCCTGTCCCCACGGAATTCTCAATTAAATACCATCCATTAAAATCCCAGTTTCTGGCTAAGCAAGGCAAGGAATGAGATTAAAGCAATTGCATTCAATATGTATAAAGTTATGTTGGAAAATAGGAAAGGGGAACAGTTTAGAATAAGTGACAAGTACGGAGAATTTAGAAATCTTCAATAAATATTTACTGGATGAATGTTAAGTGAGGAGTAAGAAGAAATTTAGCTCTAAGAAACTAAATGGAAAAGGCAACAGAGAGAGAACAGATACGTGAAGAAAAAACACATGGAAACAGTTGATGCTTTTCAAATGTTCTGAATAATATTTGGGAATAAAAGCTGTTCTTGCTGTATCTGCTGCTTCCAGTAAGCCTGAAATGTTTCTGTGCTGGTCTCTTCTGCCATAGTGGGAGTGCGGAGGATTGAGTTTCCAGCCAGACTGTTTCATTCTTACCTAGTCAAGAATGTGGAAATTGTTGGGAAACTTGGGCCCTGACTCATCTTCCAGAATACTTTGTGATGAATCCAGTTGGCTGGATTGGCAGCTGTCAGATGTGGACAGTACATAGGAAATGAGGAATCCTGCTGCCGTAGATACTGAAAACGTTCCAGACGTCAGTCAAAATCCTGTGTTGCTGTTATAGGTGCTGTCCAGTCAGCTACAGCTCATACTGAGCCTGTGTGTCATAGAACGAAACACTGCCCCATCCTCTGCCATCCTCAGAATCACTACTGTGTTTGACCCTATTGTTTCAGCCACTGTATCAGTTGACTCCTTGAAGGTCTTCCTCTTTTTCACTGACATTCTACCAAGCGTGATGTCCTTTTCCAGGGACTGATCCCTCCTGATCACATTTTCAACGTACGTGAGACAAAGGCTAGCCATCTTTGCTTCTGAACAGCATTCTCTCTGTAGCAACTCCAGGACAGCTTTGTTCATTCTCCGGCAGCCATGATACATTCAGTATTCTTCAACACCATAGTTCAAGTACATCAATTCTTTGTCTTCCTTATCCATTATCCAGCTTTCACATGCATATGAGGTGATTGACAATACCATGACTTGGGTCAGACATACCTTAATCCCCAAGGTAGTATCATTGCTTTTTAACACCTGGAAGAGTTTTTTTTTGCAGGAGATATGCCCAGTACAATGCGTTGTCTGATTTCTTGACTGTTGCTTCCATGGGCATTGGTTGTAGATCCAAGTAAAATGAAATCCTGCATGACTTCAGTCTTTTATTTGTTTATCATGATGCTCCTTATTGACCGAGTTGTGAGGATTTTCATTTTCTTTATGTTAGAGTGTACAGTCTCTGTACTGAAGGCTGTGGTCTTTGACCTTGTTCAGTAAGTGCTTCAAGTCCTCTTCACTTCTGGGAAACAAGGTTGTGTCATCTTCATATCACAGGTTGTTAATAAGTCTTCCTCCAATCCTGGTGCTGCATTCCTCTTCGTATGTCTGTCTTCTTGGGTTATTTGCTCAGCATACAGATTGAATACATGTGGGGAAAGGGTATAACCCTGATGCATATCTTCCTTGATTTTAAACCATACAGTGTGCTGGAATCCCCATCCTTCACAATGTTAGCCCTAATTTGTTGTGACCCACACAACTAAATGCCTTTGCACTGTCATTAAAAGACATCTAAACATCTTTCTGATATTCTCTCCTTTCAGCCCATATTCACATGCTATCAGCAGTGATGTCCCTTGTTTCACATCCTCTGCTCAGTCCGGCTTAAATTTCTAGCAGTTCCTTGTTTATGTACTGCTACTGCCATTTTTCAATTATCTCCAGATAATTTTACTTGCATTTGATATTAATAAAATTTGTTGGATAATTTCCACATCTCATTGGATCACCTTTTTCTGTAATAGGCACACATATAGATTTCTTCCAGTTGGTTGGCAATGTAGCTGTGTTCCAAATTTCTTAGCATAAATGGGCTATTTACACTGTTGTATCCAGTTGTTTAAATATCTCAATTCTTCTTCCATCAATTTCCAGGAGCTCTGTTTTTTTGCCAATTCTTTCTGTGCAGCTTAGACTTCTTCCGTTAGTATCATCAGTATTTGATCATATGCTACCTTCTGTAATGGTTGAAGGTTGACCAGTTCTTCTTGGTAGGGCAACTTTGTGTATTCACCCCTGTTGTTCAGTTTTTTACCCATAGAATCCTTCAGCTACTGCAACTCAAGGTGTGTGTGTTTCCATTTCTTTCAGACCTTGGAAATGCCAAAGGTGTACTTTTTAGGTTTGCAACTGCAGGTCTGCACACATTTCATTATAATGTACTACACTCTGCAATCCTCTGTTCGACTCATTAACTTCATCATTTCTTCCTTTCACTTTAACTACTCTACATTCAAAAGAGAGTTGTAGAGTCTTATATCTACTGTGGTCTCTCTCTGTTGGTTCCCCCCTTTTTTTAATTTAGACGTAAATAATGTTTATAAGTGCATATTAAAATAGTTTTAGAAATACTGCTCTTTTTCCACTCTCATGTGTCATTTTGGTTCGATTTCCCCACCCATGCATTCTTGACATCAGAATGGTACCACCTTTTCAGGCAGCTGGCATGTTTGCCACCACCTGTCATCTGTAATTCATTCTAAGAGGTTTGGGATACAGGACTTTGTGAAGCTGTGTATGATGCCATCACTGGAAGTCTTTTCTCCAGCTATAAAAGTCTGCTTACTACTCATGAGCTCTAGTAACCACTTAGTATATTGCTTTTTTTAGTGATCTTTGAAGGCCTTGTTTTCAACAACACCCAGCATTTAGAATTGTTAGGTCATGCTTACAAAAATAATTTCTAACTCCATATTAGAACCTTTGCTTCCTTTTTAACTGGACCCATCAAGTGAATGACTTCTAAATCCGTCCATAACTTACACCAACTGATGTAGTTTCAAGCTAATGCATCTTTCCCAATAGTACTTTGTCCAAAAGAAAGTAACTGAGAAAGTGCCTGGTATTATGAGACACTTTATAAGAACTTTACTGTAAAATGCCTCTTTTTTTCAGGGATAATTTTGGGGAAGTGAAATATCGCCTTTTAGTGAAATATTATGGTTTAAGCAAGAAGAGGATTCACAAAACAATCTCCTTTGTGTTTTTATACACAGTGTCTATTGAAAATGAAAGCTTTTGCTCACCAATAAGAAATGTCTAAAGATTACAGTAGGATTGTAATGTATTTATCTTGTATAGAAACCCTGAAAATATAGGTTCATAAAGCCTGCTGTTTTCAAAATAATTGCGTTGGAATCTTTTAAGAAGTACAGCCACTATCCTACTAAATCTCTCCCAACTCCAAGCTGCATCTACATTTACTTTAATACAAAAAAAATGAAAGAGGACATATTTTGAATAGATATTCTCTTAAAAATCCATAATCAAAACTTTTAGAACTCAAAATGAAAACTATAGAGAACAGAGTCTCTGTGGGTCAGAACTGACTTTACAGCAATGAGTTTACATTTTATGGTCTTTTTGTTTGTTTCTTTTTAAGAGGTGAAATTTCCCTATAGTGTTACTCCACTTTCAGATGCGTTGTATTGTTCCCATTCTTTTTATCTAAATATGTCCAAAAGAATCACACCATAAAGACTATGTTCTCCATCCTACTCTGATGAATAGCATCTGGGACCTAAAAGTTTAGGAGTGGCCGTCTTAAACACTCAAGGGAACAGTCCACAGGACTAATGGAACATAGGAACTACAGCCTGAGACCAGAACTAGATGATACCTGACTATCACTACTGACCTCTCTGACCAAGATCACAATAGAAGGCCCTGGTTAGAGTAGGGGAAAAAATGTCGGAGAAATTTTAAATTCATAATTAAAAAAGAAAGACCAGATTTACTGGTCTGAGAGAGACTAGGGGAACCCCCAGGACTGTTGCTGTTAGACACCCTTCTAACTTGGGTCAGAAGCCATTTGGGATGTCACCTTTCTGCCAAATTATCAGCCTGCCTATAAACTAAACAGTAACACCCATGATGAAAGTGCTCCTTAGAGCAGTCATCTCTATCAGAGCAAAAGGGCAGCGTCTGCCAAAAAGCAAAGAGGAGAAGTTAGAAGGAGCAAGAAAGCTGGACGAATGGAAATGGGAAACTCAGGGGGGTAATGGGAAGAGTACTGATTCATTGTGGAATTGGAACCAATGACATAGAACACAGTATTAAGTGGGAAACTAATTTGGTCTGTAAACCTTCATCTAAAGCAAAATAATTTTTTTTTTAAAAAAGGTCTCGAAGAACATTTTACAGGACCAGAAGAACTAGATGGTGCCTGGCCACCACCAATCACTTCCTAGATGGAGCCCCCGACATAGGGCAGGAAGAATCAGAGGGAAGAACTAGAACTCTACCAAATGACCACACTTGATGGTCCATCAGTCTACAGGTCACCTAAGAATGTGGCCCCTAGACTCTCTAACCTCAAATCATACACAGCACTGAAGCTAGCTCTCTAGGCAAAGGCTGAGCTGAGCTATACAAAGCATGGACTGAAACTGGTGATGAACAAACTTAGGACTTGAATTTGTGCACACGGCTGCCTGAGAAGCTCATCACTGGAGGCAAGATGATAGTGGGGGAGGGGAGAACAGATCATGGTCAGATGGCCACGGGAAGTTCCAGATGGAGGGTGGGGGCATGCTGTCACCGAGGGGTAAGTGGTGGAGAACAGCTAATGTGGCAAATTGACATAGATTGTAAGTTTGTACTTAACCCACAATAAAACTTATTAAAAAAATAAAAACATTTTATAGGTTAGGTGAAAGTTATTTGATTGATATATTTGAAGAGAGCATATGGTATATTCTGTACTTTCAGAATGTTTTAAGTCTTTGTTCTTGTTCACAGCAGTAGTATGTATGAGAATGTTTCAGAAACTTGCCAATAGTACTGTTAAATGGTAACATTATCTTAAAGAGCAGTGAACACTTTGTTACTTGAAGTAAATCAAACTATGAGAGACAGAGAACTTAAAATAAATTTTAATTCTATAAGATGTTACAATTTTGTAAGATTATAAATGCCATTTTAAAATGTTAATTCAAAGATGCATTTGTTTTAATTCTTCATACTGAAAATATTGACTGAATTGTGAATTAACACATTCAGGGTTGCAGATGTCATTTTTCATGAGATTTCCTGAATGATGTAATTTTCATATTTCTTATAGCAGTTTGATCAATTTACAGACTTATTTTACATAATTAGTTGGTTAAATGAGAGATTCAATTGCTGATATATAATGATTTTTCTGTAATATAAAAAAAGTTAAAATTCTGAATTATAAATAATGGAACAAATATTTTGTAAGACATCTGGTCCACATCTGTTTGAAATAAGATAATTTGAAACAGTGTAATTAAATGCAAGAAATACTGCAATATTCACACCTTCCAATGTAAAAAATAACTCATTCCATTTTAATGTGATTTATAGAATTAGATAATTTTTTAAAATTTTTGTGTCCTTTGGCTTCTCATTCTGTCATTATAAAGAAGACAGGCAAGCTAAGCAGAAAAAACAAAATCCATTTTTACAGACTTACTAAATAAAAGAATTATCTTTATAATTATTATTATTTTATATATTATTTTATATATTCAATAGCTTTCACTTGTAGGTTAACAGTAACTGGACATAGACTCAGGTCTACTGCATTTTAATGTATTTATAATTCTCCTTTCAGCTGTTAGTGAGATTAGTGAGAGAGTGTGTAATCTCACTCCCTAAATTGTGAGTTCCCTGTGGCCACAAAGGGGCCCCGTAAATATGAGAGGGAGGTATTTGGACCCATGGGAATGAAAAGCATCTTTGGTGCATTATCATGATCGGTAGAGAGTAAACCTCTGAAGATTGGTGTTTTTCTTTTGAAAAATCTGTAGTAAGTATAAAATCAACATTTTAGGAGAAAGGAAAATGCACTACATTTTTTGTAATCTGATGTTAAAATGTGAAAACAAGATAGATTTCTCCTCTAATTAATGACTGCAGAGCCTTAAAACTTCAGTAGAACTGGCTTTTGAAAAGTGTGTAGACATGAAGCCACCCAGTCCTGGTGTGGATTATATGGAGAAAACTCTGCTGGAATGCCAGAAGCACCTCTAACCAACAGTAAAACCAACTTGTTACCATCAAGTCAAGCAAGTATATAGTGGAACTGCCCAATAGGGAATATACGGAGCAATTAGTGGATTCGAACTGCTGATCATTTGGTCAGCAGCCATAGTACTTAACCACTATGTCACCAAAAACAAGAAACCAAACCCGTTGCTGTCCAGTGGATTCCAACTCATAGCAATCCTATAGGGCAGAGTAGAACTATCCCCTACAGCTTCCAAGGAGCGTCTAGTGGATTTGAGTCACCAAATTTTTGGTTAGCAGCTGTAACGTTTAACCACTGTGCCAGTGGGAACCCCTAATTTGATATGGTGAGAATGAAAAACACTTCTGCTACTTCAAACCCTAATGTAACAAATGTTATATTGTGTGTATTTATTTCTAGGGAACATGATAAAGATCCAGAGAGTTTTTTTAAGGTGTTAATGCATCTGAAGGACCTTGGACTCAATTTCCGTGTCTCTGTCCTTGGAGAAACCTTCACAGATGTCCCAGGTATCTCTTTTGAACTTTGCAACGTATGTTTTTGTAGATGACAGAAGCTCTACAACTTAAGTATTAATTTCTGTGTTTCCCTCTGTTAGAATAATCAAGATGAGCACTGTTAACTGAAAGGTCATACGATGGCATTAAAGTCTGATTCAATTAAAAAATACTTAAGTAAGCATTCTTTGATTTGAGAACGTGAAGTCATCTCTTTTATCAAATATAGTTTATACAATGCATCTTGATGTAAATAAAAATATATTGCTTTAGGCATCTTAACACTCAAAGAAAGTGGGATTTGTAATTGGATGTACAGCCTCTCACCTTTAGGGTCACTGGCTTGAATCCTGCTCATATTGGTAATGACTGAAATTACCATCTGTTAGGTGGCCTGTATAAAACATTTTGGCATCTAACTTGTAAAACAGAGTGGACCACAGTCTATACCATAGTTGTCACTGGTCTGTGCTTTTCGTATTGACCTTGAGAAAACAGGTAATCATTTGATGCCTGGTAGCAACAGAGCCTCTAGTGCATATTTTCACAGAGTGCCTTTCAGGGCCACTTCTTTCACTGTATCCTTACTGGTTATATTTGAATCAGTAAGATAAGTATTCTGTTACCTTTTATAAGCACTAGAAATACTTGTCTATGCCAAAAAATTTGGAACACAGCTACCGGCCAAACAACTGGAAGAGATCTATTTGTGCCCATTCCAAAGAAAACTGATCAGAGGAAAGTAGAAATTATTGAGTAATATCATTAATATCACCAGCAAGTAAAATTTTGCTGAAAATTATTCAAAAGTGATTGCAGCGGGACATCAAAGGGGAAGTCAAACCAGATTAGGAAGAAGACCTGGAACCAGGGGTATCATTGTTGATGTCAGATGGATCTTGGCTATTAGGGAGATTAGTGAGAGTATATACAATCTCATTCCTTGAATTGTGAGTTCCCTGTGGTCACAAAGGGGCTCCGTGAATGTGAGAGGGTACCAGAAAGATGTTTACCTGTGTTTTTATAACTATGAAAAGGCATTCAATTGTGTGGATCATAACAATTTATGGATAACATTTCAAAGAATGGGAATTCCTGGACACTTAATTGTGCTCATGTGAAACTTCTACATAGGTCAAGAGGCAGTTGTTTGAACAAAATAAGGGAATACTGCCTGTCTAAAATCAGGATAATCTTCTTTCATCGCACTTCTTCACTCTGTACCCTGACCAAATAATCTGAGAAACTGAACGATATGAAGAAGAATGTAGCATCAGAACTAGAAGAAGACTCACTAACAACCTGCAATATGCAGGTCACACAACATTGTTTTACTCAAAGTGAAGAGGACTTGAAGCATTTACCTGATGAAGATCAAAGACCACAGCCTTCAGTATGGATTGTACCTCAACATCAAGAAAACAAAAATACTTAAAACTGGACCAGTCAGCAGCATGAATCTTGAAGTTGTCAAGAATTTCGTTTTACTTGGTTCTACAATCAATGTCCATAGAAGCAGGAAAAACCAGACAATACATTGCATTGTGCACATCTGCTGTAAAAGACCTCTTTAAAGTGTTGGAAAGCAAAGGTGTCACCTTCTGTGCTAAGGTGCACTCGACCTAAAGCATGGTATTTTCAGTCACCTCATACACATGGGAAAGTTGGGCAATGAATAAGAAGATGAAAAAACTGACACATTTGTATTATGGTGTTGGTGAAGAATGTTGAATATACCGTCGACTTCCAGAACAGTAAACAAATCTGTTTTGGAAGAAGTACAACTCAGTGCTGCTTAGAAGCAAATAATGACAAGCCTTCTTCTCATGTACTTGGATCATATTATCAGGAAGGGCTGGTCCCTGAAAAAGGACATATTGCTTGATAAAGTTAAGGGTCATTTAAAAAGAAGACCCTCAACAAGACAGATTGGTGCAGGGGCTGCAACAGTATGCTCAAGCGGCACCAGTGAGGATAGCGCAGGACCGAGCAGTGTTTTGTTTTGTTGTACACGGGTCACTCATTTTATTTTGTTGTACATCAGTCACTGTGAGTCAGAATTCACTCCTTAGCACCTAACAACAACATCATTAGCTTTTTAAACCCTGGGTATTTGGCATTTTTTTGACAATTCTAGATGTACAGACAACAAAAGTTCGAGAATGCTTTCTATCTTCATTCATTATACCTTCTAAGGACCACCTACGGTTTACCATCACTTAGCAAGCACTTCTTGATTGTAGCACCAAGCGACTACACCCAGTCTCTGCTTGGCAGCTCATCTTCTGTCGTCTGCAGTTTACCAAGGACAGCCTTCTTTCTCTTCCTTGAAGGCACCAAACTTCTTATTTTTCCAGATCTTTGGTCATTTGCCTGTTTATTTCTTCTTTATCCTTGAAATCTCAGATAAGGGACATTTTCTTTCAATATGAAGTTTCATTTCGTCTCACAGCACACTATGCTTTTTCTTCAGGGTGCTTATCGGTTTATAATTATGTGTGTGAATTTTTCAGCCCCCCAGTCCCCAAACACATATACTAGAATGTAGGTTCTATGATATCTACCATGTTCCTTGCTATACGCCAAAGCCTGGCGCAGTGCTGGAATTCAGTGAACATCTGTTGTGTAAATGGGTAAACTCCCTGCCTTCTAGTAGTTTACAGTTTTGCTGAGAAGGGAACACTTGTATATAAAGCACAGGAAACAAAGTGAAACACTGGGTAATATATGCTGGTATTTGCAGTTGACTGTTAAGGTTGGCGGTTTGCACCTTCCCAGTAGTAGCACCAAAGAAAAGACCTGGCAGTCTTACTTCCATTAAGACCACAGCCAAGAAAGCCTTATGGAGCAGTTCAGCTCTGTAACACTTGGAGTCACAGAGAATCAGAATCGGGTCAGTAGTAGTAGTAGTAGTGAAGTGAAGCCAGTGTGTTCAGTTTTGTGTGTGCCGGCTTTAAAGTTTCTGTGGCTGCATGGAGAAAAGTGGCTCAAGGAAATTCCTAAGCAGAGGCCATGTAAGCCTGTTTTACCAAGGTATAATTTTAGGTCATGCTGCTGTGAGTTGAATGCGACTCCCCGGCAGTGCGTTTGGTTTGGCTTGGTTCAGAAGACTAGGTTTTCACTCAGAAGGCCACACTTTGGGGATTGTAGGTCTTCCTTTCCACACTGAGATGTTCAGAGAAGCAGTATGGAGGCTCAAAAATAGGGTGTGGAGAAGTTATGTCTCAGGTGCCTCATGCTCAGTGGCTCTAGGTCCACTCTTCTTGCCCACTTTGGCTCTCATTCAACACATGCTTACTAACCACTACAGGAAGAGGACTCTCTGCTGCACAGGATTCAGTCTGTCCTCGGGGAGCTGTCTCTGGGAGACACTTAGACACGATTAACAGATACCTCAGATGCTGTGAAGTAATTATGGGACGCTGTGGAAGCCCACAAGAAGGGGTATCAGATTGTCTGTGTACACACTTTTCATTACCGCCTACCGTAGGCAGGCTTCTTCCTGCCTCAGCTTCTGATGCTTCCCTATCTTTTCAAATGGGACTTACCTCTCTTTACAGCTACAGCACTTTACCTTGTGTGTAAAGAAAACAAACCCATTGCTATCCAGTTGATTCTCACTCTAGCAATCTATAGGAAAGAGTAGAACTGCCCCACAGTTTCCAAAGAGTGGATGGTGAGTTCCAATTGCTGACCTTTTTTTATTAGCAGCTGTAGCTCTTAACCACTATGCCATCAGGATGTCCTGTATCCCACCTTGTGTATAAAAGCCAAATCTACTGCCGTCAAATTGATTCCAATTCATAGCAACCCCATAGAACAGAGTAAAACTGCCCCATAGAGTTTCCAAGGAGTGCCTAATTCATTCGAACGACCAGCCTTTTGGTTAGCAGCTGCATGCATAACCACTAGGCTACCAAGTTTCCTTGTATATAGGAAGGCCCGAAATTGTTTAGTGGATGGATGAATTTGTGCCCTTGAAAGGCCGCTTTGCTAGTTTTGCTCCAAAACACTTCCTAACAGGCCATTATGTGTAACTTCAGCCATTGTTACCACCCATCTGCTTTCTTTAGCAGTTATGTAGCACTTACTATGTTCTAGGCATTGTCCTAAGCCTTCTACACGTATTAACTCTAACTCTCTATAACAGGACAGTGCACAATTATTGTTTCCATTTCTTCCAGGTAGACAAACTAAGACGCAGAGAAATTAAGTGACTTACTCAAGGTCACACAGCTAGGCAGTACTTTTAACCACAGTGCTTTGTGGCTTTCCATGTTCTTCTTGCTTCCTGCCTCGACTATTTTTCCAAGTCTAAACATTAACTGATCCTGAAGTCTCTTCTAGGATACCTAGTCTTTTATCTTTGTGCTCCTCTGCAAGAGTTACCCAGCAGGCACAGCTTCCAGGACTGAGTTGCTCAACCCATGCTCTACATGGAAATCCAGAAAATGTTCCCCTATTTACATGTAAGAAGTTAATAATAATGGGAGATTCTCGGCAGGTCATGTGAAATCATTTCTAGGATTTCTGGTCATCTCTTTAGAAGATGACTTAGTTATCTAGTGCTGCTGTAACAGCAAATACCACAAGTAGGTGACTTTAACAAAGAGACATTTATTTGCTCACAGTAAAGTGCACTGAAGTCCTAATTCAGGGTGTCGTCTCTCCTGGGAAAGTTTTTCTCTCTTTGTGCTCTGGAGAAAAGCCCTTGTCTTTAGTCTTCCCCTGGTGGAGGAGCTTCCCAGACATGGGGAACCTGGGTCCGGATGATGCACTCCACCCCATGTGCTGTTTTCTCAGTGATATGAGGTTTCCCAGTCTCTACTTGCTTCTCTCTTTTATCTCAAGAGATTGCCTCAAGACACAGTCCAAACTTGTAGATTGAGTCCCACCTCACCAACACAACTACCACCCATCCTCCCTTGTTAATATCACAGAGGCACTGTTTACAACATACAGGAAAATCACGTAATACCAGGAATCATGACCCAGCCAAACTGATACACACAGTTTTTAGGGGACACAATTTGATCCATGACCAAAGGGTAAACGAAATCATGTGTGCTTGTTTCTTTTTTTCCTCATTTCCTAAATCTTCCCCCATAGATGACCTCCCTTTTTCTCTCTTCCGTTTGTCTTCATCAGGAGGCACATGTGAAAAGCAATATGAAGTGGAAAGATAGCTCAAATAGCATTCCACACATATTTAGTGCTCAATAAATATTACTTGAGAGAATGTTTGGCAAAATAGAACAGTTTACCTACCGCATCAGAACTCTAGTATTCACTAGGTGGCACAAATAGTTAAGCAGTCAACTTGTTAGCTAAAAGGCTGGAAGTTCAAGACTACTCAGAGAGACCTTAGAGGACAGGCCTAGTAATCTGTTTCTAAAAGGTGCCAGCATTGAAAACCCTGTGGAACAATTCTACTCTGCATACTTGGGGTCAGCGTGAGTTAGAACTGACTCAACAACAGCTAACAACATGAGAAACTCTGCGTTGAAACACACTTTCCAAATACTAAAGAGCTTGTGAATGAAAAATAGAGAAATTTGCAGGACAGAACCTTAAAATTTAAGAAGAATAAATTCTGGGTGGTCTTATATTTTCTGTTTTAATATATAAGTGACCTGGATTTAATGTAAACCTATTTTTCAATTTCATGTCTTCTTTCAGTTCTTATATCAGTCAGGATAAGGTGGCTTATGGTAAAGTAACAAATAGTCTTAAGATTTCAGTGGCTTAAAATATATAAGGTTTATTTCTTGCCCACTGTACTTGTTTTTTGAGGGTGGGCACGAATGTTCTCCTCGTTCTAGTCTGGCAGAGCCAACAGCACCAGCATCTCAGACTTACCACTCCGTAAGGAGGAGAAAGCTCAGGAGTGTCTTCCATCAGTAAGTGCTCTGGTCTGAAGTCACACAGTTTCCACTTAACCCCTTGACTAGAGTTTGTTGTGAAGCACCACCCAACAGTCCCAGCACCAAGATATGCAGCCCTGCTTTATGCCCAGAAGTGGAGAGAATGGAAATATTTGTAAACAGCACCCAACTGACCACCACAGCTGTTTAACATGCGTATGGTCAGTCTGGGGCCTGTCAGAGAGAAAACCATGTCTACCCAGTATTTCTGCCTTAATCTGGGTGAGGCTGTCCAGGGAAGTAAAGAACTCTTAACATATTAGCGGATTGCCTGCAGTCCTGTTGCTGGAGACAAACCAGCTGATGTCTGAAGATGCATCTAGCAACTGTGTCCCATAAGACAAAACAAATATGAAATCCAGTTGGTGTCTCCAAGAATGGAGTTAATTATTACTTACAGGTGACTTGGCATTTTCAACAGCTACTGGGCTTGTCAGCCAGGGATGATTTTATATCCCAGGGGACATTCAGCAGTGTCCAGAGACATTTTGGGTTGTTGTAACTGTGGGGACCAAGAGTTGCTACCAGTGATCAGAAGCCAGGAATACTGCTAAACATCGTGCAGTGCACAAGACAGCACCCCTTCCCCCACAGAGAATTACCCAGTTTAAAACATCAGTCCTGCCAAGCTTGGGAAACCTTGATTTAGTGAAACTGTAGTCAGAAGACTGGGTTTGGGGCTGGATTCTGTAGCTTTCTAAGTTAACCTCAGTTAATTCATCTGTGGGATAAAAAGGACAACAAGGGAGAGGAAAACAACAATAATAAAGCCACCTCACCTACCCACTTCAAAGGGTTGTAATGAGGGTTTCAGCAAAATCATGTAATGTGGGGCAAAGTACTTTGTACATTATATGCAGACTTTATTATAAGACTCATGGACTTCCCTTTAGAGTTTGTATATGGAATGAATTGTTTGTGTATTTTGGATCCAAAGAAGACATTTAATAATGCTATACCTTAAATGGAAGCCTTGAAGGTTGCTGCAAGTCAGAATAGAATCCACAGCAGTGAGTTTTGGTTGGAGTCTCTGGCTGATGCAGAGGGCTGAGTACTGGGCTGTTAACTGAAAGGTTGTCTGTTTAAAGCCACCCAGAGGACCCTGGAAGGAAGGTTTGGCCATCTGCTTTCAAAAGGTCACAACCTTGATAACCCTACGGAGTACAATCAGAGTCAACTACCACCACCACCAAATGAGTATAAATCATACAAATTCCTTCTTTCTTTGGAAAGCCCAGTGGCACAGTGGTTAAGAGTTACAGCTGCTAACCTCAAGGGCAGCAGTTTGAATCTACCAGGTGCTCCGTGGAAACTTGATGGGGCAGTTCTACCCTGTCCTATAGGGTCACTGTGAGTCAGAATCGACTCAATAGCTGTGGGTTTGGTTTGGTTTTGGTACCTTAAAAGTTCATTCTTTAAAAAAAAAATTAAGTTTATTCTTGCCGTTATTTTAATTATTTTTATCCAGAAAATTGAAAGGCCGTTCTGCTACATAAAGCCTCCATCAGATACCATGTTACAAATGAAACAAAATGTCTAGAGTGTCCTCAGTGCAAATATTTTACTTTTGGCTGCTTCTCATGACTTGTCATATTGTGAGCCCTTAAGATGGTTTAAAAAAAAAAAAAAGCAAATGCTCAAGATATCAGATCAATGGAATGTATTTATATACTTAAGAATTTCCCACAAATGATAATTCTAGACAAAATATTATTTTCTATGACTAGCCAAAACCTTGCATAATGGTTCTTCATTTCATACTTGCATACGTGGTGGGAGAAGTTCTTATTTAGGCACTGGGATGGCTAGAAAGGATGCAGGGAAACTAAAAACCTGGGCTACGGTTTTGGCAGACAGAAGTCTTTATGGTTCACCTTTAATTTGAGGTTAAGAATATTATGTGGAAAGCCTCTGGTTAGTATCTGGAGTGACAATGGTTATTACTGTGATGTTGGCATATTCCTGATCCTTAGCTCTGGAGTCCAATGTTAGATAATTATATAACATTTCCCTTCTCCACCTCCCGTACCCCCCTTTACTCAGCTCCCAGCTACACTCTCATTTTCAGCCTAGCAGCTACACTGAGAGAGAAATGATGGAAAAGTTCCAGGAACATGAATAACTTATGTCATATTAGTATAAAGGTATATACAGCTTTACTGTAAAGGGAGTCCAGCAAAAGGAAAGCTATTAATACAATGAGCAAAACTAAATTATGCAGTTATAGGTGAGATGAAATAAGTTTGCTAATAAGATTGAATTAACTAATTATCTTCAAAGCATAGCATGTCTTAAACCTATTTCTTCATGTAATTCTCTTTTTTTGAATCACTGTGTACCCATTCTCATAAAACAGAATTATATCCTGAGTTCTTCTTGTGGTCTAACACCATGAAAAGTATTGGAAACACCAGGAGAAGAAGACATAGTCCCTCCACTCTAAAATCTTACTATCTGGGAAACAGATACGTTTACACAATTATATTTCACTGTACATTTCTACCCTAGTTTTTATATTGTAATGTTTTATACTAATGTTTAAATGCATTGTCTCATAAACTTTACAGTAATATAGCATTGAGGTAATCTTAAAGCTATTACTATACTCAAATTATAGTTGAGAAAAAAATTCTATTACACATTTTGGTAGCATGAATCTAAATTGTATTTTCAGTAAAGAAAATACCTCCACATGATTTTTAGATGTAAGCATAAAGTCACTTTCCCAAGACTATACTTAGGGGTGGTCAGAAAGTCAAACTGAAATCTTCTGTCCCACAGTCCTATGCTGAAGAGAACAATAAAATGTAATGAGAGAAATAAAAAAGACTTGAATAAAGGTAGACCTCTGTAGTCCTTGTAGAAAAGAGTAGATACGGTAATAGAACTTGGCAATATCCCCTAAGATAACTTGGGAAGGTAACAACATTGCACTTAAGGTGCTGGGATATTACTTTCTATATCTTCATAGAGTGGTTCTAAATCATACGATAAACCAGTTTCTACTGAGTCAATTCCAACTCACTGCAGCCCTATAGGACAGAGTACAGCTTCCTCATAGGGTTTCCAAGGAACAGCTGGTAGATTGGAACTTTCACCATTTTGGTTAGCAGCCGAGCTCTTAACCACTATGGCACCAGGACTAAAAAAATATTGTACAGAATAAATGAATATATCAACGACTGTCAAAGAAATCACTTAAAAAGTAAAGCGTACCGTACCTGATTCAGAACACTTACGATGTGATAACTTTTCAAAGAGTGTTTTACAGGTTTGAAAATGTGGAAGTTGAAAAGTAGATTAAAATAGAGAATTCAGAATAAATACAATTTATACATGAGTGTAATACCCAATGCAGTTTAGCAATACACTTATTTCAGCCCTAAAATGAAGTATTTTCCTACTTAGTGAAAACAAGAATTAAGTAAAATGAATAACTGTTGTGCAATAAAAACAACAAAATGTTCACACAAGAAATGAAGGATATATTCTAAATACATATGTAGATATTTACAATAGCATCAACATACTTATAAGTACAGTAGTTTACTGAACTACTGTCTGTTGCAATGCAATCAATTATTTTATATGACCTTTCTAGCCATTGTCTTATAACTCCCACAAAATAATTGAGTAGAACTATGAAGGTAAGGAGTTAGTGGCCCACGAAGGGGATTGGACTGTTTTTTCAATATAAATAATTTACATGGAACCCCTAGAGGAGTGGGATCATCCATAGAGCTTAAAAAGGAGTCAGTCCCAGAGGTTGGAAGGGGACCTCGCTATCATCAAGAAGAATGGCTGGAAGAGGAGCACATCCTTTGCACCTTGGGTCCCTGCAGTAAGAACCTCCTATACCAGGAGACAGTTGTAGCACTGAAGATAGCATGAGACAGCAGCGTGGGACCAGCCCTGAAGATAGCATGAGACAGCAGCGTGGGACCAGCCAGCTATGTTGCCGACCCGCAGAGTAGGAGAGCTGAGTACCTCCCAGCAGGAAGCTCTTAGCAAAGTAGGATGCTCCTTGGCACTTAGTGGCAGAGCTGAAGAGTTTTGTAACACTTGGCCAGAGTAGGACAAAGGCCAGACCAAAGACAGAGGCCAGAGGGCTGAGAGAGATGCCTGCTGTGGGCATGGCCAAGCTGCTGTGATCAAAGAACTGTATCTTGAGTCCTTTCTGTTACTTCTAAGGTGCTCTTGACCTTGAATTGTAACCTATTATTTTCCTAGTAAACTCCATAATTCTGAATGTTGTCTGTGAGTTCTGCGTGGCCACTGCAACAAATTATCAAACCCAGTGGAGAAGTAGACAGTGGTACAGGAGGAGTAGCTGGTGTTGGAACTGGTTAAAAGGTTGCAGAACGAAGGTGTGCTTGACCTCAACCTCATAGGAATCCACATGGGATATTGACAGTGATCTCTGCTGTCCCACACCCCCAAGTTAGAAAGGAGGTCTGATGCCACGCCAACATTTTTATACATATCATTGACATACATACAGTACATCATTTTTATCCTTGCAACAGTTTTCTACAATGGATAATGTACAATTACTGTTCTCTGCATGCAGTTAAGGACACTAAGGCTTAAATAAATAAGTTGTCCAAGATCACACAGCTCAGAAGCAGTACAGATAATGATGTCAGAAGAAATCAATACTAAGTTAAATCTTGAAGAAAAAACAACTAATGTTGCCAGTAATAAAAGTATATACAAAGGACTTATGAGAGAAGTTACAGTCATCCAAACAGCAAAAGTAAATGTATAACATAACTACGAATGGTTGTCGTGGGAAAACATCTTCATGTGTGCTGATGGCAATGTAAATTATCTTTCCTAAGCCATACCATTTCTATATTCTTTGTTTGACTCAGTATGTTTCACGTCAGAGAATTCACACCATGGAAATAATTCCAAGAAAGAGAAAGCAGGTAACAAAAGTTACACTTGCCTAATTTTCTTTTCTAATATCTCATAGTCAATGGGTCACTAAGTTCCTGTTTGTTTTGATCCCACAGTTTATTCTCATTTCTGTTGCATCTTCCTTAGTTCTTGCCCTTATCTTCTAGGACCATGACTCCTACCTGTAAAGACTTCAAATTGACATTGATAGTCAAGTCATTTATCTACTGCTGTGAGTGTTCTTTTCTAAATCCATGTCATCCAAAAAGACAATATTAATAGTATCACACTAATAAGAATCTCTCCCAGATTTTCTTCAGGGCAGAGTTAAACTTCCTTTGTAGCAAATAAGGTTCTTTAAAATCTGAGCCCAACCTAATCCCCCATGAATTCTGGTTCTCTTGACCATTTCCTGAGTACATCCTTGCACTTATCACCTCCATGTCTTCTGTTATTTGTTGTTTATCCTCCCCTCCTTCTCCCACGTAGTCACAAACATAACTTTTCTTCACCTGGCAAAATCTCGCCTTCACTGCTGCTTCTTTTCCGATCCTTCTCTTACCTTTCCTTTCCATCACTTGCCAAGCACATATCACCTTGCACTTGGTCAGGGCTCATGTGGATGCCCTAACAGGCCATGTTGTAACTGATGGGGAGATGCTTTGTACGTGAAGAGCACAGCTTCCTCAAAAGAGACAACTACACAGAGCATTCCTTAACTGAATGAAGAAGCTTTCCTGGCCTGTCTCTCAGTGATTGTCTTAACTAGGATAAAATTCAATACTTGAGAAGCTCTTTTTCATTTCTCAGGAAAGATTTATTAACTCTGCCACTCCTCTTCTCTCCCAAATGCACAAGACTCAGAAGCTTACCTGCCTACTCACCAGGTACAAGTAACTGAGGATAACTATTACCATTTCTCAGCATTTCCTCTGAGAATTGTCCTTTCCCTGCAGTCACATCCCAGGTGTGCCATCCCAACTTTAGGCCTGCTTCAGCTCTTCCTCCACAGGTTCTGTAAGTAGAATACGAGTGTTTATCTTTTCTTCTGGAACTAGAAACCGAATAATTGCAACTGTCAAAGCAAGATCCTTTATCCATCATACCAGGAGAAAGACCATGAAGATGTGTTGCAGAATACAGCCCCCAAAACAACTCTGCAGAAATTGTTCCCAAAAATTACAACTTTGAAAACATTATGGAGGGAAAATGCCCAAAGTTTATGAGAAATACACACTTAAGAAAGATACAAGGAAGTAGTTGAATTAATCCATAAGAAAAGGCCATCATATTAATAGACCAATAAGAAATTAAAAATAGAGACCTTAATTTTGAAAATCTATGAATGTATATGTGACTTAGGATTGATACAGAGTGTAAAATTTAGATGTTCTGCATTAGCATTTTGTCTTTCTGAATTCGCATGTTTTATATGGTCCTGATTTGGGGTGTTATGGTGTCAAAATAATGTTAGCTCCAAAAAGAGACTGTAATGGAAGACCTGTTTTATACCTTCATGTTTCCTGCACCGCCTGTCAAATGAGAGTCTCTGGTGCAGAAAGGTAGTACATATCTGCATCCTGCTGGTGAGCTTTTCCAGCTATATCTCTTCGCTTTGTTACATGTGTAAAACGGAAACCATCATAAACAATATTGCAATGGAGCATATATTTCCTTTTCCTGAACCTAAGAATGGA